>VWZD01006495.1:141883-255995 GCA_013396695.1 Sakesphorus luctuosus
GCACCCCTCTGGACCCCCCCTTATACCCTCCTGGACTGCCCCCAGAGCCCGCTGGAACCTCGTGAAGCCCTTTGGACCCTCCTGGACACCTCCTGACCCCCCTGGACCCTCCTGAAACCTGTAAGCTGACTCTGCTGAATATTGACTCCTTTTCTAAAATACTTGCAAACAGTGCAGCCAAGTCCAAACTTTTTTTATTCTGGAAGTTGACTGACTTTCTGTCTATCTGTTACTAAGCCTGTAGATCAGATTGCATTGATTCCAGCACTTATATTTGCAATGTTTCTTTATCTCCTTATTGGTGTTTTTATGAATACAATCTCTGTTTATAGTCTTTTCTCAAACATAACAGCTTCATCTTCTCATAAGGAAACATTTTCAAAGTGAAGATTCGCTGACACATTGCTACTGTATGTTTGAAGTCACTACACTTGACAAGGGTTAAAAACTGTGTTCAGAATGGCAGTAGTTTTTTTCTGATGTTGTAAATCAGTCTTTTTCACATCTCAGTCATGGAAAGATGGCACTGGGGTTTGAAGTTTCAACAGAGGAGCCGAGAATTGGAATGTTTTGGCTTTTTTCTTCCTCATTTCTACTGGCTGGCAAACTGGCTGGTGGGAATTGGTTTGGGAGAGTAAAATAGATCACTCACTTGGAGGCAAGCAAGAAACCTCATGAAGCCATTCTGGATTTGATCTTTTTGTTGATTTCAATCCTGTCTGCCAGCTGCTTCCCAGAAGTGTCAACAACTTTGCCCTTGCATTTCTGGCCATTTTTATTCCCTTCTGGTTTCACCAAAGCAATACTGTAAGACAGCTGGAAAACCCTGACTGCATGCAGGGTTTTACAAATACCTTGATACTGAAAGATAGGATGTAAATTAAAAGCTGACTGGTGGTCACTTGAAATATCCATGTGCTGCAGAAACATTCAGCTTTCTGAATTTATGAGTGAAAGTGAACAGGGATNTAGCTCCCTCGGACCCTTTTGAACCCTCCTGGACCCCCCTGGGAAACCACTGCATGCTTCTGGATCACCGGAAACCCTCCTGGACTCCCTTGGGCCCCTCTGAAATCCCCTTGGACGCCCTTAAAACCCCCTGAACCCTCCTGTAGCCACCTGAGCCCTCCTGAACGACCTTGAACCCTCCTGGACCCCTATGGACCCTAGTGGGTCTTCCTTGGAACCCCCTGGACCATCCTACACCGCCCTGAAGGCCCCCTGGANACTAAGCCTGTAGATCAGATTGCATTGATTCCAGCACTTATATTTGCAATGTTTCTTTATCTCCTTATTGGTGTTTTTATGAATACAATCTCTGTTTATAGTCTTTTCTCAAACATAACAGCTTCATCTTCTCATAAGGAAACATTTTCAAAATGAAGATTCGCTGACACATTGTATGTTTGAAGTCACTACACTTGACAAGGGTTAAAAACTGTGTTCAGAATGGCAGTAGTTTTTTTTTCTGATGTTGTAAATCAGTCTTTTTCACATCTCAGTCATGGAAAGATGGCACTGGGGTTTGAAGTTTCAACAGAGGAGCCGAGAATTGGAATGTTTTGGCTTTTTTCTTCCTCATTTCTACTGGCTGGCAAACTGGCTGGTGGGAATTGGTTTGGGAGAGTAAAATAGATCACTCACTTGGAGGCAAGCAAGAAACCTCATGAAGCCATTCTGGATTTGATCTTTTTGTTGATTTCAATCCTGTCTGCCAGCTGCTTCCCAGAAGTGTCAACAACTTTGCCCTTGCATTTCTGGCCATTTTTATTCCCTTCTGGTTTCACCAAAGCAATACTGTAAGACAGCTGGAAAACCCTGACTGCATGCAGGGTTTTACAAATACCTTGATACTGAAAGATAGGATGTAAATTAAAAGCTGACTGGTGGTCACTTGAAATATCCATGTGCTGCAGAAACATTCAGCTTTCTGAATTTATGAGTGAAAGTGAACAGGGATAGAAACAGACATGATAACATTTCTGCAGCTAAGTGAGAGGTCATTGCTTTATGGACAGATCACTGACAGAACCTCGTTAAGGAAGGCTGCCTTTTAGTATGCAGCACCACAGAGTGAAGTTACGCAGCAGCACCTGCCAGAAGGCGGCTTAGTTTTGCCGGCAAGTAGGAAATCAATCCTCCTGCCGGCGCACCGGGAGGTTGTCACAGCCTAGGCTCTTCGGGATGGTCGCTCCGCCGTTGCCTGATGTTCCAGATGTGCTCGAGGTGCACGACCCCCATCTAGCGGCTGCTATGAAGTAAGGGAAAGGAGCGTGTTACTGCCTGGCATCTGAGACATTTCATGGGTGACTGTGGGTACTGCTTTAAGCTCTTGAGAACAACACTTGCATTTTTACTCGCCTGAATAATTCCTGTTTAAAAAGAAGAATTTTTTTTTTACATTAAGTGGCCCTCCTGTAAATTCTCTTTCTTGTCAGCTTCACAGCAGTCACAAGAAAACTGAGAAAATTCTGACATCAGCGTAGTCAGTAAAAATAAATTACATATGCAGAAATTACTGAAGTTAATGCATATCTAAACTTAGTTTTAAGGTTTTGCTTCTGACTTGCAATAGCTACAAATCACATAGCACAAAGATATTAATTAATAAGAAACAACTCCTCAGCACCATACATTTTCTTTCTCAAAGAAGATGGGATTTTGAATCAAGAAGCAAGAACACAATATAGAGTTAGGAGGAAAGGGTTCTGTTTCCAGATTCAGTGAATTTCCATGTGACCTTTTAGATCTGCTCCATTAATTCTGCTGATATAAAACTATAGCTTTACTCAGTGCACTCACTCACTTTATCATTATGTCCATTTGCAGAATGAGTTGCTTATAGAAAGAGATGATGTCACAGAGCATGGTGGTATCACAGAGTCACAGGATCCAGCAGAAAATCGTTTGTGTTTACAAAATATGCATAAATATAAAATGCAGTGTGTAAAATAGCATCTCTTCATAATAATACTATTTTTCTGTCAACTGTGAACCCTTTTTTAAAAAAAAATACTTTCTATTCGTTAGTTATTTAAAAGATCGGGCTAGGTCAGAATAGATTTCTTCACTCCCCTATGGAAAATCATCACCTCTGTCCACTGGCTCTTTTCATTTTTTCCCCCCTGGTACTCTATTCATCTGTATGGCATGGAGGAGCCAGGTTACCTTGTTTCCTGATTGGGTGTGGAATCTGGTGGAATTTTCCTTTATTATAATGATTTAGGTGTTAAAGCAGTTATTTTCTCCATGCTCCTTCAGGATAATGCTCCCATCTGCTAGATCTGAAAGAAATATGTACCAAAGGAGACATAAGCCACCTGCATTTTGGTGCTGAGTGCCTATATACCTAAACATGCAATAGTTACAGGGGTGCAGTTTGGCTCTGAATGCTGTCTTTTCTTTCATACATCATGAAGCAAGTGAAAATGTCACATAAATTGATCAAGATTCAAACTCTTTTCCAGTACTTCACTAAATCTTTCATTTTATGAGCTTGTTTTTCTTATCTTTTTGATAATGACCATGTACAGCTGTAAAACATCTCCAAAGGCAGAAGCCTTTATTGCTTGGATAAAAGCAGTCTTTTGAGGTTGATACAGATTTTGATATCAATTTATTTCATTTTAATCTCTATTGACAGGTGTTTTCCTTCGTTTTTATGATTAACTGTCATTGTGGTTAAAGGAATTGTTTTATTGTAACATCAAAATGTAGAATTTATTAGACAAAGTTCAAACAAAAGCACTGAAACAAGAATTTCAAAGCATGTTACTTTATTTTACCTCTTTTGTCATCAAAAGGATCCCCATAAAATCTTTCATTTCACCATGGTTTAGCCATCTACTGAAACAAATTGGAAACTTTTCATAAATATTGGGTAGATACCTTTCTTTAGTAAGATTTAACAATATTTTAGACGCAGATGTTGAAATCCTACTCTCAAATTCAGCAAGTTGCCCATGCCAATATGCCTAAACTGATGAGCAGTGTCATAACCATGTGTTAACCCTCTCTGCATGATTCAAAGCTTTTTCATGACTGAAATGGCTCTCCGATGTCTGTAGTTATATTATATGAATCCTGATCTTACTGTTCAAGAGGTAACTGCTTTAAAGAAACAGGATGTGTTCCGTATTGAACAGCCAGGCTCTGCAGGTTTTCAGGCCCTCATTCCCCTGACACCCATGTCCCTGCTGTTCTAAAAACTACAGAGGGATCTGTGCTCTCATCTGCCCTAACCATGGGACACCTACCACTATGCTATCATTACTTAAGCCCTTTGCACTAGTAGAAGAAGACACAGTGTCACTGATAGAATACTGACATCTGTGGAAAAGGAGAAATTTACCATTTGATCTGAGGGGCATATATTAGGTTTCATACGTGGCAGCATCCCCATGTTTGGTTTCTTGGAATGTATCCCACCATCACTTAAAATTTTGATACTTTCTCTCCTTCCATATGTCTTTGAACATAGTAACAAAACCAGAGCATGTTGCTGTGAGAGTCTTTTAATAACTTACACACTGGCTTTAGGAAGATGTAGTCAGATATTAAATAATCAGAAAAAAAACAGAATCAATTGCTGATTTTCTTTAACTGTAAGTTTAGTAGAGAAAAGCATGCAGTAAGGCAGATGTTAACTAAGAATTACTCTTCTTTTTGAAAGCAAAACATTTCATGGTGTTGAATCCCTGACTGTCATGCCTTTATTCTGTACCCAGTTGAAAGAGTATTTATGGACATAGTTAACAGCATGGTTCCTGGCATCAGTAATGAAAGCTTTATCACTTTTTAGTTACATATGTTAAGCAAGAATGTATATTCTTTAGTAATTGCTTTCTAATAATCTTAAGAACACCTCTACCACTTACACACGAGATATGTTTTACTTAAGTGTCACAGGCAAACACGTATTATTTTAATTGGGCTAATTGTGCATTTTTGTCCACTCACAGTATTGCTTTACTGTGGCAGATGGCCCAGTGATGGGTTATAATTACTTTGCATGACATCCCCTCTATTTTACTAATCTTCACTGTGACTGTCCCATTGGTAATGACTAATGACAGTTTCCTAGCCAACAACTTTTAATAGATTCCTTTTTTTCCTCTTAATCTCTGCCTGTCCTCAACAGCACTATTTTGTTCAATAATTTAATCAGTTCAGCAACAGTATATTATTAGACAATTGAACCATTGCTTTTTGAATTTTTGAAATGCAAAATACCCATGAAGTAATCACTGAAGAATATTTCAGATTTGATAGAGACGACTCTCTATTCTGAAGAAATACAAAGGACTTTGCTATCTATGCTTGAATGCTTTTCCTTTCCTTTTGTTTTGATTTCTCTTCCTTGGTCTTGAGAACCATATGCAGTAAATAGGAAGGAATCAAATAGCTAGAAAAATTAACAGAAAGGATTAACAGTTTTGCCTACCCACCATGCCCTTCTTAACCATTCAACACCCACCTATCAAAGGAATGACTTATTACAGAAAAAAATTCATTCATCCCTGTCTCCTCTTATGAGTGAAGATTTATCTGCAAAAGGGACACCCTGAGGCAAAACCACGTCCCGGTTCATCCCATTTGTATTAGCAGACTGGGATGTAGATGCTGCAAATTCAATGGCAGAATAACAGCACAGAGCTCCTCATAGACTGGTGTGATTTTTTGGGGAAACTCCTGGATTCTGAAATTTCTGACCAGAACCACTCCTTTCTCTGTGAAGAGAATCAGATAGTCAGCTTTCAGTCTTTATGTTGCTAGCAGCTGCTATGTTTTGCTAAGGGCAGTGCTCCTCATGCTCCCTCTCTTTTATCCAAGGCATTTCATGAAATGAAGCACTAGTGAAGCAGAGCGAGTGGGTGACTGTAGGACAATTCTCTGATTTCACAGCAGTTTGTGAGATTTCACAGTTTAATTTCATAGTTTAATTGTGTTTCTTCTCTGAACAAAGAATGCCTTACAAGCCCTAACCAGCCTGTGTCTTGAAGCTTTCATTGCAGAGATAAGGAGGAAGGGCAAGCTGGCTGAAGCATATTACCACTCAGGCATTAGATTGAGTTTGGACCTTAAGTTTAAAATTAGTAACTTTATATCTTTGTTCACACAGAAGCGTCTCATAACTGTGCTTTCATCTTCTCTCCCCCTCTACAGAGTGATATAGGAAATTCAACTTAAAAATGCTTTTTTTAAGGCAACACATGTATGTTAATGCAGCTACCTGCCTGAATTTCAAAACTGTTCAGTAGCTTGCTGTAGATGCTTAACTCTGCTTGCATCAGGCACCTTCTCAGTGTGTTGCTGCTTACTCAGTGTTGGTGATATTAACAGGGATTTCTTTCACCTACTGAATGTTGATCCTGAGAGTTTTAATGAAATCTGCCTTTTATCAGGGAAGCTACTGAAGTCACATGATAGGACAAATTCTGCCTTTGGAGATATTTGCATACTGCCAGTGAACCCATCTAAGGGATTACGCATGCATGTCTAGGAAGAGAAGGGGGTCAGTCTGGTCTGTTACAAAACCAATTCATATTCAATGACAAAAGGAAGAAATGTGGAAATGCATGTGAAAAGCTTCTCTTTGAAGGAGGAGAGCTGACTCCCTTTAGAGAAAAAAAGAAAATTGAATAGTTAAAAGTTTATTGTTTGCCAATACTGGAAACTTTCAAGGAGGCTTAATGGCGAACTTTTCATTTCTTTCTCTTGACAGGCACAAGTATATTTACTGTTTATGAGGCTGCTTCTCAGGAGGGCTGGGTGTTCCTCATGTACCGAGCAATCGACAGCTTTCCCCGATGGCGTTCATATTTCTATTTCATCACTCTAATTTTCTTTCTGGCCTGGCTTGTTAAGGTACTAAAAAATACGTCTTTTTAAAGTGGTCTGAAATGTATATCATATCAGAATTAATTTCATCTGTTTTCTGCTTGCTGAGCTTTGTGTCAGCCATTCTTTCTTGTTCTTTTTTTCAGAATGTTTTTATTGCAGTCATCATTGAAACGTTTGCAGAAATTAGAGTGCAGTTCCAGCAGATGTGGGGATCCAGAAGCAGCACTACTTCAACTGCTACCACCCAGGTGATGCACTTGAGATGCTGAGATTCTCTGGGGATTTGATTTGATTTACTTTATGAATGAATAATAAGCAATAAATTCTTGTTATATATGATATATTTGACTTTGGGTGTTACTACCTATATTCTCAAATTGATACATGAGTTTTCACATAAAATTAAATTCTAGGTTGCAATATCCAACCAGGTTTTTTTTTTTAAAATAACAGAATACTGTAATATTATCCCTACATGGCTAGGTATGCTATTACTGTGTTTGTAT
Organism: Sakesphorus luctuosus; assembly: GCA_013396695.1. Taxonomy (NCBI): domain Eukaryota; kingdom Metazoa; phylum Chordata; class Aves; order Passeriformes; family Thamnophilidae; genus Sakesphorus; species Sakesphorus luctuosus. The sequence goes on from VWZD01006495.1 coordinate 149,233, forward strand.
TTTTTTAAATGAAATTTGATAATGCTTTTTTATCATGTCATTGGTGAGTTTGGAATTAGGGTTGCTGTTGAATATCACTTTCTGGGCTAAGAAATAAGAGCTGAAATTGCAAAGTTGAAGAAGAGCAGTCAGAGGGTACCTGAAGTGTTTTAGGAAATTGGTCCTGGAACTAAGAGGGATATGTTGAGACCAAGGAGGAATGAGGTGTTGGGGCAGTGAAAGAGCCATGCTAATAGTTGGGGTAGTCACAGAGAGTGAGACCCTGAATAGAGATAACAAGTAATAAGAAGCCATGGTAGTAAGGGTGTTACATGTGGGCTCCATAGTGGGAAGGACCCAGTATGAAAAGTGAGAGCTAACAGGCTTAGATTTTAATTCTCTCACTCATTATTTTAACAATCACATTATGTGTCCTGAATGTACAAAAGATCAGGCTTTTCCAGGCTAGTGCAGTTTAGTATCTCTGAGAGAAACCAGCACCGGTGCTGCAAAAAACTCTTAGGAAGACGGATATGAGAAATATACCCATGAGGGATTCTTTTTCTAACCATGTAGCTACAGATTATTTATTTTCTTAAACCAGAGGATTTAAGTTTTCAAAATTACTTATTAAATGTTTTCTGATATTCCTTTGGATATTCCTGTAACCCATATGTAAATCTAGTGCTTTTCTGCCTGCTGCTACATTTTTTGCCTCAAATACACTTCGTGGCAATAATTTTTACTCTTTATATGTCTCTGTCAAAGCAGACTTTGTGATATCAATTTGAAATCTAAAAAATAGAACCTTTCTACAGGACACATCGTTAACCTGGGGAATTTAATGTTCATTTCATCTCTGATAGGACAAATTCCTGAGCCATATAGGCATATGAACTAGAAGCTGGAACAGAGACATCAATGAGGGGAAATGCAAGAAGCAGCCAACATTAAGGGATTTCAAATACCCAAAATAATGTCATCACGGCAAACAATACGAAGATGTCGCATATAAATGACACCATGCAAAATAGCGTTCTGGCTGCAGACAAGCAAATGTTTGTTTTGTTCCTTGAGTCACTGACATAATGGGACATAAAGTGAACCCAGCTCACCGAACTGCAAAAACAATTTATCTTTTTCTGTTTCAAGGAGGGCAGAAAATTTCTTGCAGGATCTCTTGTTCAAAGCACCAGGCAAAATTAACACCTTTGCTTGTTTTGTGCATGAAATAACCTTGAGAAAATGCAACAATACCTTTCTTCATTTGCCCACTTCATAAATAATTGAGCCACGCCCAAAATTATTCCTATAATAAAAAAAAAGTGTCATAGAGTCAAAGCCTAGGAAAGAGTCTCCAGAAAAGGATAAAAGGAGGTTCTTGTAAAGCACTTTAGCACTGTGCATTAAAGCATGGTACGAAAAGGAATAATTGGGAGCTGATCTTAGCTGGCAACATTTTCTGGTGCACAGATGCTAAATAAGGACTCAGAAGCATTACAACCATCTTTGTGGGACACTGTCCTGTACTCCTCTCAGGATAACTTTTAAGCTTCAACCACACTCCTGTGGCTGTGTTCTTGAGGTGACTTGTTTGAGTGCTGAGTGTCAAGGAAAAGGTGTGAATGAGGTGAGGACTTTGCCACACTTTATTGTATATTATATGCAGTGGCAATTCAAAATGTTGGAGCATTCATTTTCTTTCAAGGGCATTTTCAAGGACAGTGTTAATCACTTTCATACATGGTTTCTCACTGTTCCTTATGCCCAGCAATCTGCATCTTTTTGTGTCCTCATTTCTGAGAAAAAGACCCAGAATACCTACACCTGTGCTTCCAGAGGTTAATGGTAAAATGTGAATACCACTGTGGTCAAGAGAGCCCTTTCCTTTCATCAGGGCCTGAAAATATTCAGCTACTTACAAGAATTACAAGCTCTGGAAAACAATATAGAAGGACTGTACAGCTATTCTTGATATGCACCAATGCAACAAAAATAAAGTGCTCCTTGGAGAAAAATAATTTTGCCTGTAAAAAAGACGAGGTTGTCTGCTATTGCTAAATGCACCATAAAACTTACTTTTGTGGTCACAATGTATTTGTGTTTCTTTGAGATGAGCTTACCTTATTAAGAAATTTATTCTGAACAGGTACCACCATTTAATACTAGATATATGTAATACTAACTAGAGATTAATTGGATCAGTTTCTACATTAGGACTAATAGAGACACAATGTGTTTGATGTTATCTGAGTAAAATTCAAACTGTATTATGTTGGAAAAAGCATGTTGCCTTTTTTTCTAATGTAGCAGTGAGAACCATTTCTCTCTTATTTTAAACCAGCTATCATCAAAACATATGCTGGTCCTTAAGGGGAATGTATTAGATTTCACTTGTATTTATTGGCACATAAAACATTTCTGACAACAATCTTCCTTTTCAAGATGTTTCATGAAGATGCTGCCGGAGGTTGGCAGCTTGTGGCTGTTGATGTGAATAAACCTCAGGGCAGAGCTCCTGCATGTCTACAGGTATGACATTTCTCTTTAATAAATCTATGTGTGTAACCAGCACCACTCAAGTGTTGCAATAAGGAGACTGTGGTGAGAAATAGCTACAATTGTTTTAGTAATGTTTTTTTTAAAATCCATTGTTTTCTGCAGTGTAGACTTGTTCTTGAAAGTCACAGATAAACAAAAAAGATTTTACCTACCCAAAGGGAGAAGATTAGAAAAATCCATGCCTTGCAAAGGCTTTGTTTTGTGTGCTCACGAGAGAAAGATTTAATATTATGAAATATAAAATAATTTATTATCTTTTATCTCTCAGAATTAATATACAAATGGATTCTATTCCTAGGGTATTCACAACAAATATAGTTGTTTATTAAATGCAAAATACAATGACACATGCTAAGAAGCATGACTAATCATAATAAACAGAGAAGCACCTAATATCTCTTGTTCCATCATGAAAATAGGCTCATGGAAGAAGGGGGAAGATGGATGTAGGTAGTAAGCCATACAGTGTTTGAAACTTCCAGATTTAGTATTCTTACTTGGATATAAGTGAGTTTGTAAACTCTATCCTCATTGTTTAAATAACTTGAGACCAAGATAAGTAATTTTTTTTTATAAATTCATTTTTAGTACAGAACACTGTACAACAGCTCAGATTTTTAACAGCAAGTTAAATAATGTCATTTCTGGATAAAACAAACTAGCTGCAGAGTAGAAAGCCAAATGTACTACAGCAATCTGATAGCATGATCTTTTCTGGCAGATTTGGTTATGTTTGGTTTAATGTGTAAACTAAAATATGCATACTTGTTGGCAGCATGTACATTGCTGAACTCTAAGCTGGCAAGCCACTTCAATCCCCTACACAAGCTGTTCATATTAAAAAACTCTACTTTGCCAAACCACTGCCATATATTTGATAGTAGCATGTGTCTTTACAGATAATTCCTCTTCCCAAATTTAATCACTGATTTTGACAGCAACAGGAACATCATTTGTGGTGTTCTCAAGTAGCAGTCTCAGGTATGTGAGTACAATGTAGCTGAACTCAACGTGAAAAAAACTCTGAGAAAATATACCATCTGAGTTACCTGGTCTGTTTTTGTCCATAAAAACTGCATTTTTGCCCCTTATAGGAGTCATGTGAACACACAGTAAATGGTGTTCCAGTGGACATAAACCTCGTACATCAGTGGGTATTTCAACTTTTTATATTTGCAACTCAGCTAGCAGTTTACTTCCCGTTCTTCATTCCTTTGGGATGTAGGGGAAGGTCTGAAACAGTGCTTTTATGCCTGTTCTAGGACGTTAAACTCCATGAAATGCATTAGGAGTCCATTAGTCAAATAGTCCATAAACTGTATGAAGTCCACGTCCTAATTTCCATTAGGATTTTTATCCATCATGGCATTAGTGTAAAGCGTGACTACAATAAATTTCAATCCAGTTTATTAAATAAGACATGTGGAAATTACTATAAAAATCAGGTATGTCCAATTTTTTGTTTCTTGTTTTGTATTGGGCCAATATGAAAGCAGTGGCTTGTCTGCTGGCTTGTGCAGCCAGCTCCTAGGGATCCCTATAATATCTAGCTCTGGTTGTTTCCAACCACCTAAGTTCTTCTGTGCAGCTCTCAGATTTATTCATAGGTAAACTTTAGATCTGTATATTTATCTATGTCTGCATATCACATATGTACACAGCCACACATGTTTGAAGATGCATAAATGAAAGGAAACTGTTTTGCCTGTGACATTTTCCTGGTTTATACACTGATCTACAGAGGACTTTCAGCTGTATTTCCGCTTCCTGCTCTTGTTCCCATTAGCATTTGGTCTTGTCCTTTCTTCTGAACTACAACTGTGGGTTTGTAATCAGAGAGTTGTGAGTTTGGAGCCTTTTACAATACTTTCTCATAGGTTCATATTTCCAGGTTTTAGCATTCCTGAAAAGATAGCAAGATGTTCCTGTCCCCTTCTCTCAGAGGGAAGTAGAAGGTCAGCAGTGCAGTCTGCATGTGGTTTTGGCAGTATAGTGTGGCTGTAGTCATGCTGTTTGTGATCTCGTACCCTGCAGTGTGGATGGGCACTAGTCATGCCACGTGGTGTTTGCCTGAGGCCTGTCTTGTACTCTAAGTTCAGCCTCCCTGTCTCAGGAGCTCATTGCTCTTGTTAGTTCAAAGTGCTGGTGGGGTAGTGATTTTGGTAGCATGAAGACTTGAACCCTGTGCACATGGGTTGTATGATTCATAGGGGAGATACAGGGTTGTTGGGGACAGTATTGGAGGACTGGCTTTAGTGGATGGAATTACACACTTCACTTCAGACAGGCAGAATGGGTGTAGACTGTACCTAATATGTTCTTTGAACATAGCTTCCTCCATTCTTGTGGGCTCCCTAACAGAAGAAGCCAATACTTAGGGAGGTGGTGTAGCTCACTGAGGGACTAGGATTTGGGTAAACACAGAGCAAGACAAACTCACAATGTAAATATATACCCAGTGGGTTGACAGAGACAATGGATGTTATGCAGAGAGCCTTCTACTTCTGAAGTACAGTACCCACAACCATATGTAGAGGCTCTGGCTGACTCTCCCATCACTTTTCCCTCTCCCACTGCAGTAACTAGCCTGAGTAACTGCTTGCCTGCAGTTACACAGCTGATTTTCACATAAAAATGTTGATGCAATTACTGACTAGATAACAAGCATTTCTTGCCTAATGAGTGGAAATGAGAATCTACAATTTCTAAGAGAAATTGTTAATGAGAACTTGCAAATGCCACTGCTGGTCTTAAGTTGTGTGCATAAGGTGATTAGCTATGCCATGGACAATGCTCCGTTTCTCTTTGTTAGGAGTTCCTACAAATAGATACTTCAGTATGTTTAGATCTTAGGGACTGACTCTGATTTTATTTGAGAAAAAACCTTCCAATTAAAAAAATGAAATCTAAGCAAGTTTGAGACCTTTTCTTCTTGCAGAAGACATATGCAAAGAGTATCTGCAATACAAAAGATATGGCTGTGAGAGTTGTAAAGAGCCACTTATTTTGACAGGATATTAGCTTTGAAACTTAACTCTGGCAGTAAGTACACATTATGAGTAGGTTTGGGTGAGTGAAAGAACTCAGGTAATGCCTGTGTCCTTTAATTCTCCAGTTGATTTAGAATATATATCATGATGAGGTACAAAAAAGGTGTAATACTGTCACAGTTGGCAGCTGTGCAGTACATGGACAACTGAAGATGAAGAAGCATAATGCTGAATTCAACAGAAAATGTATTTTGTTTAGTAAAATCTTTCTTAAACATGTTGATGTTGCAGAATCTCAGTGGCTACATTGGACCACTACAGGATATGGTCCCAAGGTTCTGCCTTACATCTGACTCTGACAGTAAATTTTTTTTTAGTTGTTTAAAGTGTGTGTGGCATCCCCAGCAGGTTCATCCTCTTCCCTCTTAGAAGCCATTATAATCAATTCAAAATATAGCTCCAAAGGACCACTAATACAAGTTATGTGACATTGCTGGCTGAGAACTAAAGTCACAGACAACACAACTAACTTGCAAAACACATTTTTTACAGGCTGCCAAGGGAGCTCTCCCTCTCTGGAGACATTCAAAACCCACCTGGATGTGTTACTGTGTCACCTGTCCTAGGTGACCCTACCTTGGTGGGTGGGTTGGACTTGGAGCACCTCTAGAAGTCCCTTTCAACCCTAAGATTTCTGTGATTCTTTGATTTTATGAGGAAAAAGTATTATGTTTCTAGAGATGGCGTGTATGTATATTAGTGCAATAATTTTACAGGAAAAAGTAATGCATAAGTTTTTTATTTCCTAGTGCTCTTTCAAATGAAGAACTGTGTTCAATATTTCTTGTTTCCATTTTTTGTGGCAGTGAATCTGAAGTACTGAAGGGCAGCCTCTGACAGTCTCATTCTCTCTCCTCCCAGCTTGGTAGTAATGCAAACCTCTCCTCTTTAAAAGAATGAGAAGATTCCATGGATGTACTTGGTAGAGTCTACTTGAAATGGGACAAGGAAACATTGCCTGGCCTCTAATTGCTCTTTACTTTGCATGTATCAAATGACAAGCCTTGAATCTTATTTAAAATTTAAGAATGTTTCACAAATTTACATCTTAAGATGGTAGATTAATGTCTCTTGAGGGCACATGCAGCATGTTTGTAGGTGCTGCCAGACTGGAAAGTAAATAGTTAAGGGCAGAGCTGCTATTCAGGGGGAAGCAGACAGGCTCGAGGAAAGGACCAGCAGGGACATTAGGTTAAGTTCACTGAGGGCAGGCTGCACTTCAGGAGGAACCCACTGTGGCAACACAAGCTGGGGCTGGGATTTGCTGGAAAGGCCCTGGGAGTCTTTGTAGACAGCACACTGAACAGGAGCAAATGGCCTTCCCTGGCTGTGAAGGAGGTCACCTTTGTGTGGAAGGAATTATCTCCTGTTGCTCAGCACTGATAAGCCTGAATCCAGATACTATGACTGGCTTTGGGCCCCCCCAGTACAATATAAGTACTGACAAACTGGCACAAGTTTAACAGAGGGGCTCCAAGAAGGCTGGCAGGCTTACAGCTTCTCAGGTCCCTTTCAGTAAAAAAATAGTGAATTAAAGTATGCAAAAAATGTATATGGGCAAAATATACATGTATATGGGCTTGGTTCTCCAGTTTTGTGAAATTGTCTTTTAACTTCATAACAAAAAGATAGGGGTTCTCACCACTCACATTTAGACTTTATTTGCCCTATCCTCTCTTTCCTCCAGTTAAATAAACTGCAATCATTTCTGCTGTCTGAATTCATAACTTCTTTTAATAACATAAACGAAGCGGATGCCAGTTTACATTATCAGATGAGACAGGGGACTGAGATGTCCTAGGGGGAAACTCACTGTCTCTTCATTTGCAACTGCTACTGTGGTTAAAGCTGTCAGAGTTGGCCAGATGTTGGAGTTTCTACCCCTTTACTCCATTCACTTTTGCCATTTCTTCCCATATGCTATATACAAGTAGAAATTAAGGAGAGTCTCTTTCTTTTTGACTTTTGTAATGGCCAGCATTTACTATATTCCCATATACAGCTGAGGATAGCAAAATTGGATGGGGCTGGACTATGTTGTGCATGTTCTTCTGTTGCCAACATGTTTTGTTTCTCTTTAGAGCCTTCCATTCCTCCTCAGTTTTTTTCACTGTTTTTACTTCACCAAAACTAACAGTTTGCTTTTACATTACACTTTGCTCCTGAGTCTCCTCAGCAAAACTAATATGGTTGTTTGTCAGTACTGTTTAGGTGCCAATGCACCACTGAACTATCCAAGCTTCTGTTAACTGATGCAATTTCTAGGCTTTCTAAATGAGAACAGACCACAGAAAAAAAGTGATTTTTCTTTTTTATTTTAATTGCAGCCTCAGAAGTTTGGACTTGGAATCAATTAGTCTTCTTCTGAATAAACTCATGTAAATATGCTCAAAGAATAAATTTATTCAAATCAAAACTTAATTTTAGCCAACTGAAAGAGATGATTCTTGTTTCACTGTAAGAGAATATCTCAGTTAATTGGTAGAAATATATATGTATATAATTTAATGAAAGCCACTGAAGGTAAGAAGAGGACTGAATAAGCACACCTTCTGCTTTTGATTCCAAAGTTACACTAAAGGGCAAATTAGTATATAAATAGACTACTACACTTTTTTGTTCACCAATAATTACTTTCTATAAAAGAGGAGAAGAGAAAGCCCACTTGTGCTCTCTTCTGTTACTCCTGAAGTGAAAATCCCTAAGTAGTGTTTGATCACATTTTTCTCTCTCTCATTTAATGTATCCATTATGAAACTGTGAAAACACTCAGTTCCTGCTTCTCTGGTCATGTCTCCTCCACCCTCCATATGTTTCATGTCTTTCAATATTGCTTTTCATCTTTTTGCCTCACCTTCAATTTTCTCTACAGTTCTGTAATTATACAGAATTCTTTAACAAATTGAAATAATAATACATAACATGAAGGACTAATTTTTTTGATGGAAAAAGATATGCTTACATTTCTGACATTAATCATATGTTCAAAGGTGCTGTAGTCATAATAATGTCACTTGCTTGCTCAGATCATAGATTTGTGACCTTCTATTTCTTCCCTAGGTGGAGTACATATGATTAAAAGTGAATATAATATTTTTAGTCTGGTGAAGATTTTGCAATCAGAGTACAAGTGCTCATATAGTTTGTAAGTTACCACTTCCATTCATGCTGACATATCACACACATTGTTCCCAGGCTTTCTCTAAGCATCATTCCATCTCAAGCTGTGCATTTCATTTTGGCCCGCATTATTGTCATGAACAGGGAGTTCTTGTCTGGTTCATTGTTCCCCACAGGACTCACAGTTCCATATTTTCTCTGTTCATTACAAAACTATGAACTGAGAAAACTGAAGATGTCATTGCTTGGTGTTAGTAATACCAACCACAATTTCATGGAAGACACAAGTTGAATCTTTCCAGTTCAGCTTTAAATGTCTGTGTGTACTTTATAAGTCTTTGCGGACAGAACGATGAAGAGAAGAAAGAAGTGATAAAAACATTAGCAACCTCTAAACTTAATAGGAAAAGCAAAATAAGAAACACAATGTGCCTTTAAAAGGGTAAATACATACTCAAAGAGTTTTTAAATGTTTTTTTTCTGGATCCTGGTGCTCAGTTTTTCTTTATTTGTGAATTGAGAGCTTCCTACTGGGCTTGTAGGAGTAACTCACAGTAGGCAGGAAGTTCTAGCACACTACAATGTGTTAAAGTAATATCAACAACAGCAAAATAATGTGGCAATGTGGGAGCCTCAGCATGCATTCGTGCCAAATGGTTCATGTTGAAATGGAAAACACAAAGATTATTTTTCAGTAAGAAAAGAAAATCAATATTTTAAATCAATGCCAGTCATAGGGAACAGTAAGAACAAGTGACAAAAGACCACAGAGCACCTTTGGGAACACTGAAAAGAAAAATGCAACAAATATAAAACCCTTATACCAAAATAAAAGCTTAAGTGCCCTACAGTAGGATGGATTTGCAAGACATAATCAGAAACCATAATGATACTAATTGTTCATGTTGCCACTTCCAACCCCTTCTGAAAAATTACAGAACTCTTACTTAGGTAACTGAGTTGAAGTTCTTCCAAAATATCGTATCAGTGCCCATCTTTCTTGCCCACTTGTCAATATTTAGTGTTATTTTGCTTTTAACTACTATGCTGCTGTATGCAAGAGTCCCAGATCTGTATTTTCATGCTAGTTCTGGTCTGCCCATATGCCATGTTCCCAGTGGGTAGGCAGGTGGGCTCTCGGGAGAGACAAGAGAGGATACCTTGGCAAGCCCAGTGTTACTCACCTACCCAGCAGTTTAGACATGCCAAGGCACACTATTCACTAGGTGCGATTCTGAAACTCCTTTGTGATCCTCTTTGCAGATAGCTGTGACAGAAGTGTAAAGACATGGTTAACCTCTTTACTTGTTTTAGCTCATTGAGCAACTGGGGGCAAACCCCACATGTTTGTGTGAGACAGTGAGTTACAAAGGCTCTGCTCAGTGCCTATAGTATCTCTGTCTCAATTATTGTTTGCTCAGGCATGACACCAGACCTGCATTGCTCCATGTGCCATTATAATGTTCTACCTAGGCCAGCAAGGCCTGCCAGTCTGAAACCCCAACCTGTTCTCTGGCAGTAAGCATGGTTGTACAAAGGCTGAACTAGTAAAACCCAACAGATCCAGCTAACCCATGTGAAATGGTTATAGCTGGAAGTAGCTGGACTCGTTGATCTTTGTGGGTCCCTTCAAACTCAAAATATTCTATGATGCTACCAGAACATGTATTAGAGAGGATTTTATGTTACACACCACAGCTATCACATTATTCTTTCCTCCATCACTGTCCACTTTAGACAGCTGTATGTATTTATTTGCCAACTTAGATAGCACAAGCCCTATCGTACTGGAGTCCCTCTCAAGTAGTTAGTTAGTGGGTATAAACACCACAGTAGCCAGATCTCACGGGGATACATTTTTATACAGTAAGGAATGTGAACTAGAGCAAGAAAACTATTAAGTAGTTTTCTCAAGGTCTACAGGAAATTTGTGCTTAGCCAATAAGTTGAACCCAGATCTCCAGAGTCCCTCTTCCTTCCCCAAAATAGTTTGTTGAGGAAGTAAATTCTAAATAACTCAATAGACTAAATAAGTGGAGTTTCACCAAAGGACAGGCCTAGAGTCATGCAACTGTTGAAACAGAACTTTTAATAATGTTCTCTGTCATATTTGGAGCAGTAGTATTTACAGAACCCAGAGAGGAATTAATAAAACCAAACTTACTGCAAATTTTAATTAAAACTATACAGGGCAAGGGAAAGTCTTGACTATCTTTTTCTAAGAACTCTATCCATCACTGGATATTGAATGACAATATACTTAATTAAGGAATGTCAGAAAAATGCATATTAATTGAATGTGTCCTAAAGGCAGGATATATATTCTTCAGTCTGATTAACTCTTCCCTAGATTCAGATTTATGGACCATGTTCTTAAGAAACCAAACTCATTCAAACCCTTTGAAAATAACTACTGTATCTCTCACTAGAGACTTAATGCATAAAGAATGTCTTTATTATATTTGCAAAAGCTTTAAATGTGTGATTTTTTTAGGAAGTCTACTTTCATTTTACTTTGGTTTGATAGAACTGAAACAATAATGCATGGTGAGATGAATAAAGATGTTTATCTGAACTTTGAGGTTTTGCTTTTTTGGGGCAGTATTTTGGTCAATATTTAATTTTTAATAAGATTACAGCCTATTTGGGATGCTGTCCCAATAAAATAACACCTTAATGCATTGCTTTCCTTTGGATTGCTTTCCATGGATTGATATCCATCAACATCATAGATTACTAGACACCCTGAAGTGCTCATAAAACTGGAAGATAAACAATGCATTTGCCATGTCTTAAAAATTGGCCAGTACCAGAAATAGGCATAGATAGCTCATCCTTCTCTGAGCTTCTGGATACCCATTTATGCCCTCATTCTCAGTCTTGCACTCCAGCAGTAATTCATCTGGGGACTTTCTGAAGTGGATGTTAAATTTAGTCCATTATATTTAGTATCCATTGATGGATTTATCACTTATCAACTTGACTAGCTGTCTTTTTGAACCCATTTATCATTTTGACCTCTGGAACATCTCTTAGGAACAAGTTACATAAAGTAACAATGCAGCATTTTAATTGATTACAATTGCTAATTTTCCTGTGATTACTCAGAAATAACACAAAAAAAGTGCAAAGATTGTTTGTTGTAATTTTGAGTTGGGTGCTCATTTTCTATAAAACAAAGAATTTGAGACAACAAAACTTGACAGTCAGGATCACAGGGTGTTGTAACAAGCAATCAGTAACAAAAGGAGGGCAGACAGGAGTGTTTGAGGACTATAAACATCAGCCGTGGGAGATACGTGCTTTTGTTTGTGCTTGTGTATACAAACAGAACTACCAGCGCTGACGAAACATCAGAAAACGAAATAGATGTTGACTATCAGTATGGACTGTTATAAAAAGACATTAGTGTATTTGGTGACAAGGCTCTCATTTGTAAGACAACTTTCAAATCTTCTCATAGGGAACTTTTTGGCATTAACAAATACTAATTAATGATTATTAGATTCCTATTGCGATTTTGTCTGTGTTTCTATTGCTCTGCTGTTGTATTCAGGCATCTAAAAGAAAAGCAATTCCAAGGAGATACAGAACTGCATGCATATTGCCAGTCTGCAAGGCATACAGCCTGTCTCCCTCTCTCCCTCACTTCTCCATTTCTTGCCTGCCTGCCTTTTCCTTTATAACCGTTATACCAAACCACATATGTTAAAAATGAGTTAGAGACATAGTTCTTTTATGTTCATCATTTCTCTTCCATAGTTTTCCATTAACTTGCTGAACTATCTGTTCTTGTTCCTTACAATCAAAGTAAATTACTAGCCAGAATTTGTAGCAATGTAACTACAGAAACAAAGCAAAAAAGAAAGAAAATATGTTACTGTTCTCATGGTTTTTCATTTGAACAAATAGAACACAACCTCCTCAACTGACACATGCAATTTTCCTGAAGACTTAAAATATTGAACTCACATCAAAAAGACAAAATGGATAAGTGTTTAAGTATAATTAAGCTTATAAAAGGGTAGTGGCTTTCCTGGGCAATAGTCCTTATTAGAGGAGAGACTTTTGCAGCAGAAAACTGTGTCACATCAGGCCCTTGGCTTCTCCTTGGGAGATTTAGGATCAAGTATTTTGAATTTCTCTGAGGAAGTAAGTTTTCAAAAATCTTTGTATGTTGGAATTAAATAATAGGATCATTGAATTGTTAAGGTTGGAAAAGACCTCTAAGATTGAGTCCAACCATTAACCCAACACTGCCATGTTCACCTGGAAACCATGTCCCTCAGTGCCACATCCACGGGGTTTTTTTGAACACTTTTAGGGATGACTATTCTACCACTCCCTTAGACAGCCTGTTCGGATGTCTGACAACTCTTTATATGAAGATTTTTTTCCTGACATCCAATATAAACCTCCACTGGCACAACTTGAGACCATTTCTTTTCATCCTGCCACTTGTCACTTGGGAGAAGAGGATGACCCCCACCTCACTGCAACCACCTTTCAAGTAGTTGTAGGGAGTGATAAAGGCCCTCTGAGCCTCCTTTTCTCCAGCCTAAACAATCCTCAGCCACTCCTCGTAAGACTTGTGGTCCAGGTCCTTCCCCCCCAGCTCTGTTGCTTTTCTCTAGACACAGTTCAACATCTCTAATGTCTTTCTTGCCATGGAGGGCCCAAAACTGAACAGAGGATTCAAAGTGTGGCCTCACCAGTGCCAAGTACAGAGGAATAGTCACTGCCCTCTCTTGCTGGTCACACTGTTTTTGATACGAGCCAGGATACCATTGGCCTTCTTGGCCACCTGGGCACACTGCTGGTTCATGGTTACTGACCATCAACCGACACTGCCAGGTCCTTTTCCACCGGGCAGCTTTCGAGTCTGTAGTGCTGCATGGGGTTGTTGTGACCCAAGGGCAGGGTCCATCATTTCGCCTTGTTGAACCTTGTACCATTGGCCTCGGCCCATCAATCCATCCTATCCAGACCCCTGTGCATAGCCTTTCTACCCACCACTAGATCAACACTGCCATACAGCTTGGTGTCCTCTGTGAACTAACTGAGAGCACATTCAATTCCCTTGTCTAGATCTTCAATAAAGATATTAAACAGGACTGGCCCCAGTACTGAGCCCTGTGGGTCACTGCTTGTGACCAGACAACAGAGAAATGTAACTCCATTCACCTCCATTCTTTGGGTTTGGCCATCAAGCCAGAAGCATTGGCTGACACTGCTAGTCAAAATCTCTGAACTTTTCCTTGGTTTTTGACAAGCTGGAAGTAGCCCTTGATTTTCAAATGGGTCCACAGAAAACCTGCTCCACAAGTAATACATTTTACATATTTTTATAAGTCTTGACCTTCTTTTGTGCAGCACTGTATAGTTGTTTTGGGACTGGCTGAGATGGAGGTAATTTTCCCCATAGCAGCCCTTGTAGTGCTGTGATTTGTTAGAAAGGTGTTGGTAATACACAAATCACAGTGCTTTGGCTACTGCTGAGCAGTGCTCACACAGTGACAAGGCTGTCTCTCCAACATTTCCTCCTTGCCAGTAGTCTGAGGGTGGGCAAGATCTTGAGAGGGGACACAGCCAGGACAGCTGACCCCAGATGACCAAAGGGATATTTCATACCATATGATGTCTGCTCAGATATGAAAGCTAAGAGAAAGGAGAGAACACACACACGTTACTACATTTGTCTTCTGATCAACTGCTATGCATGCTAAAGCCCGGCTTCTTAGGAAGTGTCTGGACTTCACCTGATGGGAAGAAGAGAATAAACCTTTTGTTTTCCTTTGCTTCCAGATGCTGCCTTTGCTTTTGCTTTACTAAACTGCTTTTATCTTGACCAACAATTTTTTCCCTCTTATTTTCTCCCCCCAACCCCTTCCAGCTGAGGAGGGGAGTAATAAAGAGGCTCAGAGGGAACCTGGCATCCAGGGTGTCAGGGTCAAACCACCACAACATTTAACCTGTTAAGCACTGTCATTCAGTTCTTACGACATCACAGTCAAAAAAATAAGCTAAAACTCTCCTACAATAAAAAAATGTAAGTTGTTTTTAATATTTTTCAGGGAGTGTTTCAGTTATGTGTTTTGCTTTCCCCTCCCCACCCTCCCCCCAAGCCGCCTCAGTCCTTTTGCTTTGATCTAAACAGGTGGAGCAGACCTTTTTTCTAGCACTCTTTTTACCAATGGACTTCAGTACAGCCTGTACTCATAATTGTTACTTAGAAATTTTGGTCCATATGAGTGTCAGTGGATTATAGAAACTGTTCAGTAATGCCACTAAGTTCAGCTGAGTTTCCTTTAGAAAATTTTTTTCTGGGGTTAAATATGTCCAGTGTTTCAAATCTTATCAAAGTGAAAACAGGTATTTAAATTGTCATGTAGGTTTTTTTGTGTTTAGTACAATTAAAGCAATCAAAGTGTTGAAAGCAGCAGTAAGAGCAGCATGACCTCCTTTGGACAACAAATCTGAGCAAAGTGGAAGACTGCAGAGTCTCAGAATAAAACTAGCAGGAGTTTTTTTTGTTTTTTTTTCTTTGTGTGGGTTACTTTCCCTCACCCCCCCAATATTTCTATATTTCTACTACTTAAAAAGGTCTCTTTTCCCTAGGACTACAAAGAATACCATGTACTACAGCTCTGTACATTATTAGATTGTTCTTTTTAAATGTTATTTTTAGATTTTTGAAAATTTTTAAAACAAATCACTTTGCAATATCTTTTTGCTATTCTTGGGGTCTAACCCTTTTGTTCCTCAGTAGTGAGTGGAAACTGTTATTCCCATAATGAATCTGAAGATAATTCACAAGTTGGGGATGATGAATTGCCTTTCTGTTGTCTGTACTTCTTCATTGTCATGGGGAGGCAAAATAGACTCTGTGGTCTTCACAGCACCTCAGTGAAATACCTAAGAGCAAGCAGGATGAGTGTGAGCCAACAGGTATTCAAACAAACAGTTCTTACTAAATCCTGAAAGATTTAAGTGGTTATTTCATATTAAAATTTTTGTTTTCAATTATTCATGAATAGATCTTGCTTAAAAAAAATCTATAACAATGTCTTTGCCTTTTCTTATCATATTCTTTGTGTTCTAAATGATGACTCTAACTCTTGAGTACCAGTGTGGTCCTGATTCATCTCATATTTTTAAGCCCCGAGCAGATGCCAGTGGTAGGATCATAGTGGCACAGGGCCGATGGAAAACAATGGTACTGTCAGAGGGCAGCTGAGGATCTGAATCCAGAGGTGCCCATCACTCTACTGATTGCATCAGAGTGCAGGGTGTTTACCTTCCTATTTTAGGTGTGCCAGTGTTTTTGGGGTGAATCTCTGAAGCCAGAGTCTGAACCTCTTCTGTATCTGGTAGGCCATAATAATATATTTCTGATGTATAGATTTAAAGCAAAATTAAGGTCTGGTTCAGCAGGCATGCATACTGAATTTTCACAAGTATTTTGCATTTATTAAATCCTACTGAAATCAGTAGAAGTTACCTAGAGTTTTGAGAATTGTATTTTCATGAGTAATTCCATTGACATAAGTGCAGCTGCTACACAGAGTATTTGCACAGTCATTTCAAAGTCTATACCCTTTATCCTTTGGTAATTTTTAAAGCGTTAGCTAAGGAGTAGCACCTTTGGCTGCCCTCTGCATTTTAACAAGCTGGAGGCTGCAGTGCAGTACAGTAGAGTCACATCTTCAATGTGATTCTCTCACAATTTTGCTTTCCCTTCCAGCAATTCCATTTCTTTCCTACTCTTGCCTCAGACCTTTGAAAAGAGGATCTTTGAGGCATGATAGGAGCAAAGAGGAAAGCTAGCAACATGTCATCTGGACAAAGGAGACTGACTTTCACAAGTTTAATGTATGTGAACTGATAGCATATGTTTACAGCCCGATGTACTGTGATCTAGCCCTACATTTACTTTTGTATTCAAGGTATTTTGAAATTTGAGCTCTTTTTTTTCCCCTGTCTGTTATTTTAATTCTGCCTTGCAAAAAAACCCCAAATCTTCTAATGTTATTGTCTCACAGCTTTTAGACAATGTACAAAACTGAACTGTCACAATAAGAGTGTGCATTCCCTTTTATAGACTCTCATTATCTTTATTTTTCTAGCTAAATTAGGTGAAGATGGTTACCTGGCCTAAAGGCCATTGGGCATAGCCTGTGGCCTTCCATACTTCCTTCTCCAGAACAGATCAATCATTCCTGCTTTACATAGGTGTCCTAGTTACAGCAGCCAGGACCAGCTTATCACTGTGTGAGTGTAACTAAAAGTATGTATTCTACACCCTCCATGTCATGTCTCACAAACTGTTAATAATGGACCATTTGCAGCAGCCGCCCAGGGCACACCTGACACCTCAGGCTATAAGCTGAGCATTAAAGAACCCTGTGAGATAGGGGAGCATCCCTGTCTTCACATCAATGACTCAGCCATGATAACTCCCCTCCAGCGAGGCATCAGCACCTTCACATCCAACCTGAGGGGTCATTTCTGCTAATGGGCCATCAAAGATTCCAAAAATATGCTGTGACTCACACAACTAAATCACCCATCGTGAAACTCCCTGCCCTGGGGGGAAGTACTGGGCATTCCCACCTGAGCCTGAGCACGTGTAATCCTCGGGTTTTGGGACTTGGGAACCACTTTTTGGATCCAGTGGAGGACCAGAACCTCAACAGGACTGTAACTGCCACTCTTGAAAAGGCTGCAACCATCATCCTCACTAACAGCTTTTTCCTCTTTCTTCTCCTTTGCCTTTGCCTTTGCCTTGCCTTGCCTTTTACTTGACAGTCAGGGGAACCATGGGACATTCAGCAGAGGGGCTAACAAATGCCATTCTGTTTGTGCCCCAGGGTGTTGGTTTATACATCTGTTATTTTGTGAATTATAACCAATTTTTTCCCTGTACCACTATATTTATTGTAATCTTTTTAGTAAATTGTAACTGTGGTTTATAATCTCTTTTGGGTTGGCTTCATTTCTCCTGGTGGTTTGCCTTTAAATCAGCACAATAGGGCTTGTCCCTTTGTCTCTTCTGGGCCCCTGTGGCATCCTTGTGTCTTTCAGGCACACCTATTTTCCTGTGCTTTTTTCCCTCCTGAGTATCCAAAATAAGGGTAGTGTTGGCAGCTCACCCGAACAATAATGGTGTGATGCTGAAGTCATGCTTTGCATGCTCTCAGGTTTGATACCAGAGTGAGTGAGGTTGTTCAAGGGTAAAAAGACTTGTGGTGTTAGACAGTTGTACAGAATGGAGGGAGCCAAGCTTGGCTGTTGTTTTAAGGAGAACTGAAGAGGTCCTAATCGGAGCCATGCAGGCAGCTAGCAGTTAAGCAGCCTCGATATGGCCATCATGTTTTGTGGTTTCAAAATGCTTTGGCTTCTTGGCTTTCATTCCTTTAACAGAATAAAAGTACCAGATGGTAGCAGAGAATGAATTTTCCTCAAGTAAAAAGTTTTTAACAAATTCTTTCATAACACAAAGACAAAAAGGATACAGTACAATACTTAGACAAGGAAATCAAACATGCTTGGTTGTTAATGGTAAGTATTTTAAAAGATCAAGTATAGAGAACAGAAAATTAAGATAAGCTACAGCAGAGTGTACATTATATGGTACAAGCAACTATGACCATTACAAGAGTAATGGGTACAAATGGAAAAAGAGTAAATTTAGGTTGGATATTAGGAAGAAATGTTTCACTATGAGTGTGGTTAGACACTGGAACAGGTTGCCCAGGGAGATTGTGGATGCCCCAACCCTGATGGTGTTCAAAGCCAGGATGGATAAGTCCTTGAGCAATCTGTTGTAGTAGGAGGTGTCCCCACCCATGGTGGGGAGGTTGAGACTAAATGATTTTTCAGGTCCATTCCAGCCTCTTAATATTCTGTGATTAAAATAAAGAGAGAATTTATGACTGATAGTGAATGTTACAGATTCTGTGGAAGAGTTTGTGTGGTAGCAGGAAAATGTCCTCCAGTGACTGCAGCCATTGTCAGGCCAAGCTGGATAACAGGCTAGAAAGTAATTCTGTGTTTGTAGGGATAAGGGTGTGATGCAGCAAATACTTCTTTTACTCTGTTGTAAGATGAACCACTTTTCAGCAATGTCCAGCAACAGAACAGAGACTAAAACACAAGAATTTTCACCTCAAAGTGAGGAAGACCTTCTTTATGTTGGCAGTGGCAGAGCACTGGAAGAGCAGCCCAGGGAGCTTGTGGAGCTTCCCTCTCTAGAGACATTCCAAACCCACCTGGACCCATTCCTGTGTTCCCTGCTCTAGGTGAGCCTGCCTTGAAGGGGAGGTTGGACTAAATGATCTCCAGAGGTCCCTTCCAACCCTAACTATTCTGTGATTCTTTGATTCCTTGAGAGAGGCAAAAATCAATCACAACTGTGAAACCAGCACTCATCTATGTTGGGTTCTTTTCCCAGCTTTGCCTTTTGTCTACACAAAGAGCTTTGATCTTTCCACCTCAGCTTAGTGCAGAGCTGTTACCTGGGCTTCCTTTTCTCGGGACAGTTGGCAAAACACCAGCATATTCTTTCCTCACACACAGTAATCAGTTCCTATGGGCAGGAATGGGCATTTAACTTACTTTAGATATTTAAAATTGTTTATCCAGCTGAGGCACAGAAGGTTATACGTAGTGGAGAGAAGCAGATACTTTCTTTCCTACTTGTGACAGTTTGGGGCTTTTTTAATAGGCCTAGATCTGTAACATGCTGTTTCATATTTAAATTGCACTGTTTCAGGAACTTTCATAATTCATTTCCATAATCAGTCATTTCCATTGAATCTTCACCTCATCCTTTGAAAGTAGCTTGAAACATCATACTTTAAGTAACATACATTATTTTGCCATTAATTCCACCTAGTCTATATATTATATGTGGTGACATTTTATTAACTGCTCAGTACCTAGAGTTTATATAAATAATTTCCGCTTCTCTATCATAAACTTTTCAGAATGTTCAGCTGAGAAAAGCAGATATATGCACTAGTGAGCTTGATTTCAGAAGGTATTTTACTACAGACAGTGCTAATATAGCAGAGTTGGCAGTACATGTGCTGTGCTTCGTTCTTTATTTCTGGCCTTCATGCCTTCTGTAGGATCCTAGATAACTCAGAGGAGGAACTGGAACACTAATTAGTGAAAGCTGACTGTATACCCAATTCCCTCCCTCATACTCTATCTACATAAAGTTTTTCCATCCAGTCTGTTATTCTGTTGGCTCAGAACTACCTTACTCGGTATCTCAGTTTTCTTCAGCATCCTCTAAGCCATTTCTCTTTACTGAGAAACTGCCTCCCACTGACTATTCATGATTGTTTGCAAGAGAAGTCTAACTACTTTTATGGTCAGTAGCTCCATTTCATCTGCTGCCCAAAGTAAAATTTCCCAGTGCTGCATAGTATAGAAGCCACTATCAGGAGATCTATTCACAGAACCTTAAATTCTTTCTTTTTTTCTTCTTTAGTCAGGGTTCAGAAACAAAGCAAACAACTGTAAGAGCTCTCTGGGAAAGTTTCTTATGGGTGACCAATCTCATGTTCTGTCTCTGGAAGACAGTATGAACCATTTCTCCTGGTGGAGGTCTTGCTTTTCTGCTGAATTCATGCCTATTGTATGCTTTGTGGAGCCACAGTAGGTCCTGTACTGCTCCCAGTCAGAAGGATTCCTGTGAGAGAAGGTATTCCTTTTTCAAGGATGCTACTGAGCGTGCTTCACATGGAGATTATTGCAAAGGATGTGTATGAAGTCAGGCAAGGCATGGCAACGTTACAGCTTTGGGATCTTCCAGCTCGTGACATATGACTTTGAGGTGGCAGTAAGTCTGCATCCTTTGAGAGGTGAGAGGCGTAACTTCGTAGGGGACAGAGCACACCTAGCCAAGTTTGTCGTAGCTTAGAATGCCACTGAGTAAACTAAAACTAAGCCTGGAGTAAAGATCTGCCTGCAAGGATATTTGGGAAAAGAGCTGTGTATGATACAGAAATTCCAACTTTGGCTTGTCAGTCTTACAGCTGAGTGTTGTAAGGCAGGTTGTTATTCACTGATTGAGCTTCTTAAGAGGATGAATTACTGCTGTCTTACTGGATTTCTTAGAGAAAACTGATGGGGGATTCTCAGTGTTCTGCAGAGCTAAATAGAGCCAAATGCTAATGCTTAGAGACCTTCTTCTACCTGTACCTCAGAGAAGAGGTGAGGAGGAAAGGGCACAAGACTAGCACAGGTTTATTTCTGCTCTGTTCATCCAGGATTTTCTCTCTTTCTGTTTAGACGTGCAGAAGAGAAACCATATGACCCAGGCACAATCAGACTCAGAGTTTTGCCACTGACTGTACCACAGAAGAATTTAATTTCTGATGTTTTGAATACAGAACAGTGGTTTTGCAGTCATTAAAAATGGCAGGTTGAAATAAGCATGTATATCAAACAGTTTTGAAACATAAAAACCACCATGAGCCCGTGAGGTAAAGGGTCATGCTCTTGCTAAGTGTTCCTTCTTACAAACCTGAAGATTTAGAGGTGTATGGGAGAAACTAACTATTTACTTCTCCTAGCTATAAATATAATGGAAAAAGGGAGTTCCTTAAATTTACTCAAGGTGTAAGAAATTTATTTTACTGGCTATGCTTAACACTGAACACATTTCTAGAATACTGCCTGGTTCTCAGAATTAATGATATTCTATGCTTCAGCAATTCCAAGAACTGCTTTCTGTCTATTTCATTACTCAAGTGGAACTTACGTGTCTAAATCCACTTGACTGTTTTGCAACTCTTGATCTCTGAGAAAACTCTTCAACATGTGAGTGTGCTGTGTTTTCATAAACCAGTAAAGAGATTATATTGAGATAGATAAATGTATGTATAAGACTCATGCTGAATGCCTCAAACTTACTCATTTTGAGGACTGTGATTATGCAAGAGTGTTCAACAAACAACATTATGAATTGGCATCATCACTGAAATGAAAGGACAGCAATACCAGTTGGTATATATGAACCAGTGTAGTTACTTTTGCAGATCAGTTGGAAAATTGGCTGCAGTAGTGCTGGTACTCAAGTTCCTTTTTCACATAAGAAACTCCACACTGTAAATCAATGTACAGTCTAAGCTGTACACGTCGTTTCAGTTCAGAATTAATCATGAACAGATAACCACTAAGGTTAATCCTGCTGTTTAAGAGGATAATAAGATATGATGTGCAAAGGGTGAATAATGGAATAAAACTGTGACTTAGAAAGGGATGTATGGCAGTGATAGATACAGTTTAAATTTTAATGATTTTATTCTTTGCACTACTGGGATAGCAATATTAACTAGAAATTAATTTTAAAAATGCTTAAAAGCCTTAGGGGTGGGAATGAGGGCAAGAATAGATATTTATGCATAGGTGTGGTTCTACAGGCATAGACAGAAGGAATGGAACTTATTTGGCAGTCTTATGAGTCTGGCAATTAAATGTACTAATAGGAGTTGATCATTTACGCACTTTATAATCAGAAGAAAGAGGAATCAACAGGAGGTGATTCATGTAATTGGAAGATAGTCATTGATGATAATTCAAAATTTTGGTCATTTAAGTTTTCAAGACTCCAGCTGCATTCACAATGCAAATACTGAATAACATATTGTGATAATGAATTTTCAGTAAGCCCTACTCTTCATGTAGGTTTAAAACCCCATCCTGATCATAATCAGAAGTATTTGGGGGCCACATTTGAGTTTATGGACACACAAAACTTCATCTACTGAAAATAAAACTCTAGTTAGTCAAAACTGAAAATTGGCCATTCATGTCTGAAGAGTTCCTGCTTCACTGATATTTAGTAGAGCATATTAATTCAATATACTGTAGTATGTCAGTGACAGCAGTTCCCTTTAAAGAATTTGCACAGGATAAAAATACACTGAGAGTGTATATCTCATGATCTCTTCCAAACAGTTCTTCAGTTTTGGATGTATTTCAGCGGCCATAATTAAGGAGATGGTTTTTCGTAAAGACATATCTCTTCATAATGATATAATCAAAATCATATAAATCTGTTGCCTGTAAAATAGCTTGAATTTCTGTATTTTTCTATTTTCCGGATTGACTATAAGTGGAAATGTTACTTAATGTTATATATTAATGTGACAATTTTTTAAAGTGCTATAAATATTTTTTGGAAACCTAAAGTAAGCTGAATGATTTGAAAATGAGAAAACATCTAAATTTGCAGACTTGCACCAATATTGTCTGACATGTTATTAGTTTGTTTTATCATTTAATTACAGCATCCTTCTTTTCTGAAGTCTTACGAGATACCTTATAATCCTATTGAGAATTATCAAATAAGAATTATATATTACAAATATAGGACAACAGCGTTTTTCTATCAAAGGATATTCCTTTGTTGTTCAAAAAAAATGTTTGATGCTCGTATTTTTAAAGAAATCCTTTGAAGTTCACTTCAATAGAAAATCTTGCCATACAGACCAGAAGAGATTTAGTTTACTAATTAGCTGCTTCATTTTGATTTAGTATATAACAAAATCAAATCACAATTATAGATTTTTATTAATTAAACTTTTAAAAACAGCTGTGTATGTGCTGATGGCAAACTTTTAACCTGCCTTCTTCTTTTATTTAATTTTCATTCTTCTTAATTCCCAGCTTGATTTAATATTCTATGTTTTTAGGCAAACACTGCACTCACCAGTTGAAGAGCAGGAGCTAGAAGTGAGACTGTTACAAATCCTTGCCCTAGAATGAGTTTTACAGTCCATGAACCGCAATCCCCCTATGATTGCCACCCACAGTTCTGTCAAATAGTCTTACAAGTTCACCACAGTACTAAACCCTTTTTTCTCCTTTACTCTTGTTCTGCTTTTCTGTCCTTCCTGTGCTGTGAACATAAGATGTCTTAATTCTCTCCCAATTTACTTTCTCACCAGGTAAGTATTTCTGAAGTGAAAATTGATAAAGGACATATGGGAATAATTTTTGAAAGGATGGATTATAAGGATAAGAGTATTTTAAGAGTTCAGGAATTCATAGGAATGGAAAATTACGTATTTACTCTCGCTTACATAATTAACTTCTCTCCATCCATGTCACTTCTCAATATTGAGGACATGCCGCAAAATTTATAATTGTCATCCAAAACCTTGTGTGTCTTTACTGCTTGGTCAGTCCTGTTTATTTTGTGTAATTACATCCATCTCTAGCAACGTTCAGGGAAGCAGCTCTTATTGAGGTGGTGTTAAAGCTGTCAGTGTTGTAAATCAGCTCAAATCACAACTGGACTGCTCTTTTAATCTGCTGGGTATAGATGAGCAGAAGCCAATACAACTCTGTGAAGCTGTAATGGTGAAAGGAGTAAAAAAATTCATTTGTACCCTCCTTCACACGGTCTCCCAGCCTCTGAAGAAAGAATTACTAGTACCTGCATTTGGTGAATCTGTTGGTTTGTGTTTTGTAGGACCTGCCTGGGTTAATGCCCTAAGGGTGACTGTAGGTATGAACACTAACATTATGCTTCTCTCTTTTTACATGGCATCTACATTTTAAAAACTTCTTAATCCTATTTGAAATACCAGTCAGAAAGGGAAAATTAGGTGGATGTTTTAGTAGATTCTTTGTGGTTTGGTTTTTGGGGTGAATGATTTTCAAGACTGAAATTTGGATTAATGATGCTCAAGTTAGGTTTGAGACAATCTCTGTATTAGGCCTCTTGCTTTAAATATATTTATTTAAATAACACCTTGTAAGAGAAAGCTAGTAACATTGAGCT
The DNA here is from genome assembly GCA_013396695.1 of Sakesphorus luctuosus. Classification (NCBI taxonomy): domain Eukaryota; kingdom Metazoa; phylum Chordata; class Aves; order Passeriformes; family Thamnophilidae; genus Sakesphorus; species Sakesphorus luctuosus. Next base: position 173,749 of record VWZD01006495.1, read on the forward strand.
ATGAACTTGCAAAAATGACAATTTCAAGTCACTTCTTGTGTGTGGTTGTGAAACTGAAGGGTTATTCATTCAATTACCCAACTAAAATTTAGTTGAATTTAAACTAAATTTGGAATGATACACTTCAGAATAACCAGAAGGTTGCGGTCTCCAGTGTCCTATGAGTCCAGCTTCTCCAGAGATTTACAAAATAGGATTCCTGTGTGGTCCAGTTCAAATCCAACCTTAGTAACATGACCTTTTTAGAAAGTGGGGAAATAATTTTTTTTCTACTACCTGTGAGAGGGAAGGAATCAAAAAGTCCATGTTTTTTCATTCTGGAATGATACTGTGTTTCATACAAGTCACATTAGTTTGAGTTGTCTTTTCATATCGTTTTTGTTTGACACTACTGGTTTTGACCTTAGTGAAGGGAAGAAGGATATCACAGCTTGACTGCAGTAAAGGTAGTCTGCCTAACGAAGTTGGAGAACAGATGATTTTAAGAAAAACGGAAGCATATAGGCAATCACTGCCCCTCGCCCTCTGAATTAATGGCAATCAAGATCTCTGATTAGCTCTGCTATCCCCCTGCTCAAGGGAATAGAGCCTAAGTTGTCAGCCGTTTCTAGCACTATTTCAGTTAGGGAGAAATACTCCTATGGTTCTCTTCTGTGTGTTTAAGTTTTTTTGATTGGAAGGCATTTTACTAGAAAGTAGGTTTTGAGTCTAAGTGCAAAAAAAGTATTTTTCCCTTCTAATTATTTGTCTGATCACTTCTTTAAATGGAGCATTTGATTTATTTCAAAGTAATCTCTGCTTTTTATATGTAAATTGTGAGTTAGAGTGTGCTAATTAAATTACACAAGGAGAATTCAAGAAAAAACTGTTCTAATCAAAAGGTGGAAATTCCATTGAAAAGTTTGATATTTATTTATATAACCAAGTAACTACTTTTAGAAAAACCTTTTTCTACAAGCAAGGTTTTCCAACTGTACCACTATCAGTATGTTCCTTATGTTTCCTACCCCACACCTGGCTAGCTATTTCTGAATCATTAAGCCTTTTAATGTCAAGCAGATACACATACATCTTTTCAGTCATATCAACCATTTTGTGTATTTCATTAAATTACCAGTTTCCTGACATAAAAACTTTTCCCACAAAGTGAAGTTTTTGTTGTCTCATGTCAGGACACCAAAATGTAAATGTGATAAAGAGCAGAAGGAAAAGCATTTCAAAGGAGGTAGCTATTGCCAGTATGAACTTTACTGTACACCATGTTCCCAAGACAAATGCAGTGCATATGATAACTAAGATTAATGTCCTCTATTAGGCAAGGTATTGCAATCAGAAACCAATAAGCAATACAAATAACCAGTCTGATCCAGGAAAATATTTCCACTAATTCTGAGTATGTATGTATGTAAGGCTTGGCTTCACAGACAAAGATTTGGGAAGGGCTCTCCCCACGTGGCTGTGCCCTTCCAGCCTGCGCAGTGGATTTTTTAGGTGAGGCACAGCGTGTGCAGAACTGGCCCCACCCTTTAACTCCTCAGGTCCATCTACCACGGCTGAGCGAGCTTGGACAGTGACAGTGAAGTCCTCGGGACTAGAACCTACAGCCCTTGGTATTCCCAGGAGGTCTCCCATCCAAGTACTATCTGGCGCTGACCCTGCTCAGCTTCTGAGATCTGACGGGATCGGATGACAGGGAGGCATTTAATTGCCTGTAATTTTGAGTAGACTTGTCTTAAGCACACATTTGGCAAGTTTTAGTTTAGAAGGGAAGTTATCAAAGAACTAAGGTGCTCTACTTTTTCTAACACTGATAAAGTACTTCTCTAAGTTTTAAACAGTTCAACCATACAAAAGCTGTGAAAAAGCACTGAAAGCCACCTGAAGAATTTCAAAGAACATGTTATAATAATCATTGTGCTAAGATAAAAAGCTGAAATAACTATTAGGAGAAGGTAAGGAGCTCTAGTTGTGTATATAATGTTTCCACGAAGGAGGGTTTTATCTTAGTGAGTTTTCCAGGAAATACAGTGATGATAAAAAGAAAACCCACTAAAAATTGTTTCCTTCCGTAAGGAATTACTTTTTTTGGATCTCATTTTCCAAAGTTTCATGCTGTTTGCAAATACCAACAACAGGTTGTCCAAAGACAGCACTGAAGATTTCCACATGTATATTTTGATGTTAGAAAAGAAATTATTTAGACAGATTTTTTTGATGTTTCCATGTCAGACAAGCAAGTACTTCCTTGATGTGTTTAATTTTTTTTCACCATCACTTCTTTAAACTGAAGAAAAGTATTTCCCATCTCTTTTTTCCTTTTCTTGTTCTTCTTTTCTGTTAAAATATTGGCTTGTTAGTACTTTCTGACTTAGTTGGGAATTCAAAATGGTGCTTCATTGTTGTACAAGAGGTTGTGGGCAAACAGAGACTCGATTTCTGCTTATCCTGAACTGCTCTATGTGTTATTTTCTCATGAGCTCAGAGGAGGTAGAAGATATGCCCTACAGTCTTTCTAACAGTGTGATTTAGGTTTTCAGTCCTCCAGCTCATTCTGAATAGTGTCAGCTCTCTTCTGCCTTCTGTCACTTTATACTATCCAAACCTACATAAGTCACTCATGGTATGTGAACACTTTCAAGGAGAGGTGAGATAAAGCATGTGTGGCCAGCACTGAGCTTTGGTTCCCCCTGAAGAGCCACGTCCATAGAGAGTGTATGCAGAGTTAGTAGATTCCAACTTTGATATAAGCAACTGGCTCATTGGAGTTGACACAGCAACAAAGTCACAATGAAACTCAGTCTGCACTAAATACTTGAGAAGGTGGTTTAAACGGTGAGAAAGCAAAAAGGGCAGGAAGATTATTTAGTTCCTCTCTAGCTCAGCTGTACCTGTCCTGGTATATGCCATAAACTAAGAATAATACCAAGAGTTCTGAAGGATTTCATTATGATCTTAAGTACCAATTGAAGAATGTGGTGCAATACTTAGTTACAGTCTGTTGCTCTTTCAGCTCATTAGTTACTCATTATAATAAGAACAATGTTTTCCTTCATGTTTATAAAGCAGCTAGTAAATCTACTATACTGCAATAACATAAAAACAAGAACTATTCTAATGAATCAAGAAACAAAAAGAAAAAGAAAACAGGCAATGAAAATGGCTGGTTCACATCAGGTTAATGAATGACATTTCAGAGACACAGTTCTTGAACTGAAATGTAAGTGAAAGAGTAAGTAGTCTACTGAAGTAATTTCAGGAAGATCTCACTTCCAGGTGAAATCTTCAAAGGCATGTAATTCAAGGAATAAGTGTTAATTGAAAATTTTTGGAAGTGAGGTTCCTAGCATTCTGAAGTGTAAAAGTTACTGAAATTCTGAAGGCATGGAAAAAAATTACAGCATGGGTAGGGTCCAGATTTTTTCCATTCTCACTCACCTTCCTGGAAATATGGGGGGAGAGTTGAAGGACATGTAATAAACAATTACTTATCTAAATTATATTTAATGTGTTTCTGAAGGAGTGAGCAACATATTGTGTACCACTGCTTATAAGTAGCACAGCTTTTAAATAAAAGCAAAATTTAATGTTAGGGATGGAGCTGTCTTGCTGCACAGTAAATACGACATTATTACATTTATTTTTTGTGGTAAGCCTATTTTAAAAATAAAAATATAAAAACATAGGAAATGTCAACATTGCTGACATATATAAAATAAAAGACTTTATCTATAGGGTTCTGCAGCAATATATAAATACAGGTAATGCTATAATGCAGATAGTGAACCAGCTGAAGTTTTCAGAGAAGAACTTAGAAAATGTAGATGAAGAATGTCAAGTGCATCCATTATAAGGTGTCTGACTGAGCACAGCATCAACAATTGGCTATAAATTTGGCCTACCCTGTAAGTGCATATTTATATAAATGTGGGTATACTCATACATATATATTTTTATATAATTACGTATTTATGTGATGTTCATCCATGATGTGACCAGATGGGAATGTTTGGGTCTATACCTCTCCTGTACCCAAGGTTCACAGAATGTTTTATACTTGGAAGAGATCACAGTGAGACATCTGGTCCAACTTCCCTTCTCAAGCAGGATCACCCTAGAGCATGTTGCACAGGATTGCATCCAGATGGTTCTCGAATATCTCCAGTGAGGGAGACTCCACACCCTCTCTGGGCAATCTGTTCCAGTGCTCAGTCACCCACATAGGTTAAATACATTAAGGTTAACATATATAAAATGCATTAAGGTTGAATGCATTTTAATAAATATAAAATGTAATAAGGTTAAATGCATTTAGCATTGTGATTTTAAACTACTTCTACCTTGTGCTAAGACATCACTGACAATTTGCGATTTGCAGTATTTTTTATTGTGAGAGGAAAAGAACTTGTATACCTTCTTTTTGCAACTGCTGCAGGACTAGGGAGTATATTAATCCATATTGCACAGGTAGGTGATTAATCACATCTTGCTATAAAGTACAGCCTTGCAGCTTTGGTGAAGTCAGTAGATATAAACCAAAAATTAATTTGGGAAATTTAATTTCATTTTGTGTTCATTAATTATTTTGATTTGTTATTTTCTGAGTTGGTCTGTGTTGCAGCATTTAGGAAAAAGTGTTAAAACTTCATTCATGTTATCTGGGTTCTGTTTTGCATTTCACGGTATGTAGCTTTAAGAAAATTACTGCTGAGGTGATGATATACTTACTAACAGTTCTAAAAATCTGATGGGTAGGTAATAATTTCTGAGCATTATTGTTATCATGAACAATTTAAGTAGTATTTTTAGGTTTCTTTTATGTTGCAGCAGCTGCTCTCCATTTCTCTAAGTCAGATTGCAGGCACTGAAAGGCTGCTTGCTTCCTCTCTATCTTCTTGCAAAGAAAATAACATATCTGTGCTAGCAGATCTGTAAACTGGTGAGGAGGAGGGTCGTTTAGTTTCAAAGAAGCCATTATTTCATGGATTTTTAGGGCAGAAGACTCACCATTTTCTTTTTGACTGTTCTATTAGAAGTTTGTGGGAGGAGAAAAGTGGCTGCTGTTAGTAACAGGCATACAGAAATGTATTCTATGCTGCTGCTTTATTCTCTTATTGCGGAGTGAATTAACAGGATGCAGCTAGTCTGAAAGAGGCATATGCAACACATTGTTTAGCCCTGTAGCAGAAATAGGAGATTCGTTTTCAAATCTAGGGTATAAGGAAAAAATAAATCTATTTCTGGCAAAAACTTTTGCCTTAAAGGTTTTGTTACCCAAAAAACTTTAAGGTATGAGTTGTCCATTTCTCTTCAGTAGGCTTTCTATCATTATTTCCAATCATTTACTTCCTAAGCATGCATTTTCTCAATCTTCCTATGTTACTGTCTTTACTTTGTTCCTTTGATAGAATTCTGTTTGCCTTTTTTAAAGCAGCTTTTCATTTTAAAATCAAAATTAGCTATGCTAAAAGGCAGGAGAGTCTGTGTAAATACAACAGGTTCATAAATTTCCTTTATTTTCAAATATTACAGGGACATTTAGGCTATCAGAAGATAGTGCTTGGCAGTTGCTGATTTCTGTATGAATTTAGCTATACCATGTCATCTGAAGATGACATTTACTGCTTTAAAAACATATTGTGATAGCAGAAAATCTTATGCTTCCTTACCAGAGCACATATTTGCATGTCCTGAAATGTTACCATTATTCAGTAAAAGGCCCATTTCCAGTTTATTTCGAGGCTGCATGGAAGGAGACCCTGTAAAAACACAGTCAGATACTGTGCTGACCTTGAGTTTTGCATACTAACCAGATGAGGTAGAAGGTGGAAAGAGAAGCACAGTAAAGTGAAATGTGTAGAATATTTTATGAGCCAGGACAGGTTGCTATCTATGCTGCACTTTCTCCCAGACCAGTGTCACCTCTGCTGCAACCAGTTAACATTTATAGAAAAGTTTCCAAATGCATATTCTAAAACTTGCAAGAGTTATGATGTTTGTTTTTTTGGGGAGCATTTTCCTTCCTTGAATATCACTATACCATCTATATTATTTCCTGCAGCAGATAACAAAGGTACTCTGTGGTAAGGTGATCTGAAAGTAGAGTTTCTAAGGAGATTTTTAAATTGGACTGTGGATCCTAAAGGGTCTTTAAATTCATCTCTACTCCATCACTACCCTAAGAACTTCCTCTACGACCATAAAAAATGTTAAAGTAAGTCTCTAAAGCCAAAACTGGTGAAGAATCACCCTGCTCTCATTGCACTGAAGCAGGCGGCCTGTACTGGAAATCCAAGATTGCCTCCCTGTCATCACCAACGTTACTAACATCTGAGCTGAGTTACTGACTTATTTTTTTTGAAGTATCTAAAAGCTACTCCTTCCAAAACTTACCCTTCACCTTGTTTCCTCAGTGAAATTGCATTATTTGAGTTCATTTAGCATCTGGAAGTTCCTTTCAAATACAGTAGGTGGTATCTCAGATTCACAATGGTTTTAGTGCCCCACACTGATATATAACTGCATCAATATAAGATATTAAAAGCTTGTTACCATAAAATTTCTGGCTAATGCTTAATAGTTTTCAGAAATGTTCAGATTGCAGAGCATGGGAATAATTGCTAAATTCTCCTTACAAGCATATCTTGGTCAGGCAGTCATAAAGTAAGTTGAAAGCAAAATCGTTTATAGAAAATTAGTTACATGGCTTTTTAAATGCTCTACAATGTACTGCAAACAAAAGGGAAAATTTCCTGCAGTTTCAAAATTTTGTACTTGCTCAGATGGCCATTAACCAACAAAATGAAAATCAAATTTATCCTATTCATGTTATGAATTATCTATGATTAACAGTGTATAGAATGTGATTTTCTAAAGCTTCTTTCATATTCAAGGTATCTTCAAGCACTTCGTAAAGAAAAGGGACAAAATAAACATCACAAGTATACTACACATGTATAGGATAAAAAAAACTTCCCCTTTTCTCTAGACCACAATTGAATCTTTGCTCAATGACTCTGAAACCTTGTGTTATAGAATCCTACAGTCAGGCAGTTTTGCTGTTTCTAGTCTTGTACATTATAATTATTTCTGAGGCATTTGACATATCCTGCTTTCGACATCAAATCAAATGACTGACCCTCATGGTACTCTCTTAGTGGTGTAAATTTTATGCATACACCCTAAACTTGCCCTACTCCATAAAACCCATGATCCCTTTATATGTGTTTAGCAGTCGTGGGCTGAGCTCTGAAGAAATGTCCAGGAATGAGAATTTACTTAACATACTTAAAACACTTTTTTTTTTCATTTGACCTAGTGTTTTCCCTGCTGCTACAATGAACCTGAGTTATGCTTTGTTAGCTCTTCTGAACAAGGTTTCTCTATTCTGTGATGCTCACTTAACTTTGGCTAATGGGGCTTTAAGAAGTCAACAGCTACCATAAGTACCCAAGTTACAGAATGTAGCACCATACATCATGGTGGTTCTGTGCATGGAAATAAGCTGGGAGTTGTATTCACCCTCATGTTGCTACAGTGGTTGAATCTATGCTGCAATAGGCCCATAAGTGAAAAAGAATGGAATAGCACAAATGTAAGCTTTTCAGTTGCAATAACTGTTCTATAATATCACCCAACTCTTTTGTGGACATCTAAATAACTTTAAGAAACCAACATCTCTTGTAGCTACCATAGAGGATGGTTTTCCAGTACCTATGCGTAGAGAGGAGTACAAATAACCCACAACATCATTGCAATGAGAGGTGTAAACTTAACCACAATGATCATGTAGCCAGTATAAGGTCTTTAAAGTAAGTAGAAACTTGGCTGGAACCTTTTCAGCAGGACCTAGCTTCCCTGGGCAAATAATAAAAGCCAGTGAAGATGAAAATGGAGTAAGCAGGCTGCCAGGGCCATTCCATTAAAACATGGAGGAGGAGATACTACTGTTTTATGAAGTGTTAAAGTATATCTAAAATATAAAGAAATAGAGATACAACCATATTTTTTCCGTTGATGAATGCACAATTCAGGAGTATCAAAATCTGCAAAAAAGGTGCTTATCCATACAAAGATTATCAAAGTCTTTTAGTTAAATGATGTTTACACTGTTCATTAATTGATTTGGTACTTTCAAGAGCTACCCTGCCAGTCTGACAATTATGCACTCTAAGCTTTTCACACACTAAATGGACAAAATAAGGAGAGTTTTTCTGCATATCAAATCCTCACCATGTCTTGTTCAGTACTAATAAGCTTGAGGGCTTTGTAGGTTAATTTTTATCAAGCCAATTGCCCTCATTTTTGTTTTCTTGGTTCGGCACCAAGAGTGTTACTTTTGTCAAATGCAGTCTAATTTCTGTAGGTCTAAACAGCGACAATGAGCCCTTGGAAGACACTTCTTTCAAGGTTTCATGTGATAATATTGAACATTACCAGCCAGTTTTGCGCTATTGGGCAACATGGCCCATGGGTTCTTTCATTATTAAGTTCATCAGACCATAGAGGTTTGCAATACTTAGTAAGCAAGATCTATTACGGACTTGAAACAAAAATCCTCTATAAAGAATAATGATACAAAATACCTGGTTTAGATATCAAGCCCCCAAGAAGGGTTTAGCATCAGGAAAAGGTAGTTTCATAATCAGTTTTATTATTTTGCTTAGTGACTGCATTTTGCATGTACCACTGCTTTCCTGAGCCAGCGTCTGTGTGGCTCTGGCTGTGTAAGGTGGCAGCTGCTGTGGATTTTCTCCAGGGCAGTGAGCTGGCAAAGGCAATTTACGTCACTCATCCTTCCTGTGCCATTCAGGAATGTGGGAGAAGTATTAAGGCAATGTACCCCATTCTGATACTCCTGGAGTGAGTAAAGACTGCTTTAGGCCATGCATGGTAATACTGTGGAAGACTAAGTGAGTCAGGTAGTCTTCACCTGTCAGTAATTGCAGTGTCATTGCAAACTTGAGCTTTCAGGTCAATGCAGGTTATTAAATACAGTTTTTCATCTAGAGTCTCTCAGCTGCACCAAGCACATCCCCAGTGTTGAATTAATGAGTAGTATTTTAGAAATCTTCTCTGCTGTCATGAAATTCTCATCTGGGCGAAACGTAGATCCTCAGCTCCTTTGTGCATTTCCAAACGCTGAAAGAATGTGGATCATTAACAGGTTTTTGGGTATTGGTTTTTGTGGCCACTGCATCTTTAATGCACTGTGCCATCCACATTCTTCACAGTGTCCTGGATGCTGAGAATCAGGATCCTGCATGAAGTCAATTGCCAGTATTACTAGTGATTCATAGCAAATGTAAGAACTTCATCACTGTTGCAGCTGATTGATGGCAGCAACAAGGCATTTCACTTGAGACTTCTTCAACACAGCTAATCTTAAGTCCAATTTAGTATGAGATACAATTTTCCCACCATGCAACTGGCTGACAGCAGCATCAGAACATTTCTTTCATCTCATTCCTGCACAGTTTAAGAAACACACATCCAAGGGCTGAAAAAAGGTCAGTAAATTAAACAAGAACAAAAATTGGCATTATGTCTCTTCTTTCAAGTTTGCATGGAGAATTTTCCACGGCTGTGTGCTCTGAAAAGGGCTGTAATCCGAACAACACACTGCTGATGTGGTGATCCAAAATGATTTTTAAAGCTTGGGCAAGTGCTTTGGGCTAAATTCAGTTTTCACTGAGACTTCATTCCAAATACAGAAATACGTAAAGAGGCAGTGAATTCTTGTGGTCAATCATTGCAGCAGAGGTGTATCTGAACCATTTTAAGGGTACAAGTCCAAACTAAAATTCTGTGATGCAGAAAGAACAAACTAAGGCAGATTAAAGTAGGGGTAAAGCTGAGCACAGTAGGTGTGCGGGCTAGAGTGCTATGATTGATCTCTTAAGGATATTGCAGTTCTGTCTGAGAGGACGAGAGGAAAGCTGCTTATCATGAGCAGCATTCGTGCCAAGTGAGAAGCTAGATTCTGACATCTTGTAGAAAAAATTAAGGTACAAATCTAGCTCCCATGAAATGGCCGGTCCTGGGATTTAAAAGTAATCAATTTCTCTTTGAGCTCTTCTCAGCGTAGTGGTTTTGCTGTGCATGTGGTGGAGGTATTTGCTCAGATACCTTCACCTTGCTAGCCCCGTGTGCTCTCCATCTTTCTGCCAGCAACTGGGTGCTTTTCACATTCCTTGCCACAGCTATCCCCTCTCATTTGATGCCTCAGCCAGCTGTTTCTGCCTTTACATAGCCTGTGCCTAGCCTGTGTTCTGTCTGAGCCTCCTTCCTTATTATCTTAATATTGAATTATGGTATCCAGTGTAATACTCTGTTAACTAAGTAGTCTCCTTTTGGTTAAATTGGGAAGGCAACCTTGACAAGAAGCTTTATTGAATTTTACTGAAAAGTAAAAGGTGCTGCCATGAGTCCAGAGAAGGCCAAGGAAGCTGGTGAAGGGGTTGGAGCACAAGTCTTTTGAGGAGCGGTGGAGAAAGTTGAGGATATTTATCCTAGAGAAAAAGGGGGCTCAGGGGGGGACCTCATAACTCTCTAAAACTACCTGAAAGATTTTGTAGTGAGGTGGAAATTGGTCTCTTCTCCCAAGTGACAGCATGAGAAAAAATGACCTCAAGCTGCACCAGCGTGGGAGGCAGAGCAAATGAGCAACAGCTGGTTTGGAGTCTCAGTGGGAGCACTAAATTGGGAAGTACCATTCCTAAATCATGACAGTGTCCAAAGGTACTTTATGAGAAAGTGTGTGAGTATGTACATGTATACTAAGACAGTTAATGCAATTTTATTCTTCTTGTATTACTATTTTGCTTCCACATTGTTATTTGTGAAAGGAGAGAAAAGTGCATTTTGCAGCCTCACTTACTAGTTTCTCTTAGCAAGTTCTTTCACAATTGAGACAGAATACTTTGTTATTATGAAGGAAATTTTGACACTATTAAAAATACAGTGTAAAATATGCAGAGACAATCTGGTTAAAATTCATGTCAAATGGAAATGTAACAGATAGGATGCTATCTGTTTTGAATCACACTGCTGAAAGAATGCATGACGGATGTCAGTAGCCCTATCTTTCATTATTGTATTCTTATAGCTTGCCTTGTGGATTAAGCATAAAACAATACCTTATTTAGACACTATTTTAGTTACTTCCCTGTGCTTTAGGCATTGTTATTAACCCAGGCTTGTTCTGTAAATTTCTAAATAGAAGGCTTTAGCTCCTGAACCTCCCTTTCTAGGCTGGAATATACAGTCATTTTATGTCATTAGGAAGCCAGCTTGCATGAGAAGTTTGAGTTGTATTCTGGCTATGATGCTACGCATAACTCACACAAGAAGTCCAGATATTAAGAGACAGGAGACAAACCTGTTAGCTCAATACTTGTAAATATGTGCTTAGTCTCCATTCAGCTTCAATTTAAGCAAAATACCTTAAAATTCCAGTGGAATTCAAGGCAGACGAATTCTTTAGTAGGCAGGTACAAGGCTTTGCTAAAAGCCTGAACAAGTACTAGTCCTTGCAGCCTCCCATACATCCCATATGATGTTCTAATTTGATCACAAAAGAAGCACAACAACCTAGTAGCATGAAGAGTAGTTTGCTTAAGACACTGAGCTCCAGGCAGGATTGAACATAAAATGCAGATGCTGACAATTCTTTCTGAATATAAAAATCTTATGTCATGAAAGACTGAGTATTTTACAATTATATATATGAATTTCCCAACATGTTAATATACCTTACAAATGTGAAAATCTGTTATTACTTAAATTTTGCATTCTTCTAAAGGAGATAGTCTTTGAGGTCCTTTCAACCTGAACAATTCTATGATCTTCATATTTCCAAGCCCCAGTTCTCCTGGGGCAGTGTAACCACTCTGGTATCTGCTAGAAGGACAATGCAGCAGAGTACAGTACAGATTTCTGCATTGCAGTGGTGATAACTTCCTGAAACATGAGCTGAGGAGGTCAGGTGTTCTGGCTGGACCTCATACTTACCAGGAAGGAGAAACAGCAAAAGGAAGACTAGGAAAGATGTGGGCCTGCTTCTGAAAGGATCATGAGACCTGGTGGCATGGAAATGGTTGAGGCTTTTTTCACCCCATCTTGATAGATAAGACTCACCTTCAGAAATATCAAGCCCCTGCAACTCGTAAGAAAGTCTGGAGCCACAATGTCTTAATCTTGGTGGAAGAGGATCTCATTAAGAAACATTTAAACAAACTGGACATACTGATGTCTATGGAATTTGATGGGATGAATCCATGATTGCTGAGGGAAGTGTCAAATGTTATTGTAAGGCCATTTTTGATTCATCAACACCCTCTAATGAACTGGATGATGGCAGAGAGTGTGCCTTCAGCAAATTTGCAAATTGTAGAAAACTAGGAGGAATGGCTGATGTGCCAGATGGTTGTGCTGCTAATCAGAGGAATCTGGATAGACTAAAGAACTGACTACACAGGAACTTCATGATGTTAAACAAAGAGAGAAATAAAGTCCTGCACTGAGGAAGGACTAACTATGTGCACAGTTACTATGTTTTAATTTTTTATTATGCCAACCAACAGGCTTGGCACCAACCAGCTGCAATATAACACAAAAGACTTTGGGGGTCCTTGTGAACAACAAGTTGAACATGGGCCAGCCCTTTGCTTCTGCAGCAAAGAAGGGCAACAAGTCTGTGGGCAGAATTAGGAAGAGAATTTCTGGCATATTAAGGGGAGGTGAATCCCCATCTGCCTGGGGCTGGTGAGGCCATTAGGACTGTTGTGTCCAGATTTAGACTCCTTAATACAAGGAATGGACATACTAGACTGAGTCTAACAGAGGTCCACAAAGATGATAAAGGGGTTGGAGCATCTTTCATATGAGGAAATACTGAGAAAGCTGCAACTGTTTAGCCTAGAGAAAATAAACTCAGGAATAGAACTTCACAGTATAGAAATATACTTAATGTGAGGAGGTAAAGAACATAGAGGCAGGATTTTCTCAGCAGTGTCCAGTGGTAGGATAAGAAGCAATGAACACTAACTGAAACAACGAGAAATACTGTTTAAACAGGAGAAAAAACTCTTTCACTGTGAAAATGCAGGACAAGCATGCCCAGGCAGGTTGTAGAGTTTCCGTCATTTGAGATAGTCAAAACCTGACTGCATGTTGTCCTGGGCAACCTTCTCTAGGTGATGATGCATTGAGCAGAGGGATTGGATTAGATCATCTCAAGAGGCCCTTTGAGATTCTAATCTTGGAGATTCTGTGATCTAATTTGTCTTCCAGTGGAACAGGTGTCTAATTTTGAACACCTGAACAAAAAATAAGACTTTCACTGTGAAAGTGGTCAGAGTGGAATAGGTTTAACAGAGAGGCTGCGGAACCTTCATTAAGATACTCAAACTCTGACTGGATGCCGTTCTGGAATACCTGCTCTATCTCACTCTGCTAAAGCAGGCAGCAGCAGACTAGATTATCTCAAGAGATCCGTTCCAACCTAATTAATTATGTGATTATGTGGATATAAACCATAGAGGCACACAAAGTCTTTAGGAAGAAGTTGAGAGGAGGCAGAGTTCTTCTATGTTTTGAGTTTTGTTTTTGCTGAAATTTTATCAGGCACTTGTACATATAAAGTTGGGAGGAAATAAAAATGGTCTTTTCCACTGTAAGCACAGCTTAAATTTACATGCATAAACACAAGGAAGTGTAATGACTCATAAGTTACTTACGTAGTGTTTGCAAATAAGCATTAAAGACCTGAACTATATTACTTGTGGAAGGTTGTAAAAAATACATCACTATTAGTGACCATTATTTCAAAGATGGTTTAATGTAAAATAACAGTATGTTCTCTGTGTTTGATTTTACCTTCTACTGACCCAGTGAGGGTAGTGGTTAAGTTTTCAGGGTAAATAATAAATTCATGATCTTTATGGTGAGGGCTTAGAAGTTAATACATCTTATGTACCTTATCACTACTTTTTGGCAACTCATCAGTGTAAACTCCTGGCCAGTTCTCCATGCCTCCATTTCTCTTTCCTCCTGTAAGGCTGCAGTGGCAGTGAGAAAAAGCATTAAATACATACATGTGTGAATTATCTGTGAGTACTTCATAGCTTGTAGGCTCAGATGTGTATGTGTACTATATGTAGATGTGTTTTATTCATTTGGGCAATAGTTTGACATCAGATGAATCCCATGTGTTTTTCGAGCAAAATAATGCACAAGATAGAATTGATGTTACTTTTTCCTGAACAATAAATCATTAAAAGATTTGCATTAATAAATCCTAACGAAGAAGTATTAACCAGGGCCAACTGAGTAGATAGAAGTACAGGTTTTGCTTTAAAACATACTCAAGTAATGGATATCATATTAAATTATAAACCTTCAGTGAGAAGTCAATTGGCAAATAAAAATTGAAAAGTACAAAAAAACCACACCAAAAAAATCTTACACATGTAAACCAATTAAAGCAATATATTAGAATGTATTTTAAAGAGTAATAAATTACAATCATATAAAGAAGCTTTAGAATAACATATTGTTATAGCTGATTATGTTTTGACAATGTTAACTTTAAAATGCATGTGGTTTGACTCATTTTGATGAGAAAATGTACTTTTTCTTTTGCAGAAAATGATGAGGTCATCTGTGTTTCACATGTTCATACTAAGCATGGTTGCTGTCGATGTGATTGTTGCCGCTAGTAACTACTACAAAGGAGAAAATTTCAAGAGACAATATGATGAATTTTACCTAGCTGAGGTGAGTATACTGAAATGACTATCTGGATAATTTTCAAGATAAGCCAAAGTAAAAAATGTGAATGTCAAGAACATTTTAGTAGCTAATTTTTTATTCCCTTAAGCGTTCCAAGAATACTTTACTTACTTGTTCAACTTCCTCTGTCTGACAATAGCTGACAGCCCTATCTTACAACTTTTTTGAAGGTAATTTCCTCAAACAAAATGTCAGTGGTAATGAGCTGAGGCTTAAGCACAACATCTGCAGGCAATGCATGGCTGCTGAGTTGCTATCTTTCTCTAGCAGGAGTGTAACATTCATGAGAATTTAATGTTAAAAAGATAACAAAACACAGTCTTTAAAAATATAAATAGGACTTCTTCCTCAATCACGTTTATTTGACATATGCTTAGCTGCCAGAAGATCCTTAATCATAACCAAAATAGTGTTACAAATAGTTTGCCTTCAGCAATCTCAAGAGCTCACCACAGAAAACCACATTTATTCAATCATGAATTTGATGAAGGAAGAGTTTGTGCTTCTGAACCAGTGAAGTCAAGATACAAGTGGCATTCTGACAGGGAGCCTGCTTGAGTCATTAGCTGGCCAAGAATTTTGCTGTAGAGCATGCACTAGAGGTTCTAGAACCTTACATACATGTCTTTTTAGTACTATTCAATTAAATTAAAAAAAGAAATAGATCTTTGGTACCAATGGACTGGCATAGCTTCAAATAGATACTTGTTTTTCAACGATATCAGTATTGTATCATTCTTTATTAAAAATACTTATTTCCCTGGGCACTGTGAATTGTCACTTTATCTGAGTAAAAAGCCAGTAAAAACATCAGTTCTCTCACCAGTGCGCCAAGATCAATTCTCTGAAAGTGTTGATCACAGTTACCTGGATTGGGTATATGTTCAGCTGTATGGTTACTGCAGTTTCCCTGGCTTCAACAGTGACACACTCCTCCTTTGGAGCCAGAGGAGACATTCTTAGGCTGGAGTGCATGATAGCAGATGTTCCTTGTGGTTTCTTGTCTGTTGGTATTGTCTTATGGGCAATACTTGTTTGGTTTTATGACCAACTTTAAACCCTTTAGTCCATAACAGCACAAAGCTGTATGAATCTCCTTTTTTGAAGGAAGATTGAGTTAACACACATTTTTATCTTAGTTTTAAAATTTGTATCTGATCTCCTAAAATTGTATGAAGCTGAGAGTTCACCAGTTCTAGGAGAAAAATGAAAGCAAAAAAAAGTTAAAGACTGCACCAGAGTCAAAACCTTAAAAAAAAGTGGAGATTATAGAGACAGCACTGCTGCATCATGTTCTGTTGTCTCTCATGCTGCTGGGGATAGCTGTAGTTTGAGTCAATGTTGGACTAGCCAACAATTACAAGAATGATTGTGAAATGTGTTGTCTTTATTTTATCTCGTGTGTTCAATTGAGCTGGCAAAATGCCAACTACCCAAACACAGAGTAAGAGTTGATGATTTGGGAAGATGAACACCACCACTTTAAACATCCTCTCTTCCTTTTGCTTCCTGCAGCTTTATATGCTGAGCATGACACCATATGTTAAGGGATATCCCTTTGGTCAATTGGGTCAGCTGTCGTGGCTGTGTCCCCTCCCAACTCCCTGTGCAGCCCCAGCCTGTTTGCTGGTGGGGTGGGCAGAGAGGCAGAAAAAGTCTTGACTCTGTGCAAGCCCTGCTCAGCAACAGCTAAAACATCCCTTTGTTACCAACACTATTTTCAGCACAAATCCAAAATAGCATGATACAAACTATGATGAGGAAAATTAACTCTGTCACAGGCAAGTCCAGTACAATATTCTTGGCCGGAAACAAATAATTAAGTCAGCATTAAAGCCTGAGACCATGAACTCTTCACAGCAGGAATTTTTGCTTTATGCCCAGCATGCAGCAAGTGGAGCCTGGGTTCTTAACAAAATAACATTAATTCTATTTATATTCAAAATAGGGAACACTGCATGTCCTATTTCTATTTTGGCTCTGAATATATGGTATAATTATGCTTTTATTAATCAGTGCTAGAAACAATCTCTTCAACATCTATTTCAAGTACAGGATTTGCTGGATTTTTTTCCAACAGAAATACTTGCCAGGGTTTATTCCAGGTGAGTATATCATGGAGACTAGTGCATTATAATTCTATCCTATAGGCGATGTCCGGTTTTCTTTGACAATACATTTTTCTGTTTCTGCATAGTTTAGGTAATTGATTCATTAGGGGAGAGGTTGTCAGAAAACTCATTTGCTTACATTCTACATTTTACATTTCTGAGTATATAACATCAAGTGTTCTGGAATAGAGAAAGGTGTCTTTTTTATTTGTAAAGCAAATCTTTTGTTGGTTTTCTTTTTTTTTTTCTTTTTAAGCCTTTGATGCTTTTACTAGAGGCAGTATAAAAATCAAACAAGAACAACACTCCAGTGTCTTACAGAAGGAGATACACAGGAAAGTATCACAAGAGCAGAAGAGTTAAAAAATTATGAGAGAGAGGAGTAATTGATAAATTGGTGTCGTGGTTATTGTGACACTTGTTCTTAGCAGCCCAGAGTGAACAAAGAGAATGCTTTTAAGAGCCTTGAAGAGGCTGAATACTCAAACAATGTGGATTATTCCACTAAAGATGGTTTGTTTCCTTGGTGATGAAGACTGGATGCACTGCGGTTGTTCTGTCTTCCATTAGACTAGGCATCAGAAAGCTTTCCCTTCAGTGGAAGCTGACTTGAGCAGCCAGCAGCAGCGAGGATTCCCTTTGCTAAAGCATATCTGGCTTCCTGATACATTTTCCTGAAGTCATCTTGGGAGCTGCTTTAGGAGCAGATATGTCTAATAAAATAGCTCACTCAGTCCATTCTATGGACCACACATTGTAGTGGCCTCGAACTGTAGAAATATGTCTGCTTAAACTCAGTAGATAAATCTAAGTGAAGTTATTGAGATGCCCAGTACCAAGAAAAGAAACCTCTTGGAAAGAGAAGCAGACTCCAGAAGGCAAAAGCTAGATAAGAAGATAATTCTAAACCTAGATCCATTGTTTGCATATGTTTTTATACAAAATAGTAAATAAAAGTTTCTGACAGGCATTTCAACTTTTATACATCAGCCCTGCAGATTAAGCAAAACCAGCATTTTAACAGGATGACTCAAAACCCCAGTGCAGTATCTGAGAACCTGGAAAGAGTAGAGCTTCAAATTTATTTTGGTAATTTTTAGTGAGGATGCTGGCTTTAACTGCTGAATACCTAGCCAGAACAGTGATGGATGCTTGCTTTTATATGCATCTCCCACACTGTCTTCCATTAAAAGATGTTACAGACTAGCAGTCTTGTTTGAGATGTGTAAGATTTCTATAAATATTGCTTTAAAGTGTCTGAATACCAGAGTTCAAAACCAGGTGCTCCTATACAGTTCTTCCTAGGCTCCTTTTGTAGCCTGTCCCTTGGCACTGTAGTGTTTGCCCTTTCCTGGGTAAAGGAAGAGTGCTGTGTCAAGTCTAGTAGGGAGAGAAGCACTAGAGGTCTGTGCCCTTAATCCCACTGATCCTGCTTGGGAGAATTCTTGTCTTTCAAGACAACTTGATAACCTTTCAAATAAGCCACAGTTATAAAGAAAACAAACTGAGTCTTTCACTGTTCATTGATACTGAGCTCTGCCTCTGAAAATAAAAACATTAAGTGGCCACTAGCAAAACATAATGTTGCTGAAGGTGGCATTAATACCATAAATCTTCCGGGTGACCAAATGGGAGGCTGCTCTGAGAGAAACAGCACATTCCTGTTAGTTTATCTTTGCAAAAATGGCAGCCTGGTGGAGAGTGGCTTCTCAGTGGCTACTCATGTGTTACACCTGCTTTTTCTGTGTGAATCTGCTCTGGCTTCTTGTGTGAGTTTGCCTTTCCCTTATCTTTACAGCAATGAAAGGAATGATTTCAGATTTGCCAAGAAACCCACAAAACTGTAAAGTTGTTTCACAGTTCACATCTAACAAAAAGTTCTAGTCAGATACTCTGAATCTTCTCCTGTAATTAATTACAAGGAAGGAAAAAAATACAATCTCTGTCAGCAGGAAGACAGGTGTATAAATGTAATCAGATGTTATGCAAACCATTTGATACATTTTTAAGTGCCAGTCGTTTGAATTCATTTGACAAGCATGTGAAATGCAAATTGTCCTGCCCACACATTTTTAGAATAAATTAAAATACACTTAACATCATATTTGTTAGTCTTATTCTAATAGGAAGCCTATGTGCTCTGAAGTGTATATATGTGTATTTAAATGGCATTGTTATTCCACCTGCTCCGAGATGAATCCCAGCTGCTTTCTAAGCACTGTTCCATTTTTCCTAATTTGATCCCCTTCTTTCTGGACTCACTTAGATGTGTTATCTTTAAAAGTGAGCTGTTCTTTTAAGATTTTTTGATAAAATTTTTTCCTTGTGTCTTAGAGATTTTCATGTGAAGAAGTAGTCTTCAAATGTGGCTCCTTGTTCTTCTAGAGCTCTTTGATATCCCACAACATGAGCTGAAAAACTGGACAGATCCATTGGAAAAAAACAGCACGAAACTGTCCCTACACTGTCTGTGACTGAAAGCACACAAATATTTCTTAGTAGTCTTTCTTTCCTAGTGTGAAGAGACTTTTGGACTGCTGTGAAACATTTTGCCTTGATTTAATCATTCAGAGGGCGTTTGAAGCCTGATAACTGTTTTGCATGCCTTAAGGAAGCCATATGATATAGATGGTAGCACTTCTTTTAAATAGGTGTGTGGACTAGGGCAATAAACATAAAATATAAAGTTCAGCATTTAATTTCCATCTTCACTCCTTCTTGTGGCAGTCCTGTACACATAAACTATGTAAAATTTTATTTAGCTATCTCACACCCCCCCCCCTCTTTCATGTTAATAAATATATTTTTGATTGACTGTAGAGTTTAAATTTTAAGTAACATAACTACTTAAGGCAGCATCCCAGAGATTGTCACTATTGATTCAGGACTAAAATGTTAGTCTCGAACTTTTTCATCCCTTGCCAAATCCCATAAACCTTATGGCCCACAGTCAATTAGTCTCTCCATCCTAAAAGACTAATAATGCTTTTTCTCAAAGGAGATTTGAGCTGTATTTTCTTTATGTTTGTACTGCACTTTGTAAGTATTAGTTTTATTTAGATGTTACCTAAGATTAATTTAGTGTCTCTCTTAAGCCCCAACATGTGTTAGGGTCAGAGAGGAACATTTCTGAGTAAGGAAAAAGCATCTTTTGCACTGGGTTTCCTGGCTGTTGAAAAGTGAGGGTGAGAGCATCTCAAGGTATATACAATGGTAAAATAAGAAGGCATGTGAGGAAGAAGTGTGTCTAGGCAGAATTATTTGGTAGTGAGAGAAGTAAGAGAAAATAAATCTCAACGATGTAAACATATTCAAAATTGTCTCCTTTTTTTCAAGCTGACTATTATGCATTTTACTGTGCAAATATTTCAAGAAAGGCCTGTGGAAGAATCCCAATGTTATTCAGTCCCTTCGAGTAGATTTCATCCTTTGTAATTTCCTACCAGGCACAACTTTGTTAACACCATTGTGAAAATTAACCACTTCTGGACTGATTTTGAATTTCCTCTCTTTCTTAAATTTGTTTTAGATTTTTAAGTCCCTTTACTTCTCTGCTACCTGTTTTGGCTGTCATATTATTGTGGATATTTTAGAAAACTGAAATAGTTTTCAAACTAGAGGCTTTAAATTTTAGTTTGTTCCTTAGATCTCTTAAAATTCATCAGAGAGGTCATGTGTGTTGTTTCATATGTTTAAAGAAAAATTCTTGTCATGTTTTCCTTTCTATATATGTACAGAAACTGAAATATTAGCTGGATGGATTTATTATTTCATGCTTTTCAAATCATGAAATCTACCTGTCTGTGGTAGAGTCTTTGGAAAATTTCATAAAGCGAAAGCTGTGATTGTTTATTCTGTTTAAAATACAGTTGGTTTTGTTAAAATTATGATGATCTTTATTTTTGCCATACAAGGCCTTGACAGACATCATGACATAAAAACTTCTAATTTAACTCAATGTTTCTGAATGCACCTTTCTTGTTTTATATATTCGTCTAGGTTGCTTTCACAGTTCTGTTTGATTTAGAAGCTCTCCTGAAGATCTGGTGTTTGGGTTTCACAGGATACATCAGCTCATCTCTTCACAAGTTTGAGTTGCTACTTGTAGTTGGAACCACTCTCCATATTTATCCAGACCTCTATCACTCTCAATTTACATATTTTCAGGTATGATCAGCTACTTTTACTTTTTACCCTATATACCAATTTAAAAAATTACCCATCAACGTTTCATGTGAATTTCAGTTTTCTCACTATATGGACTCACTTTGAGAATAACTTTAAAATAAGAAATCTCTCTGTTCCTAACTATGTTCATTGAGTGGATTTACAGAAATGGGATTCTTTGTAATTTTGCTTTCTGTTTTCACTAACTCCCATTTCTTATCTAAGCTGCACTGTTCAGTAAGTTCTTGATTATTTTCTTCACTGTCCTTCACTGAGCCTTGACCCTGTATACAGCTATTTACAACGCTGCCTTCCTGTAGTGTCCATCTCTGCTTACCTGGATGCTCTCCCAGCGGCCTCAGTAATTTCTTCAGAATCGTCTTAGAGTTGGGTTTTATAGCTCCCCAGTCATTCCTTATCAGTGGGAAAGTGTGTTTATTGAGGCTCTTCCTACATTTTCACTTTGAGTAAGAGCAGGAAAGAGAGACAAAAAAAGACTGATTAATTCAGACTTCTGATGCTGCCTGTCAGCCAGCCCAACCAATTCTCCATTCATCCCCCTTGAAATGCTTAGGGTTGCTTCAGTTTTGGGAGAAAGCACTGTGATTTATTACAATGTGTTATATTCTACAGCGCTAAAGAAAGGGAATTTTAAAAATATATGTGTTAAAGGATTCATATCTGTCTGTTATTCAGCAATGGATTGGCATGATGAATAAGTAATAATCAGTAAAGGAAAATAATAAATTATCAGGCAGAGTCATGTAAATAAATGTAATTAGTATACAGTGACACATATTGTGAGTACCACTCAAGTTTGGGTTGAAGTATAATGGCCTTTTCAGATTTCTGCAAATGTCATCCTGCATTTTTTCTAAATGGTTCTAAAAACCTGCTCAAGAAATCTTTCAAGATAATTTTTTTTTCACTTGATAATATTTGAATACTTTTAGCATTGATATCATTATAGCATTGATTTTGATGTCCAGATATGTAAGAAGTTGTTACTCCATGCAGCATAATACATCTAACCTGCAAGAAAGTATGATCTGTCAGGAGCATGCCATTGCACTCTTGTGTCAAAAGCACACAGGAATGTAGCTGGGAGCTCTCAATTAAAGCAGTTAACAACTTGGTTAATAGTTGACCCATATTTATTGAGGAAGAGTTCACTTACAACTGCTGGTTTCTTTCTAAGAATTTTAAGTACAAATTATGAACAGGTTGGACTAAATGGGTAACATTATCATTAACTCATAGAATTGACAGTATAATTAAAATGTAGCTTGGTGTTGATAATAAAATAAGTCTTTTCTTTTTAATGGATTTAATTAGTTTTGTGGAGCGGGGGTGGTGGTGGTGGTTTTTTAATTACAAAGTGCTAGCTTTTATGACAGAAGATTCCAAGATGTGATTTTTTTTTCACAATATATGAAAGACATACATTTTACAAGCAGAAACACCTGCTACCCTGAAAGATGTTGGGTTGTGTTTTGCAATCCAAATCCGCTAAGAGGCAAATGATAGGAAGGTTGGAGAATACCTTTGATGTCAGTGTGTAAAAGGTATACACTGTATTCCTCTGCAGTTAAGTTCTGGGCAAGCTAGATAACACATTTCCAGATCAACCAAGGTCAAAAAGACTTTTTCACATGAATACATCTTGATGTTAGTCAGATTTCCAGGCCTTTAGGTATTCATGATGACAGGTTAAATGTGTTCCTTGTCAAAACAGATTACTGAAAACAGAAGTCTGACTTGACACATTCCAGGATATCAAGCAGATTTATTGTTTGGCTTGTCTAGTCTTCCTTGTATATGTTTCAGTTTGCATTATTCATTGGCCTTTACCATTACCTTTTGCCAACACATCATTCACTCTTTACTACATTGGCTGCTGTCCACCCTCACACCTATCTTTCTTGCATTCACTGTGCATTCATTCCAAACACTTTGCAAAGCCCTCTGTGAAAGACTACAGCAAAAGACTGGCTATAATCTACAGGACACAAAATTAGTGAAATGACAGATTTTGCATTTTATTGCAAAGACCTGTAATGAATCAGCATAAAAGGGAGAGATTTAAACAGAATTTGACCTATACTGGACTGAAGAGGTGGTGTACTTGTGTTTGGGGAAAATATTGCTGAGTCATTTTTTGAATAACTATTATTTCTTGTAGGAGATGTGGCCATTCTGTGTAACAAAGCTGTGGTTCCACTTTTGTATTATTCATTTTGATTTGTTCTTTAGCATATCTTTATATTTAATCCAAATAGTGCATCTTCCACAGCTCCCAAATTTAATACAATTTGCAATCCAATTATACAAAATGCATAAATGTTCATTGGAGTGTACTTTTGCTAGATTCAATTTGTCACCTAATGAAAATAAATGACTAAACCAAATACTATCAATAAGATTAGTGTGTTGCTTAAAGGTCAATTAAAGTTCCCCAAAGAAAGGAGGAAAAAGTATGGCAGATAATTGAGTTTATCTAAAACCCAGCTCAGAAATCTGATTAGCTGAATCTTCACTTCACTGGGATCTGTGGGAACAGAGCTAACACAAGTAAATCTTCTAAGTAAGAAGGCACCATGTTTACAGGTTCATAGTACTTGGATATCTCCCTCCTTTCACTGTTTGCCTTGGTAACCAGCTTCATGTACTCAGATTATATGTAATGTAACCATGGTACCAATATGAAGGAAAGGACTTTATCTCACCTTGTGCTAATGTTGTGAAAGTTGAGCTGTCCAGCCTAACCTCTGATCTGAGACCCTTGTTTACTACTGAAGGCAGTGGAGGTTCATCCCATCTCAAACAAGGGGTCTGATTTGTTTGGAATAAGTCAGCTCTTCAGTTGACTTTCTCTCTCTCCTTTGGCAGTAAAGTCTAGATAACAAGCATGTTCTGCATACCTTACCTTGCACATAAGGTCAGCCAATAATTGGACTGTAATTCCTGCCTTTCAGTTTCAGTATGATTCTTGTGGAAATCCATGTGATACCTCAGGCTAGAGAGTGTTTTTCTTCCTTAGAGCTGCAGAATCTCAGTTGCCTCATATGCTTCTGTCTGTTGTCTTCAGCAGCTACTTTTGCTACCACTGCCTCTTGTTGATACTGATGTTCATGTCACTGTGCCACCATCAGTGGCAGAAATAGGAGAATCAGAACTCATTCAGAACTCTGTCAGCAGCTCTTTCAAGGCAGGCTCAGCAGTGAATGGGTCAGGAGTTCCACACAAGATCAAAGATTTGCTGCCAACACTAATACTTGAGAGTTGTCAAATATGTCAGTAGCACACAGTGCTGTTTCCTCTGATACTGAGAAATGCAACCCAAAGTTTCCCATGTTATATATAATGTAAAAAAACAAAGTATGTTCATTGCCAAATTTGCTAGGTTACATGGTACGCAGTGCCAAATGGTTTTGCCTTGCATCACTGAAACGGAAAGATGACCTGTGGAAGAAGACTTGGCAGTTCTTTATGTATAACAAATATCATAGAATCATAGAAAAACCTAGGTTGGAAGTGGCCTTTCAAAGTTATATCCTCTAGCCTGCTGCTCAAAGCAAGGCTTTCTGCGAAGAATGTTCAGGACCCTGTCCATTTAGAATAAGGATGAATTTTTACAAGGGATGATAATCAAGCAGGGAGCAATGTACCTTGCGCTGCAGTAGATTCTCATTTGCTAAATCTCGACTGGTGTGCTTTGACTCCTGTCTGGAGCCGTTCTTATGTTTGGTAACAGACTGTAAGCCTGCATTGGTCTCTCATTCCACATTACATTCAGACTTACCATCTATGGTTTGTTTTGTCTATGTCTTTATACCTTTTCTTACCCCAAAGCCAGCTTTATCAAATTGCATTTCCACAACGACTCTTTATGATCGGTGAGCTGATTACAGCCCTGGGGGCCTTGAGTCCTCCCATGCCTGTACTATCAAGACTTCTGCTGTCATCCCATCCCTGAATACCTCAATGCTGCTTATGTGCCAGATCTTACAGTTTTAACCTAACACACTTTTTATTTGTTACAAGTGGTGGCAACGCAGTATTTATTGGACTACAGGGCTGCAAGTCCCTTTTTGGCCATGATTGATGTTTCAAAAAGTTCTAATTAACGTGCTAATCAAAAAAATGATACAATTGTATTTTCTTTTTGTTTGCAGGTTCTTAGAGTAGTTCGTCTTATAAAGATTTCTCCTGCTCTGGAGGATTTTGTGTATAAGATATTTGGACCAGGAAAAAAACTTGGGAGTTTGGTAGTATTTACTGCCAGCCTTTTAATCGTAATGTCTGCAATCAGTTTACAGATGTTTTGCTTTGTGGAAGAACTGGATAGATTTACAACCTTTCCACGGGCAAGTATAAAAAGCATTGATTACTCATTGCTTGTTGCTGTTTTCTTATCATTGATATTTTCTTACCATTGATGATAAACATGGCAATGTTGGGTTAATGATTGGACTCAGATCTTAGAGGTTCTTTCTATCCGAAATGATTCTGTGATTCTGTCGTTGTTTAACCCAGCCAGTAGCTAAACATCATACAGCCACTTGTTTAATCCTCCCCCTGCAGTGGGATGGGTGAGAGAACTGAGGGAACAAAAAGGTAAAATTCATGGGCTGAGATAAATTTTAGTAGAACAAAAGCAGAAGGGAAAACAATAAAAATAAAAGAATTAGAATATACAAACTAAGTGGCATACATTGCCATTTCTTACTCTCTGTTGGCCGATGCCCAGCCAGTTTCCAACCTGCAGCCACCAGCCAGCTTTCCCCCTAGTTAATATGCTGATCACGTAGCCATATGATACGGGATATCCCTGCAGTCACTTGGGGTCAGCTGTCCAGCTGTGGACCCTCCCAACCTCTTGTGCACCCACAGCTTGCTCACTGGTGGGGTGGGGTGAGAAGCAGAAAAGGCCTTGAGTCAGAGCAAGCACTGCTCAGCAGCAACTAAAATGTAGGTGTGTTATCAACATTATTCTCATCCTAAACCCAAAATACAGCATTGTACCAGTTACTAGGAAGAAAATTAACCTCTACCCCAGCCAAAACCAAGACAGAATCTATCATATTTGTTATTACACCAGTGGTCTTCCTTTCCTTCTGAGAATCATGAAACAGTTCATCTCCATATGTATAGATTAAAAAAATACCTTCTCTGGGTGTAATAGTCTTCCTATAGTCTTTCTGTAGAGAAGGTTATCTTTCTTTCCATGAGGTATTCTATTTCTGCTTTCATGAGAATATAGAGAAATTTTACCTATGCACTATGATGATAACACAACACAGCATATGGCTTAATAGTTCTCTAGCATGTTGCAGAAAGATGATTCATGCCCACAAGTGTGAATATTAGTCACAAAATTTATATAAAACATGCCTACACATGATTTGTATCTTCGTGTTGTTCTTGATTTGTACAGGAATGCTTGTTTTACACAGGGTTATACAATCTGCCTGCACTGACAAAACAATTGTGTGCCTTTCGGGTATAAATAATGGATATTTATGAGCATTACGTTAATTCAGAACAGAACATTGAAAATCAGTGGAAATTGGAGCTAACGTATTCATTGAAGCACACTGTTCTGAATGAAAATACTGCCATTTCTTTAATAGTGGATTAGACTGAGTGTACATGGATTGGTTCCAGTGACAATTTATTTGTTTCTGTCATTCCAGCTTGGTTATCCAATGTATCTATTTTAGTGAAAGTGCCCTGGTTGGAACAATTAAGTAACAATGAATAAGGCAGCCTCAAGGGTCATGCATTTAGCCAACAAAATGGCTAAGCAGCAATTTGTAATTATCAACCTGAGCTTGATATATGGGAAGCTGGCCATCAAATCTGAGACAAAAAATGCCTACCCACAGGGAATAATGCAGAACCATGCTTTCTATTTTGGAAAATGTGCTTATAAAAGCAGCCAGTACAATTAAATATTCAGTACAATTAATTGTTTAAATACTGAAGAAAGGAAAATCAAACTAGAAAAAACCAAACAAACAAGCTTTTCTAATGCATGTCCAACTCCCATGTGTAATTTCTGAAAAAAATTTCCAACTTTAGGTTTCAAATCACCATGAAATTTTGTTTTAAAATTATTATTTATACAGAGTGACAGTAAAAGTCCTGAAAGAATTATTGTAGTATTTCAATAAGACAGATTCACAATCACCTGCACATTTTAACTGGATAAATTGATATCTGAGTAAAGATCCACTTGCAGTGAAAAATTGCCAATATATATCAGTACATTAGTAAAGTTTTGCATTATTTTAAGCATTTTAATCTGCTGCAATTTAAGCTACATTGAAAGCTTCTAGCATATTGAATTTTAACAGATATATGTATATCCTAAGTGCACATTTCAAAAGAGAGAAAATATTCTGTCCAGCAAATTATACAGTTTTTACAGACAGAAAATATCTTTACTTGTTTTCTGTTTTCTGACTTAAGTTTTGGAAAATCAGAAGACCTCTTACCATCAATAAAGGGGTATTGTAGCAATACTGATATGAACATTTTTTAATATTTTTCATATGATGGCCAGAAGCAAGGGTCTCTTTTTTTTTTATTTTGTATACACATTTGATGCCTTAAGACAACATATTCACCTTGTTATGATTTTCAGAAGTGTATAATTTACAGTATGTGGTTATTTTTGCAGTTTTATAGTGAAACATCTCTTAATAGGTTAAAAGTCAATGGAAATTTTGTACTCAAAATTTTTGATTGATTGTGTGAATAGTGGTGTCCCTCCTAAGATATGTGAGGATTTCCCGTGTTTTCTGCCCTGAATAAGGACCACAGAATCAGTTTGCAATAACAATTATCATTATTTTCAAAACATGACTGAAGATGCACTATATAATGTAGGAGATGATATGAGGTCTGCAATACCAGAATTTGCTAAGATAAATTTTTAGGAGCTTATCCTCAGAGAAAAGCAAACCTAAAATGGCCAGGACTGTCGCTGAGGGTTTTTTTTTGTTACAAATACAGAGAGAACAAGCATGATAACAAAAATGGTGACACTAGAGGCTAAATTTTGAGTCTGTACAGTCAAGTGCTTTCTACACTGAAACAGACAAAACCTAAAATCATTTTGAAACTCTAAGTGCTTTATAAAAAGGCACAGTATGGGTTCTGGAACAAGTAGACCTCCTCCTTTTGCTAATGCCTCTAAATTGCATGTTTTCACATGGTTTCCTGATGACAGTCAATAGGCACAAGCTCTGTGTTGCCATGGCTACTAATTTCACCCTTCTTTTGGCCATTACGACTTCCCCAGTGGACTGGCTTTCTCTCTAATACTAAGTATAAAAATATAGACGTTTCCTATGATGTTTTTAACTGATCTGCCATCTTGTATTTTTACATGTCTTCTTGGGCTGCACATATTGAGCCATGAGAAAGGACAGGGGTAGCTGGGCCCCTGAAGAAGGAATGGGAAGGGAAGACTGTTCAAAGGCACATGTGTAAGCAGGCCATTTAGAAAATTCACTGTATGGAGAACAAAACACATTGTTAGTGTATGTGACTTCCATGTCCTGGTATCTCATGGAGTCTGGGGCCATACACTGGCTGCTCTATTTCTCAGGTTACAAAGCTGTGAATGCTGCCTTTCTTTTAAATGGGTCAGCACAAGATAACAGCCAGACCCAACTGATCTCAGCAGCAAAAGTCCTCCAGTCTACACAAACCCAGGTCTCTACTTCTAGCCTTGAGCTTGGAGAAAGTTCCAAATGTGAAATGTTAGCTCAACCTAAGCAGCATCTATTAAAAAAGTCTTAATTCTCTGGTGCAGCTAAAGTCTCTGCATCACTGCCACATTTTTATAGGACAGCTACTCTTCTCTCAGGTCATTACTGAGTGTCCATGACTGTGTTAGGAGGACAGTGTAAGTTTATAGTGGTAGAGCAGATTGCAAGGATGCTATAGCAATGTCCTAAATCTTTTTAACTTACTTGGCAGAAGTAATCCCACTGTCTGTAGAACTGCTTCCATGAATATGACAATTGGAATTTGGCCTCTAAAATTTTGTGGACAAGCACCAGTTACAAGTACATGATAACTGTTAAGTAGTAATTTGTGTGGCACCACCCCTGTAACAGTTGGACAAGATATCAGAACTGGCAGTTGGGCTCATATTTCAACCAAACCTTTGCCAATCTTCTACTATAAATAAAACAGGTAGTTTGACTTCCATCATCAAAACAGCTCATTAAGTAATAGGGCATGAATACTCAAAGAAATTGGCAGTCTTTTCTATAACACAAATTAATTCAGAAAATCACCATTTGCATAAATCTCTAAGTCTTGTCTTCACAGATGTTGATTCTGTCAGCTAGTTGCATTTCAAATTCATTTAAAAATAAATAGTGGGAAATATACCTTTCAGCTAAAAATAACTTGCTCCAAATGAGATTGCTAGGTCCAAAGCACATACTCATTGTGCACTGCCTTATTTACTTATAACTAATGTTTTGTCATGCACTGGATTTTAATGGTACAATAAAATGCTTAAATTATATTGAAAGGTCATTTTATATAAGTACATGCTTTATGGACAACTGGTTTAGATGGAAGATTAGATTTTTATGATGCTAAAAGAATGTCTTCTCCACATTAATCTAGTGCTTGTATTAATGAGGGGTCAAAACCTAGTATTGGAAGTGTCTTTACACCTTGATGAATTAAGTAAAATACATATTTTTTAAAACACCACCGCAGCATGCTTTGTACTTGCAGACCATCATTTCAGATTTTAAGCAAATAACATACACCCTTGATTTCATTAAACAGAAACAGAATATAACAAGTCATGCCACATCCTTCTTATTATTTCAGAGCACTGGAACCAGCTCCTTGTCACCAAATATTAGTGGTGTGTTACACCCATATAGACATCCCATAGTCCAGAACCAAGTGCTTTATGTATGCACAGGGATAGTCTTCTCTAGAGTAAAATGGCCTTCACTGAGGAGAAATCACAGTCTGGAGTGGACTCCATTAAGGGTGTGAGTGTAACCTGTTTGCATTGAAAGAAACTGCTTAAAGAAGTAATTCTTTTGTTTGAAAAACTGCAAACTTGATAAGGAGCCCAAGTGAACTACTTGCCGGTGGTTTATAACAGGAATATAAACCTAAAGTCTCCCACACAGTTATTTTTGCCTGCAGTTTTAAAAATTAATTAGAACCCATTTTATTGTTTGCTGAGCACACAGGTTTATGTATCTGCATGTTTTCAGCTTTTCCAGCATGCATTTTGGCTTAGGGTAAATTGATGTGACGGACTGTCTGGGTACTGTTTTCCCACAGGTTTAACAAGAAGAATCCTGTTCTTTTTGTGCCATTGCATTAACGTGTTAATCCGCTGTTATTGGAAGTGTCAGGCACACTGAGCACAGACCTAATATATCTTTATAACTGTGTTAACATCTTGAATTTTACAAATCCTATTAGCTGTAAGCTGTATTGTTAATGTCTTCAGTTTCTAACACTTTTTTGTTATGCATCAACTTCAGTAAAATATCAGCTTTGATCCTTGATGTCTGGAAAGAGAGTACTTTTGATATCAGGTAAAAGCAAAAGAAACTTACACAATAGATTGGCCTCATTGAGACAGTTAAGACTATCAAGATCCACACTTCATTTTGATACCATAGTCCAACTTCTGTTTCCTAGGCAGCCTGCAGTCTTTAGTACCTGTGTAAGATGTACATGTTGCAACTACGCTTTGCTCAGGTTGAGTTTGATTTTGGTTGGTGCTGGAGGCTCCAGTTTAGGTTTCAAAGGCGTAAGGCATCTGGGTTCTAGACTTACCTACTTTCATATGTTCTTATCACCAAATAAATTGTTTGAAACATTTCCATTATTTCCTCTATTTCTGGCATGCATGCCTGGTCTGAAGGGATTTGAAAATGTTACAGGAACAGTTCCACAAAGAGTGCTATTTACAAAGTATGGAGGAACAATCTGACTGACTAAATCAATTGCAAGTACTGAAACCTTGCCTTTTGTTGGTTAATCTCGTCTGTGGGGTGCCTAAATTGCTTCTGCTATTAAGATTACATAAATGTATGGTCACATTTAATTATAACACTTTATTATAGGCATACTTATAGAGAGGCAACACCGAAGAAAAACAATCACAATGCAGTATAACATTCAAAACAATAGTCTCTGATGCTCAGAATATTTCTCCTCTTCTTGCAACCCTGAAGGAAACCATAAAGCTCTTCATATGGGCTAGTAGAGCTAGGACTATGTTACAAATTGCAGGTTATAGTTCAAAGGTCAAACCATTGATTTCTCCTGTAGCTCATGAATAGCCTTTCACTTGGCTTTAAAAGTTGAAATACATTTGTTAAGATTTAAAAAGAAAACCAAAACACTTCTGCTCTGTTGAGTCAACTTTAAGAATGTGTCAATAATACAATATTAATTTAATTTGTTAATATGTTGGTAATTCTCTTTCTTGCAGGCGTTCATGTCGATGTTTCAGATTCTCACACAGGAAGGATGGGTGGATGTCATGGATCAAACACTGAATGCCGTAGGACATATGTGGGCACCCGTAGTTGCTATTTATTTTATACTGTATCATCTTTTTGCTACTCTAGTAAGTTTTCCCTCATAAATTTGCTCTGCTTTTGAATTATTCTCATAGCTCTTGTATTACTTAATAATCTCAGCTCGTTAAAATTAACTGTGACGCTTATTTTTAGCATAGGGCTTTAGGATTAATTCTGTGATGTCGTAGAATTAGTTTGCCCTTCAACCATGTGGCATAAGGTAGTGGCCTTTGTTGTGGTGTGATGTGTTTTTATAATTAAGTAAAACTGGTGGATTATCAATATAATTGTTATCTGTCTTGTACCTTCACAGCTCTAATGATTGCAGAGTTAAGCGAGTGATTTGTTTTTATCATGTAGAAGTGGTCTCCTCAGCTTCCATTGCGTTCTCTTTGCAACAGTAATTAAAGTAGGAAGTATAAAGGCTTAGAATATAAACTATTAAATAGTAATCACTACATTCCTGTTGCTGGATGCAAAATCAATGCATATATATCATACATACAATATAGAATATCAAGCAATAATTTGGCAAGAACTAACACAGCATTCCTGCATGTATACAGAAATGGAGATTATATCTAAAAGCCACATTTTTGTCTATGCATTTCAAATGGGATTATTACATTATTTTATAGAGAAAATGGGAAGGAAAACATCTCTCTGGTTATCCTATATCAATAAGGGCTCAGTATTGTATTTTGAATACCAACACAGAGAAAATACCACAATCAGGGGAATAACCATTTTATGCATCCTTAATTCACTCCTACTATTGCTCAGTTTGCATTTTCCATTCACTGTAGGTATTGATGCACTTACTCTTATTTTTACTTTCGTCATTCTATTTTCATTCTTTGCTCAGTTGTTTACTTATATAAGGTGCTAACTGTATTTATACAATCTCCATCAGTTTCTGTTTACTTTTACTTTACAGTACGTCCTGTTTCACTTCTTAGGATTGAATAATCAGACTGTAATTGTAGATGCTGCGGATTCCTTCACATGGATTGAACACTTGACCAGTTTATAAATGGCAATAAAGTGCCTTTCATGCTTAGAGCTGCTTAGCCAAATTAAAGTAAAAGCCAAACTAATGTAGGTGTCAGCAGATATATAGGACACATAATTTGCTCACAAGGGTCAGGAAAAACAACTTTTCATACTGCAGTGGTCTTTAAAATTCTCCAGGAACTAGAGATAGAAAGCAAAAGAGGAGTTTTGGTCATTGATTTTAAAGTTGTTGTTGGTAAGAGAATCTTGTTGATGTTTTGCAATCCTTCATCAAAAACATTGTCTGATCTGGAATCTATTTTTACCTCTTACATGAGCATTAAGCAAGTCCATAAAGTGTCAAGTGTTCTCTGTTCTAAAAAAATCGCTTCTTAATTGAGAAGTAACTTAGCTACAGGATCAATTTCAGTATTCTGCTTTATGTTTCATGTTTTGAAAGAGTCATCTGGGACTTCTCTATTTGTTTACTCAAAGCAGTTATTTTGCTAGAAGCAAAGTCTCTTTTCAGTACACCATCCTCAGCCCTTTTGCAGGGAATTTGCATTTAAGTACACAGTCCTTGCTTTGCTTTTTTCTCATTCACCTAAGCAAATATTACATGAATGAAGAAATTCTGCAAAGACAACTTTACAGAATTAACTGGGTTTACAAAGTCTTTAGTTTCAGTTCTAAGATCTTCTGCAGATCCTGGAAGAGAAAAACTATGTAGGACAGAGTTGCGTGTAGGGAAAAGAAGTTTAAAGAAAGAAAATAACATGGAACTGGTAAGGGAGCATGAAAATGATTGGGCTGCTACTAAAACCAAAAAGTAGCATTCTAAGAATAAACATCCATCAGTGAATAATGAGTGAAGTCAAATGAAGAAATTACTTTCACCAAGTAGAAGAGGGAGGAGGGTTAGAACTGAGAAGAGATAATTGCAGGCATTTGGCAAAGCACACTGTAGAGCCTTGGAAATAAATGAATAGGTTTCACATTAGAAGGCAAAGAAAAGTTGAAGCTCAAAAAAAAGTCCCACTGTTGGAAACAAGGACTGTTATTAGTTGAGATGGCAGCAAAGGAAGTTAAACAAATAACAAGTTTCCATTTAACTTTTATGGTACATAAACTTTGGTTCTTGTTGAAAAAAAGAAAAAGGGGAGCAAGAAAGTCTTGCCTTGATACCAGTGCATGAATCAGCAAGGCTGTAAGGGGTGGTATCTTTAATGGATGCTCTAATTCTTTTTAGTATGGAACTGTACTTTCTTAACTCGTAGGCTTTGAGCTGCAGGTACTGAAATATCATAGAGTGTACAACATATCTTAAGAAGGAAAACACCGTACTGCAAAATCCTGACAGCTGTTCATCAGCAATGAGGCATTAGAGTAGTTTGCATGTGACAACCCTCCCGTGTTGGAGGGGAAGGAAGCACCTAAGATTCATACTTCCTTGATCATTGAGAGGAACAACAAAAGTCAGAGAGTCCACAATCAGAAGGTTCCACCTGGCATGGTGTGTTAGTCCCTGATCTACTATATAAGCACATGGCAGTGGGTATTGGATAAAGAGATATGGTGAAAGGGAAGAGAGAAACTAAAGAGGTAGAGATGAATTGAAGACAGAAAGAGGAAAAGAAAAAGAGAGAGAAAAAGAGATCACCAGTCCTGTTTCCAGTGTCCATCCAGCTGGGAGGATGCCAGTCCTCATTTCAGCATCAATCCAGCTGGTGTCAATCCAGCTGTGTCAGTCTGGCCACCGGAGTACTGGGGGGCACCCCCCACACTTGGGTGGGTACCTTTTTGTGGACAGGTTTCTCCACCCAGAAGACCAATTTCTCACTTCCTATGCTTATTAGTTATCATTCATAGTCTGTTCTTTCAGGCCTTTCTGGAAATATAGTGAGGGCCTTCGGTGGTGTCAATCCCACCCTCCAGACCATGACCACTTCCTGCCACTCTTGCACCTGCGCTGTACTGTATTGTTATTCTTTCTCACAGAAAAGGGCTGCGCTATCTCTTGCCTGGCCCTCCTTCTCCAGCCAAATCTCGTTCTTTCTCATGGCAGGTTAATACCAACAGTTCTGGTCTGTTGTTACTAATAGTCCTTGGCTGGCTCCACAGCCATCCAGTCATTGGAGTTTGAGACATGCACATTAGCCCCTTCTAGGAACCGAGAGCTCAAAAAGGATCTCACTTCGGACCACTGTTTATAGAGTCATTAGAGAGTGGGCTTTAAGTCATAGTAATTTTCCATCCTGGATGTGATTTGAGTCGGTAACTTTCTTTGAAGTTTCAACAACAACAATATTATTCCACTTGGGCTGTTGCTCAGGCAAGAAAATTAAATTTCCAAGGCTGTTAATTAAAAACCAGGTGCTCATTAGATACCTGTTAGTTCCTGGAAACAGACAATATTTCTGATAAGCTCAAGAGGAGCTTAATCCAACGTCAAGGCCAAAGCCTAATGAGCATTTCTCAGACCATAGTGTGGCCTGGGGGAGGCAGAGGAGGATGCATCACCACAGTCGATCCTATGACTAAAGTCAGCTTCTCTGGGTGTCTACATTGTGCCAGGGATTATGTATTTTCTCAGAATTCTGTCTTGCTTTGCCATTCTGAATGCCATTTTTATTCCATTGTTCATAGTAGTTGGATTGTTGAAAATTTAAGTATGTGGCACATACGTCTTTGTTAACAGTTGTAGGAAATTCTACTAATGCCAGTCTCCTGTTAAAAGAACATTGTTTTTTCTGAACACTGGCAGTTTTTAAATTCATAGGCAGGAGTCCTTCCTGTGTCTTCTGTGCCTTAATAAATCACACAATGAAAGAAAATCTTGTCTTGGAAAAAGATCCAGACACAACTCAGATGCACTTTGGGTTCCAAATCCCTTTCTGGTGTACTAAGACACTTAAATTTTGTATTCTGTATAAGTGGGAAATAAGTTACCAGTGTGACAGGTAAACTTACCCTTCATTTACAACAGTGGTGGAAGGATACATCTGCTCTGGTTGTCACTTGGTGGTCCAAGGCCACAGAAATATTCTAGTACTGTAACTTTTGTAAAAAGAGCTAAGATTCCTTCTGGTATCTAGGAAATTGGTGGCCACCTGTAGGGAGCTCAGGATGTTAGAGGATGTTTCCACTGAACCTGAGATACTAAAATCTTTGCAGTTGCTGGCAGCTATTAAGCTATGTATGAATGTATTTACTGTCTTAAGATGTGAATTGTCTGAGGATATATGCTGAGAAATGGTATCCTCTCTCACCTACCACACTCTCCTAATTCCATCTCCTTCTGTCCCATTTTAAGCTTCTTTGCCCTCTGGTCAATATTTGTACTCAAAGAAAATATAATAATCTGATACACATGGGTTTTTTTACCCCCAGATTCTTCCTCCTAGAAACATACCTGCACACTATTTAATGTATAGTAAATGGAGGTACATGAGTTTTCTATGCTGGGGCTCGCAAGCATGCAAATAAGGAGCCAGCTTACTTTTCTTTTGAAGTAAAGTTAGACAATTTTCACAGAGCCAGTCTGAGCAAAAAGGAAGTCTATAATGTAAATTATTGTGTTAAGTGGCTGAAAATTCACACCTTAATTGAAAATTACATTAACGTTACAAGCTGTTTTAGGATTTTGCTTTGTGGGGTTTTTTAATTGTTATTTCTACTTAATTTAATTTTCTTTTCATGTGAAATATATTTTCATGATTATATAATGCATTGGTCATCAAACCTAGAATTCAACATTTTTAAACTCATGATAATTGTATGGTAAGATAAAAAAAATTACTTCCTGCAAAATGGCTAGCAGATATTATAGTAGCAGGTGATATTACTTCAAAAGATGTCAAAGGCAAGAATCCCATTTAGATCAGTAGGGCCATCATTTCATTTTCCCATGTTGTCTAATAATACTTCCTAAGAAAAATAAGATAAACTTTAACAAATTCTTTACAATTGTTTTGTAGATTCTACTCAGCTTGTTTGTTGCTGTTATTTTGGACAACTTAGAACTTGATGAAGATCTAAAGAAACTTAAACAAGTAAGAACATATTTTTATTGTGCTCGGAAGTAGTTTCAATAAAGCATTATTATACTGGTATTTTATATGGTAAAAGATGGGAAACATCTTCATCACAATGAGTAAAACAGTGGATGTGGAAGAGAATAGCAGTATTTTGTTAGATAGTTTTACCATTCCACTGTGTGAGGGAAAAAATTAAAAAATATTCTGAAAGAGATTTAGAAATTGGTGTAAGTACTCAATGAAAGTCAATTTAGATCCTCACGTAATTGAAATAATTTAAAAATCACAGCTAGGTCATCTTTTTGCTTATAAACTAATGAAAGGTGCCTGTGCCCATGCTTTATGAGCACAGCACAGCTTCACTGTAGGGGAGAGTACTGCCAGGGGTCTGGAAACAGGAAGGGGCAGAGTGTGCTCGGGTCAGTATGTCAGGGGAGGGCTAAAGATGCTTGGCAAAGTTAACTTGCTTGATTGGGGACCAAGGAGTCATTCTCTCATGCTTGAAACCCCAAACATCAGTCACAAATGTAACTAGAGAGTTCACACGGGCCTCTCTGATCTTGTGGACAAATCAACACAGAGGAAGGTAACTGTAGCTTTTACATAAAGCTATAGCTGTGCTTTAATCTACTCAAGGAGCAGCAAAGTCATCAATGTTTCATCCAGAAAATAGCATGAGCTAACGCATGGGAAACTCTTTTGTAAAATTTGCCTTACAACCTTCTTTCACCCACCGTTTGCTGGTTTTGTTCGTTTTTAATGTGCATTGACAATTGTCATCAATTCTTGAAGAATAATCACCCAGACAATTGAGATATTTTACATTGAACTCTTACATGAGAATATTTTATGCTTACTTTAAATTTGTCTTTATAGAAATCGATACAGAAATCAATATGGCTTTTGCTGCTGCAGTATTAAATATCAGTATGTATTGCAAACTTGAAATAAGTTAAAAGGCTAAGTATTTTCTGCCACAAAGAAATACAAATACTCGATTTCAGTTAATCAGCTCCTATAAGTGAGACATCTTACAGTTGATTTTGGGATGGCCTGACAGTCTTGAGTATGCAAACTGAGCAGGCCAAATCAAATGCATTCATTTTTATCTTTACCAGTCTCAAGAGGTAAAATGATCTGAAATGAAAATGGCTCAGTTGTATGACAAGCGATGTCATATCATCCTGATCCTCTTACAAGAAATTTTTCATAATGTCTGCATGAGTTAGAAGCACAACTCAACTTTCTGAGGTGAAGATGTTATTATGTGAAATCCAGTGGCTTTTCCATGAAACGTAGCATCTTTGATGCATAAACCACTTTAATAATCTACATCTTTGCTTCTTAAATGGCAGGAACATGGCTTTGTGCTTTAGCAGCTAGCTCTGGAACTGGTGAACAAAAAGCAGTGATAAGAGGCCACTGTGTCAGTCTGAAATCTTGTTAACCTGGTAGGAGTTCTGTCTCTGTGATGGCAGTAGAGTATGCTCCAGTAAAAGACATCATTTTTTAATAAGTCCCTCAACTTCATAGACTGCAGCAGAATAACTTCATGAGTGTGGTGCTAGGCTAGAATTAAACTGCTTCCTTAGTCACCAGACCTTCTAGTTACCATGCCACTGACAGACTGTTTCTGTAACCTTAGTGGTCATTTAATCATAGCATAGCACTTTACCATTGGATATACCAGTTTTGTTGACTGGCATAATGTTAAATGCATTATATGCCATTTTGATGTGTAAAAATATCCAGGATGGCTGGCACTGGTTCACTTGTACTTACGCTTTTGAAATGTTCTTTTAAACAGTAGCCTGTCTTCAAAGACTATTACTCCATACTGCATTCCCTTCTGGTATTTTATGCAAATTAATGTTATATGAAGTGTTGTATGTTTTAAAAATGCCTGAGGTAAAAGGGAGTAAGGGGTTGGTTCTTGAAGCTCAATGATGTAGAATTACTGGAATAAATGTACAACTGATTAAGTATCTAGAACATAAATTGTTTCCTGTGGGGTAAATACGATGGTGTCACAGGCTCAGTGCTAATAGTGACTGTGGTCTATTATGCTGAAATATTGATTACCTTATCTCAGAAGATAAAGCAAAGAGTTTTTTATTCAATGATATTTTGAACTCTCCACTAAAAAGTCGACCATAAGAAGGAGGATTGTAAGATAATTCTTGTTTTAATCAAGAATATTTCTGTAAAGAAATAGATCTGTATTGCTGCACAAGAAAATTTTTGACATCTATAATTAAAAGATGAATGGTGTTCCAAAGGAGGAGTCAAATAATTCAAATTGTTAATATAAAAGGCATTGGTTGATAATAATGGCCAATCTTCGTGATCGAAGATTTGGGAAGGGCTCACCCCATGTGGGTGTGCCCTCCGAGACTGCGCAGTGGATTTTTTAGATGAGGCTCAGCATGCACAGAACTGGCCCCACCATTTAAGTCCTAAGGTTCATTTGCCACAGCCGAGCAAGCTTGGACAGTGACAGTGAAGTGTCCTTAGGACTATCTACAGCTCCTGGTACTAACCGGGGCTGACCCTGCTGAGCATCCGAGATCGGATGGCAGGGAGGCATTGAACTGCCGGGGAATGGTTCGTATTGAGACTCGAACTTGCGACCTTAGGAGTCGGAGACTGGAGTGCTCTCCACTACGCCATGGAACCGCCCTGGTTGGTAATGGTAAAGCTGTAATGCTCTACAAAGTATTTCCATACCCATGGCTGTACTTTTTCCCCTACCTTTACAGGCTGTAAAGCTCAAGGCCAAAAGCTCAAGGCCCTGGACATTTTGAGATGATGAAATACTGAATGTTTTTCAAGGAAGGAAGGAGAGGATATTTAGGCTAGATATCACACCTAGCTAATAATCCCTTTTGGGCTGTGTTCCTCTTAATTATGACTTAATTTCTTTTCTGGAACTTGATAAGAAATATTTTATTAATTATTTTTCAGATTATTGGGAAAGGACTAATTAGTTAATATTTGCAAAATGTAAAATGATATGTAAACACCAGTTTCAGTAAACGTGTTTAAATATGAATAAATCAAAGCAAAAATGCATTAAATGATTCAGAGATTCTAAATAAGATTGTAAAATAATGTATTTAAAGGCAAGTAAACTTTTAGAATTAAATTTACCAGTGCAAATTTAGTTAAAGATATACATCATGTTTCAGTTTTTAATTACATCATTACATAATACTCTTTCCAAAAGTCTAGCCTCATTTACTGCAAGGAGTAGATAGAGCTCATTTTTATAAACCATCAGTCAATACTGTTCCTCTTTATTGTACAGTGTGTGATCTTGTGCATTATTTATTGCACAGTATTCAAGCTTTGCTACAAAGACAAAACTATTAATCTCCTTTCAGACTTTTTTATGGTACCCCTCATAAGTATGTAGAACAAACATAAACCTTGTAAAATATTTATTTTGAGTGATTTACTTAGCAGCACAGGTACACATAGAAGGAGAATCTGTTTTTCCAAGACACCATTCAGCTGGTTTAAGAACAGAATAATTCTTTGTATTCTTACAGCTTATTTCATTTGCAATGCATCTCCCATCCTCTGCCATGTGTCATCCTCTCATCTGTCTGCCATGAGAGCTCGAGTGATAAGGGTTTGTATTATAGCTCACAGTCAGCATCTGTCTGTGTAATAAACTTGAACCTCTGCAGTAATCCAGACTGACCCTAGCACGCTACTTAATGTCCATGTATGACGTTGATGCTGCTCATCTTCCTGGGAGGTCCTTTTCTCTGGAGTTCGGTACATCAGTTATGCAGACAGTATCAATCTTAGGCACAAGAAATCTGTCAGCTACAATACTGACTTTTTTCTCTTTTATACCTGTCTTCTCCACCTTCTCCATGAACTCTTACTCCAAAGTTAAAAAAGAGAGGATTTCTTTGATTTTTTTTTGCCTTTTGTGATAAAGTTATAGCTTTATTTTTAAATTCAGAACTCTTAGCAGCATTTGAAGCATGAATTTCCTTTGTAGCAGCTGTGTTAGCTTTTCACATATTTTTCACATATTTACTAATTCTATTATTAATGTGTTTCTATCAAATAACCTAGATATGAAGTCAGACTGATTAGTTTCTCATTTCCCATGCTTTGTCCTCAATCCTTTTTTTAAAAAGTTAGTCATATTTACCACTTTCCTTTCTCTCACTCTATTTAGATGACAAATTATTTACCACTGCTGTATGTCAGCCTTTTTATATCTGAGATCCTTTAGAAGTCTTGAGTGAGTGTTATCAGGTGTTGGAGAGTGACAAATTGACTTTGTGTCAGTTATCTTCCAAAAGTTTTTTGATGACGTTTCTGTAGAGGATCAGTTTTTGGTGTGGTTATGGGTCTCTTTTGACTTCATCTGTGGTCAACACTATTCCTTTTTCTTTCTTGTTTGGGTTTTATTTTTCAGAATACACTTGATTAATAGTATGTTGCTCTTTTACACTTGCTACTTTCTTTATGTTCTTGAAAGCTTTCTTATTAGATTTTATTTCTCTGGAAAGTAGTTTCTTGAAATGTTTCATGATCTGCCATTATTTTTATACCAAAAAAGGATTACTGATATTTATGCTCTTTATTCTCTTGCTTAGCATATGGCTTCTCTTTCTGAAACATATCCATTTAGTTTTAAAAATCTTTTTTGCCCTCCAGTTGACATTGCTGACCTTTTTGACCTTTTTGGAGTTTTTCTGTAGGTGGTAGATGTATTCTGTGCTTCTAAAAAAGAATATCTAAGATTATTGCATACATCCCCCTTCCCAGTTTCTGTCATTTGGCCATTTCTTTAAATTTCTTTTCAAATGATTTATGATTTTAAGTCATCAAATTTTTAAATTTAAATTCAGTGTAGTAGATGAATTAGACCTTCTACTTGTAAAATAAAATCTGAATTTAAGAGCATTTTTATCACTGTTACAGAATAGCTTTTTGATATTTATGTCATGAACTAGATCTTGCTCAGTAATAAACCATAATGTCCTTCTTCACTTAGGTGTTCTCTGGCTGTATAATTCAGCAGGTAGTCACTGATGAGTAAAAGGTTAATTTCTTTCTTTTACCTAAACATAAATAAGGATAAACAAAGGCTTACCACTATTATTATTGCTTGTCTTTAGGCCTTGAATAATACTTCGCATATTGAATTTACTTTCTAATCCTCATTTACGTGTGCAGAATATTTCTTCCAGTTTGGCACACAATTTCAAGGCAGAGGGATCCTGTGCTGTTTATATATGCATTTACCTTATTCACTTCATTGACTGCAGAATTTCTGTATCAAATAACATCAGTCTTTCACTCCTGCCTTGTACTGTCAATCTGAATAACATGTTGTGACTCAGTGGATTTTAATCCCACTAATATAGTGGAGAGGGTTTTCACGCTCCCAGGAGCAAGGCTAGGAAAGCGGCGAGCAGACTCCGGCAGCGGCGCTTCCTAGAATCGTGCCCCTTAGAAGCTAGGGTCGGCTCTTCCCGCTCCCGGCCCGGCGCGACCCCTCCGGCCGGAACAGACGCAGACCAGGCGGGAGTCCACGAGGAAAAAGCCAAGTTTAATGTCGCGCGCTCGCTTATAAGGGGGCGCGCACAAAGTTCCCGGATGAGGGCGGGGAAGAGGGGCGGAGATGGGGAGGAGACGGGGAGGAGTCACGCACTCCATTGGGTGCATGCAAACGAAGGGGAGGAGGGAAGGGAGGAGCGGCAAGGGAACCCATAGGGAGAATGAGGTGTGTGGGAGAATTCCGGGGGTATTGTGGGAAGAAGAAACTTTGATTGTAGCCATCTTTTAAGGGAACAGCGTCCACGTGGGAGGTCTCATGGTCCCGATCCTGTCGCTGCACGCGCTGCCCGGGATCCCGGGCCTCACGTCCTTATCTGCCCGGCGCCTGCAATCCTTTCTCGTTCTGGTCTCCTCCGACAGTTGTGTGTTCTGCATATTCTGATTCTGTAGGATCCTATTGCTTGTTACTTCTACATAGTTTATGAGGTGTTTTGTGTCAACATTGTGGAGTTTTTAATAACAGGAAGTCTAATTCGACCATGTTATTTTTTTAGAGGTTTTACTCTTAATATAAAAGCCTGTATATATGTTATTCATGTCTAGTTTCATGTCCCCTTCTTAATATGGCTTTATTTCTTAGGTTTTCTATTTTCTATTAGGATTTTGTGAACTTTTAGGATTCCCATAGCCTCCCTGTGTACAGAGAAACTCATGTTTATCATGTTGATTACTCCATTCTGGGCTTACTCTACTTTTTCAGTTCCTGCTCCCTTAAGCAGCTTTCACAGCCAGTGAAGTTCCTTTTAAGTGTTACAGAGGTTTAAGCACTAAGGTAGAATTCATCTTGCTTCACCAACTCATAATAAAGTTTTATATGCAATTTGAAATATTCATGTAGATTTCCTTCACTAGTCGCTGAAGAGTAGTAAGTAGATTCTTTTGGAGGGCAATTTAGAGAGACG
Source organism: Sakesphorus luctuosus (assembly GCA_013396695.1). Classification (NCBI taxonomy): domain Eukaryota; kingdom Metazoa; phylum Chordata; class Aves; order Passeriformes; family Thamnophilidae; genus Sakesphorus; species Sakesphorus luctuosus. The sequence continues at coordinate 216,933 of VWZD01006495.1, forward strand.
TGCATTTTGTTTGTATGGCAGCTATGGGAAAATTTGGAGCTAGCCATAAGGTTATCCTCAAGCCACCCTGGCTATATGAATCATCTTTCCTTCATCTGCAGCATAGTTTGTAGCTTACAGCAATGACACCTGTGTGACACTGCTACTCAAGTGTGTATCCCAGCTTCCTTTGCACCATACAAAGTGAATCCCTTCCAAGCTTACATAAGTTAAGTGAAATAGCTGTGGAATAATAAAGAAAAAAAAAGATAAAACCAAAGGTAGGGATAAATTACTGTCTTTCATAACAGAGGAAAGGTACTACTAGATATCCATGATGATCTTGGCTGGGATCTATGCTGCTCAGTATTCATGAGTTATCTAAAAATGGGGTGAACAGTGAGGTGAGAGCATTTTCAGATGGTGCAAAGTTAGTAAAGGCATGCAAAATTAAAGCTTACAGTGAAGTATTTATGTTTGTGGTTGAGAAATAAATTTTCAGATAAAGCATAATGCAAATAAATACACATAGAGAAGCAGCCCCTTAGATACATAAATGTAGGCTTTAATTAAGCTGTCACCATTCCAGAAAGATTTTTAAATCATTGTAGGTATTCACTATCATGTCAGTTCAGTGTTTATCAAAAGAAAAGGCAAACACATTTTTTAGATTATTAGAGAAAATTGTTAAAAAGAAGTGAAAACATTGCTGTTCTGCCATCTGCATCCAAGATGCTTCCTTGTCTTGAATACTGCATGCAGGTCAGATCAAAGCATCTTTTTAAAAATCAGATATAATAAACCAAGAAAAGGTGTCAGCAAGGATAATGAGGATAATCTTCCCCTTGTGAATGAGATGACGGACAAGCAAGCTAAGAAGGCGTTAAATCACAACAGGTATGAGAAGTTGCATAGGAAAAGACAATTTTATTTCTTCTACAGTAAGAAAAAGAGAGGACGCTCAAGCAAATCAACTGGGTTTAGTTTTAAGACAAATTAATGGAATGAAAATCCTATATGGGCTGATAGTTTAGATGTAGCTTTCAGCCCCAGAAGTTGTCAAAACTGGGAAAGCACACAGGGAGTAAAACTACTCTGTCTTTGATCTGTTCTTAGACTCCTTTAGCTGGTCATTATCAGAGACAGGGTAATGGAGAGATGAACCTTTGATCTAACTAGTGCACTCATTCTTACACCCCTGGTGTTTCATCATTTGAATGGGATTTCAGAAGCAATTTTCAAATAGCATAAAGACGAACTCACTGGTGGCTAAAACCATGTGTGTCGCCACTTTACTGCTTTGTAACTCCACAAGGGAAAGAGCAAGCATCTCAAGCATCTCTGAGCATGAATCATGGTCGAACTTCCTTGGCTGTGTAATCTTACTCCTGTAATCCTATTGCCTGGAATTCCACTCTTAAAATATATATTATAGAGTATTATATATATATAATTTTAACAGTATTAAAATATAAAATTTTCTTTGCTTACCTTATTCCTATGATAACAACCCCATCTTACCTCACTGACATTGGAGGGTTTATCTTACAGTTTGTACCAGCCAAGATTATTGTGTCCCTGTTTTACTACTTGAGAATCAAAGCTGAAGTGACATCTCTGGGTTCATACACAAATTCCCAGTAGGATGAAGAAACAAATAGAGTCTCTTCTATTACTTTGTCCCCTCAAGTTAATCAGAAACATACAGGCACTTTTATATTGTTGAAATCTCATATAAGTGTAGTTCTGCTGCTTCAAAGAAGTATTCCCTTAAGGAAGATCAGATTTCTGTCATACCACACGTGTGCTGTCTGTGCGTGCTAGTGCACATTCATGTGTGCAGATGGTATTCATTACTAAAAATATTTTCCCCATGCCTTACTACCTGGCAACAGAAATTCTTGGAGGAATAAACAACAATATGCAGTAGAGACATTTTTCTTCTAATTTAATTAAATTCATATATGTGTGTGTGTGTGTGTGTGTATACACACATACACACACACACACTTATCCATATCTTTTTAGAATTATATTATCTTGCCTTTGTGCTGTTAAAAATAACAGATTTTTGCCATGTTCATCTTCTCTCTTTTAAATCTCACCTTTAACTATTTGATGTTGAAACAGACTTTCATAAACAAAGAAGCTTGGAGATGATGATAGATTCTTTGCTGGTTTTGTCTGTTGAGATAGATTCTTGCTTTCAACAGTGTTTAATGTCTGAACAGCTCAATTGATGCCAGTGGTTCAGGGTCACATTTTGAAACACTTAGAAGCTTTGCAAAAAAAAGGCAATTAAACAAACATTAGTGGTCTTGACAAAGCTTTCACAACAAAAGTGTAGAAGTAATAAAAGGCAATCTGTCTCCTAATAAGGCTCAATTGCAGTAGAAGAAAGTTAATCAGGACGTGAGTGCCATCAAAAATGGCAGAACTATTCTGGGATCTAGTTCCATGATGCTTGGGGGTTTCTGGTGGTGGTGGTGATAGCAGTGGTGGGATGGGAGGATGGGGAGGTCTATACTGACATCTACTACCAGTACTATAGTCCAGAACTACAGCAGCAGGGTACAGAAGCCTTTGAAAAGAATTCAAAGAAAATAATAATTTTTAGGTGTTAATCCCTCTGATCTTGAACTGTTTTTTCTGGTCTTATTGTCAGGGAAACAGAGCAATTAATAATTTTTTCTCACTAAGTAGTTACTTTCCCTTCTTCATTACTCAGATCAGAAAACCTGATTTATAATGAGGCTTTTGGTTTCCTACTATCTAAAGAGAGAGTATCTGATTTCTGAACGTTGTTCAAGATAATTCTGGCACATATATTTTAAATATGTATTTGACACTGCTTACCTTTTATGCAAGAATATGTAAAAAGAATTTTGGTTAATCTCAGTCAAGACAAAGCAAATTACTCTCTAAAGAGATTATGCTGAGACCTACATTTTTCTCTACAGTGAATTTGAATAAAAGTTTCAAATCAAACACTCACAGTAAGTGGAATAAAATATTTTTCCAGTGTTGCAGGACTCTGATCACTCAGCATCGTGTTGATTTTGAGAAAGTCACAGTTACTCAGTTGCTTATGGAGTTGGAATCTTTATTAAACCAAAGCAGTATTCACATGCCAAACAGTTCAAACTTACATCCTCAAAGCAAACATAAAATTTTCTTTTTGTGATTGTTATAGTATTCAGTTTGCTTATCTCTAAGCTGGAGAGAAGCAACACAATTTTTCTACCTTTGATCCTAAATTTGTGTGCAATCAGTTGTTGATTTTGGAATTCTTACTTTGATTCCAGTGCCTGCTTTTCATATCTCACTCAGCAAATGGATTCACATTTTTAATCCATGTAAAAGAAACCTCCCAAGAATAAAAAACTTAATGCAGTTATTTTGAAGAAAGAAGTAAGAGTATCTTCTGACTTAGATTGGAAAAAAGTCATGAGAATACTGTGTGCTTGTGCAGTAAGCAGCATAACAAAATTTCTAATGCTTTTAATCTGACACTCAGAAGTTTAGAAGCAACTATCCTCAAGGTTTTGAACAATTATGTACAAAGAATAAAATTCTCATTCATTTAGATAAAGGTTGGAATTTTCTAAAGTGTCAAGGGATAGGATTCATGTCACCTTGTTATCCGTGCCCAAAGTTTGTCATGTAGTCTAAGCTAGTCATTTGGGCTTGCCTGTAGTCATAGTTACCCTCCAGGGTAACATTCATACCACCCAAGTGGGGTGCTCCCTTTTTTCTGTTACAGAGGGAGTCTAGACTGCTAATTAGGCAAAATGCCTGATTTTCAGTAGATAAAATTAAATTACATGAATATCAGAGTTTAATGAATTAGAAACCCACATTTCATTGACATTTAATCATATGGGGTTTTTTACATGATTGAAGCCAAAAAGTCAGTGTATAACAGTGGCACCTCACTGAAGTTTCTAAGTTGGGATAATAACTTAGGTTACGAACTTAGATGATAATAGCAACAAAGAAGGATAAAAGTCAACATTCAAGGATTATCATCTCTCTTCACTCACAGCAGAAAACAAAGTCTGTGTTTATGAACTCAGGTTCATAAAATAGCAGGTCCTTCGCATTGGCACTTGAGTTAGTTTTCTAATGGTGTGTGGCAAAAATACAGCAGGATCACTGTAGAGGTTCCTGATTTCCACCTGAGTTGACTCAGAAGGTAATACAGGCCCTGGCTCACTTATGGAGCAAAAGGCAAAAGCAGTGTGGTCAGTGTGAAACTAGGTATTCACCATTTGCTATGGGAATATATCGGAAATGTGGCTCACACATTTTAATGTATCCTAAGGCTTTGTAGTTATGTTTGGTCTTAAAAGACTAAGATGCAAATAATTGCTTCCCCAGAGGTTAAAGGCTCTCACTGCACTTCCAATGCTGTTGAGGATATCTGTCTCATGTTCTCTGCAATGATACCGTAACAAGTGTTGCTGCATCATTATCAAGATACTGGGGTTTATTTGTTTTATTTACTTTGTCACTCCAGTATTATTCTTGTTTGACATCTTTCTCTCCTCAGCCATCATCATTATGGTTTCCTTTTCCTCAGCTATTGGTTCTTTTTCTCTCACATCCAGACACAGTTAGTGCAGTCTTTTGTTTACATTAGATCATATATTTCTTTCTGCCTGTGATCATTTCCCCAGGATGATTGTCAAAGGAATTTACTCATCCACCCATTGTTGGAAATTTGCAAAACAACCATCTGTTTATTAGGAGAGTTTCCATGACTTCATGGATGCAGCCCTGGTTTACCTGAAACTTTTCAAGGTGCCTCTCATTTTCAAAGTTGACTCTTGCTCCAGGATTGATCACTGCTATCTTTTTGAGACTCAAGAATAATTCTAAAAATTGATTCTCAGTATTTCTGTGTACCAGGCATATACCTATTGCTGAAATTCATGATGTGAGAGAAAGCTTTCAAACAAACTAGGCTTCCAATATGAAAGTCACACTGACAAAGAGATTTTTTCCAGAACAAAATACAAAAGTCAGGTCCGCAACCTAGTCTTCCATTAGCTTCTTTGTCTCTCGCACACATAGCATATTTCTACTTTCACTGCTGGGCATGGTTGAAAATTTTAAGTCATTTTCAGGTTTGTTGTTGTCGTTCTGTTGCAATCAGATGGCCAGGGAGAAAGGGCCAAGGTTTTGCTACTGACCTCTTGAGTGATGATGACTGTTTGTGCTGGTTTAGACGTAAACCAGCAGGAGAAATGAACTCAACACAAGAGAGATTATGAGTCAGAGCCACAATTTAATAATAATAATACAATAAATACCCTGACGAAAAGGGGAATTGCTGCCAACTCCCAAAACCCAGCAGTGTAACCCAGTGCCCTGGGGTACAAACCCAAAGGGGTTTGTTAGCCCTTGTGTGAGACCTGTGTGGTTCCCCCAAGTCCAAAGCAAAAAGAAGTGAAAAAACCTGTTGGTACAGGTGATGGCTGTGGTCTGGTCCGGAGTGGTGGTCTCCTCCTGTCAAGGTCCTGCTGCTCCTCTGGGTCCGACAAAAGGGTTCCCCAGGTCATCTTACCCACCCCCTTTTGTACCTTCAGGGAGCATCCAGTCCCTCCCGTGGGGCGGGGACTCACACAATGGGTGATTAACTCTGTGAGTCATGGGCTATTTTTGGACTGTTGATGGCCCATTAGCACCTACGCCCCCTCAGGCTGGGAGTGGAGGTGCTAACGACTCCCTGGGAAGCTGCTGCAAATGGGCCATTGACCTTGGGAATGAATAGATGGGGGTAGAATACATAGCTTTGGCCACCCCCACACAGTGACAACTGGTCCCACTTGCTGAACTAGAATACTGTTGAAGCAGTCAATCTGTAAAATAATAATTATAATGGCCAATCTTCGCAAACGAAGATTTGGGAAGGGCTCACTACATGTGTGCCCTCCGAGCCTGCGCAGTGGATTTTTTAGGTGAGGCTCAGCGTGCACAGAACTGGCCCCACTGTTTAAGTCCTAAGGTTCACTTGCCACGGCCGAGGCAAGCTTGGACAGTGACAGTGAAGTCTCCTTAGGACTATCTACAGCTCCCGGTACTAACCGGGGCTGACCCTGCTTCGCATCCGAGATCTGACAGGATCGGATGGCAGGGAGACATTGAACTGCCGGGTCCACCCGTACTGAGACTCGCATTCGTGATCTTGGGAGTCGGAGACCGGAGGTGCTCTCCGCTACGCCACGGGACCGCCCCCATAGTCAATCTGTATACCTTTCCAGTTTTTTGCTTTTTTAACTGTTTCTAGATGCTAAGCTGTGAAATTTGGTTTCCATATACTCTTGCCTTCCAGATATTCTTCCTGTCTTCATATAAAGGAGTTTTAACAACTGAAACAGCTCACTCCTCTTCTAGCTAGTGAGAATACATGCTATTTTTATAGCTTCTGTTAGACGTTCCTGCTGCTGTCTTCTTATATTATTGTCTGTAGAACAAATGAAAGAAGCAACCTGAGTTAAGTGTATTGCTTATGTTTCTTTAACATTTTACTGTGAGCTTCTAAGAATAAATATTTCTGCATTGATCCATGGGGTTTTGTCAATAAATCTTCATAATTAAACCCCTGTGAGAGCTTTACAGAGGTGAGCACTAACAAAGATGAGCAGAACGGGTCATAGAAAGACAATAAGTCAAAATGTGGTTGTCAGCCAAACTGAAGTCCCTGTTTTCCTGTACCATGAATGAGGCCATGTTCTACCTAATCTTGGTTCTGATAGAAGAAGGAAGTCTAGATTGTATGGCATGAAGGATAATTGACATGGAATGCTGGAAACTGTACGAAAGCAAAAGCTTTTCCTTAATGAGAATTTGGGAATTGAGAAAATACAGTTACACACTGTGGGAGAGCTCTGAAAAAACCAATTATCTTCATCTCTGTTAAAATGAAAGCACACAAACCAGCTAAGGCTCCGCTTGGCTTTTTTTCCCCATGCAGGACCCTGGTTTCTTGTAGAACGTATTCACATGGCAGGTAGCCAGTGGTCTCAACACACTATCATGCATTACTTAATTAAAAGCAAAGTACTTTCCTCCATGGAAATCAAGCGATTTTAAAGAGGACTGTGCTTTCTTCCTATTATGAAGACAAAACCAAACCAATTCAGGTTTGAGAGTAAAGCACAGTTACAAAGCTATTTGCAGGCCAAACCATCTGTGATTTGATATTCAAAGTGCACAAACCTCCATTATTCTGAAACCAGAACATGTGCAATATTGAAGATTTAAGCAGTTGACACTTTTGCCAACATTACAAAAAGAAATGTATTGAACAAGGTAAACTGTTCAATTCAGTAGCCTCTTGTTTCAGAATGTTTCTTATGTTAAGTAAAAGCCTTATGCATTGGTGTCTGGATAGCCATATGGATAACAGAATATGAAAATGTAATGCTTTCATAGAATATGCTGAGTGGGAAGGGACCTATCAGGATCATCAAGTCCAGCTCCTGGCCCTGTGCAGGATGCCCCAAGAATCACCATGTGCCTGAGTCTGTTGTCCATTTTTGCTCATTGGTTCACTCTCTATCTTCAGTAAGTTCTTGATGTACATGATGTAACTGTAGATTCATGAAAAGACTGAAATGAAAAGACTGAAATGAGCGGAGAGAAAACAAACTACTTGCAATAGCTGCAAGTAATTTTCAGACTTGGCAGAGCTACTCTGGGAATTAGAACTTTTAATGCTGTCTGTCATTTTTAATCTTTAAATTGTGATATCAATAGATCTGCATAAAGCTTTAAAAACACTTTTTGATGTCAGGTCTTATCCATGTGCCACATCCTGTAAAGATAACACAGGCTTAAGTTAAAGACATACAAGAAGGAAAGGGTATCCAATTTGCATGGGATATATAGGATGCAGTCCTCGACATTATAAAACTGTACTTCAGCTCTATGGTTCCGGACTGTTCTTAATCCTCTTCTTCTTCATGTGAAATTTAATCTCTCAAAATTCTTAGAATATATTTCTATTTAAAGTGATGGGAAGAAAATTATTTTCTGGTTCAGTTCTCAGAGATCAAACTTTCCCAGTTCATTTGCTGAAGCTGTAGCTTGTACAGGAGTTCAGGAGTTGTAACAGATTTTCTCCATGAGAGCCTGCATTTATATTTGGCACCACTTATATTTTCTTTTCCTTTCAAATGTGTCTGGCTTGAAAAACTGACTTGAAAACCTGTAATACATTGAAGTATTAGTGAAATTAAGTAGAAGAATACTTGTGGAAACTTGTTGAAAGTTGTCATTTGTAAGAGATGGTAAGAGTTTCAACAGATACCTTTTTTAACTTAAAGTGTTACTGAGAATGCGTATGTGTGGGAATTTCACTGGTTCTACCTAAACTCACAATAGTATGGCATTTTGAACTAAGCATGAGCAGGGGAAGGAGAAAGTCATAAAATTTGCATACAAAGTGAGATCGCAAAATCAAAGAATTATGAGGGTTGGAAGGGACCTTTGAAGATCATCTAGTCCAAGGCAGAGTCGCCTAGAGGAAGAGACACAGCAATGCATCCAGGTGGATTCTGGATGTTTACAGAGAGGAAGACTCTGTGACCCCATTGGGCAGCCTGTTCCAGTGCTCTGCCACTCTCAATTAAAAGAAATTCTTCACCATATTGAGGTGGAAACTCTTGTGTTTTAGTTTATGGCCATCATTCCTCATCCTCTTGCTGGGCACCACTGAAATGGTAAAGGTGGTGGTTCTTTTGTTTTCCAATATACAGCAATTAAATTTTCTTTGTCTTGTTAGTGTTTCCTTGAAAATTAATAGTGTGTTAATCTTATTTTGTAAAACACTGTTCTGTCAAACTTCCTTTGTGTACATGCATATGTGCTCACACACACACAGATACACACATACATCTGCTATGAAGTTTTATATTAAGTCTTTCAGGACTGTCTTCACTATGCCATGCCCATCCCAGCAAAAGTGATCCCTTCCATGGTTTAAAATAACAAGGGTGACACATAGGCCTGACTTGATCTGTTCAAACACCCATTTGTTTCATGCCTTACCCACTACCCCTTTTTCGTTCTGGAGCTCCAGAACAGCTTGCATTACCCTTGCAAAGTCTGGAGGAAAGAGTGAGACCCAACTATTTGTTGGTTTTTTTTAAATTTATTACCTCTAACTTCTGGCCTTGGCAATACAGTTATATGAGTTCTCTGAGGAATGTCTTCTTCAGAGACAGTGATACTTAGTTATATTAAATTGTCTTTCCATCACATTCTTTCCTGTAGCTGGAGTGCAGGATACTTGTTTCACAAAGCTAGATGCCTTTACTTTTTTGCTTATAGGTCAGAGGCTTCCAGGTTAAAAGGTCAGATGGGAGTGCTCAGACTTACGCAAGGAGATTGTAGAAAAGGTATAATTCAGCACCTAGCAAAGAATGCATTAATTTGCATTGACCACACCCTTCTGAAAAGAAACATTTACTTCAGTCGTATTTAAAATATTTCACTAAGGTTTTAAAAAAACAGAGGGGGGAAAAACCAAATAAAGAATCTCAATATTTATCTTCTAAAACATACAAAAAGAACTCTGAATCAGATACATTTTGGTTATAAAGTCAGAGCTTTTGGGTAGTTAAAAAGCTTGCAATGTACTACATTCCATTCTGCACTAAAAATAACATGTGAATTCTGGGAGGAAAAGGTGCCCTCTAGGCAGTAGTATAAGCAATTATGTTTAGGGCAAAAAAGCACTGATCAAAATGTCAAGACAAGTTCTTATTTTTGCAGTTGTTTCCATGTTCTTTGAAAAGAGTAAAAAAAATTAAGACCTCCTGAGTGTACTTGCTGATGCGTATTTTTCTGTTCTTAGCATCTTTATTATCATATCCTAAATGTATGTTCTGGGTCTGTTTACCATGAAAACATAATATCTGTGTGATTTTGAATCTATATAGACACACGCATATGTGTCAACCATTTCAGAATCATAAAAGTTTTCCTCTATTTTAGGTCCTGCAAATACCTTTGCTACATATGCATATGTGAATGCATATGTGAGTGCAGATGTGCACACACACACACACACAATAAACTTGTCCAATATACAAATATGCAGAGTTTTTCAAAGTGACCTGATTTTTACAGTTTGCAGAATGACAACAGATCCCTTTTAAAATCAGGCCAATTTTATATAAATGCTGAATATATTCCCAAAGCTTGAAAATGTATCTGCATGCCTTATATCATTCCTTAAAACATCAGAGGAAAGCCTTCTACATCCTGGTAGTCCTTAGCTTCGTGTCTGTCTTATAGCTCTAATTATATCACTATCAATGTCACGTGAAAGTAGAATCAAGGTATTCACAATCACTTGGCAGGTCTTTGTGACCAGTGATTGGTAGGATTTCACTATATATGTTTCTAGTAAAAAATAATGCAAGATCATCCTTAGAAATTTATTAAGAGGCTTACTAAGGAAGAAGCTTACTGAGGAAGAACCTCAGAATATACCAGGAAAGGCTTGGAATATACCAACAGGTCTACTGAGTCAAAGCAAAGGTCCTCCTAGTTGAATATCTAGTCCCTGATGGTGGCCAGAAAAACGTGTTTAGAAACTAACACTCAAACAGAGAAGGCACACAGTGGTATTTCGTTCTCCAGTGATACTTCATTCTCGAGTGACAGTCACCCTTCAGGGACTTAGGAACTTCCAGTGTCCAACATGGTCTATCTTTGTCTAGTAGTTCTTAATGGATTTTTTTCTTGCAGGTCTGCTAAATCTATTTTCAAATCTTTGTATATTCTAGCATTTACTGCTTGCAGTAGCAAAGATAAATTTAACAATGCACTGTCTGAAAATATACTTCTTTTGCAACTTATGAGTCTGCCACTTGATTATTTCATTTGATACCCTCTGACCTATGATGTACAGTCATTCCGGTCAAATGCTTCCTCAGTGCTCTCTCCTCCCTACCATGTCTGTTATTACTTCCTGGTTTTTGTCTTTGTGCACCTGTTCATGCAGCTTTAGAATCAGACCTAAGTTTCTTCTCACTAGCTAAGTCTATTTGAAGTGATCTACATTTGCAAGAAAATTTGACAGTTTAATTAACACAGGTTGAAAAAAGTAATGCTTAGTATTTCTTACAAGCCCCCTCATTTTTTCCTCAAAGCAAATAAATCAGTATGTGGAATTACTAGGATAGAATTTCTGTAACATTATTACTTGGAAGTTGGTTTGTTTTTAACAAGAACTCAAAATAATTGGTCCATAATAGAAAAAGTATTAGGAAATCAGTCTGAAATTATAAAAAATCCTGTCTCCCTGCATGCAGCTAGCTTGCTGATGCTTTACTGGTACTGTTTTTCATGGATTTCATCTTTTACATTCTCTTTGTCTCCATTTGCTCTCCTCAGATCTCTTTTCTGGTGAGGCAGCTTCATATTTGAAAACAACGTCTTTCTAGGGATACTCCAGGACATCCAGATACAGTCATTATTCATTCAGTAGGCAGTTTTGACCTTACTCCTGTTAATACCAAGGAGTCTTACTGTCCTGACAATGCAAATATCATTTTGACAGTCCTATTAACAACTTCTTTATTCAGTGAGGAGCAAAACTGTGCTCACACTTTATGACTCAATATTACTTTTCAGTGTGAAGGAGCTTTTCTTCTCCCCTACCTCTTTCTCCCCTGGTTCTTGTTAAGTAGAACCAAAGCACGTAGTTCACTACTGCCTTTACTATGAACAATGAACTACTGAGACTATGAACAATGACAGGTCAAACACTGGTACTTGGTTTTTTGAGTAAATGGCTCCAAAAGCCATGCTGAGTGTTATCTCAGAAGTGGCAATTTTTCTATCAATAGAGGAGGAGATGGAAAAGAGAGGATTTAGAATGCTGAACACATTTGGTCGGGACACATTGCTGGAGCCCTCTGCCTTTCACCCAGCACCTCCAGGCATTCAGCAGGTCTAGGAAGATGTCAATGACAATTTCAGCAGTTGCATCACTTCTAAATTTTGTGTGCTGAGATTTCAGCATTAAAGTGGGAGTTTCAGCATGGGGATTTTTCATGAACATGTTGTGTGAACAGAGTTTTATAATTGGTATCTCTAATTTAAACATACTCAGCATAAAATTTTATATATGTGAATGTGTGTGTGAAAATCAAGCAGCTTTTTTAAGCCTAGTTAGATTTACTTGCCTCCAGAGTATTTTTATTCTTAGGACAGTCCTTGAGGTAATTCTAAATGGAAAGTAACTATAAAATAGAATAAAAATGAGAAATTACCTTTTCATAATATCTGATCCCATGTAAATGGATTTTTAACAAGTGGCAGGAAAGATAAGTGTCGAACATATTTTATTAACAAATGAAAAGTGCAGTAATGGTTCCAAACAGGATTTTAAGTATTACATAAAATGCGTAAAATTCTTCTTTTCATCATAGAGGGAAGATAGTAGAAATTTCACAAAATTCAAGTTGTTCCCCCATTCCTGGGCCATATGCAGAGCATTTAAAGTAGCCCTATTTCAAAAGTAGTAGGGTTTACAGAGACTGTGTCCATTTCTAGAAAACGAGCTGACCTTTTGTGACTGGAAAACATGGTCATCTGGAAAACTGCTCATGCTGGACTATTTCTTTTTTAATAACTAAGAAAGTTTTGAGGGTCTCCTGAAGGCTCAAAACACCTTTGTTGTTTGAATTTATTCTCTACCTCTTACCTCATCTATCACCTTTCTTAAAAACAGTTATCAATAGATCACAAATTATGGCTGATATGTGTTATTCCCAATGGTGAAATGAACACATAAGTATTAATTCAGAAGTTGCATACAGTATTGCATACAGTATTATCTGTCAAGACAACTCGGTAAATTCAAGACCTTTTCTCTTGGAAGAAGGTTTTATGGTATGAAATAGAGACCTTTGAAAATTCTTGCCAAGTATCATATTCAAACCACACACTTTTCAAGGAGAGACGGGAGTCATATTTGCTATGAATGTATGAATAAGAGTAACAAAATATAAATGTAAGCGTCTGCTGCTTCATTTATATTGCCAGGGAATAAAATGCTTACCTAGCTTTTATATCACCAGGAGCTCATCTAATCTTTATTTTTGTTTTATTTGGTTGATAGCAAAGGAAAATATGAGTGCTTGTCAGGGCACATATGTGATTCTAGATGCTCCATCCTCTGAAATAGGCGATAGTCCTGCAGCAGATTGGAATGAAGGACAGGGCTTTTTTTTTTTTTTTGTCTGCATCACCTTTTCTGAACTGAACTGTGTTTTAGGACCATAGGAGCATGTGAACCTAGGCACTTGTGCACACATTGTAATTAACTTCTGCATATTCAAAAAAAATCAGAGGCCTGGCCCTTGCATGTGATTTAATTCCTTATTCAGTCATTAAAAATTACTAGCTGCTTAGAAAAACTATTTCATTTTATTTTTACTGCCATTTTTAGGTAGACTGAGTGTAAGTCAGTCACTTTTTCTACATAAAATTCAGAAGACTTCTCCTTTTATAGTTCCCCAAGAATGGATCAGACACTCTTTTAAAAGCAAGACAGGAGATGAGGAAGCCTGCATGGTTTTCCTGCGTAATATCCAATGAGTGGGCGCACTATTTCAAAATTAAGGGCGAAATCTTACCCGGATCTTTAAAGAGGCAGTCCATCACCACAAGGACGCAAAGTAAACTATCCCATCTTTTGTGAAAGGGAATAACAGAATGCAGCAATCTAGGTCTGGCTAAAGTTTCATCAGCAAACTTGTGTGGAAGAAAGGGCAGCCAGTAAGACCAAGTTATCTTTGTTTTCATCTGGTCCAACCAAGAAGGTTTCTGAAGTAGTTTGGATCAGCCTCTGTGACCTCTCAGTTATCACTCATGTAGGTTTGCCTCTTCATGTCGTTTGGTAAAATTAATTTTCTGTCTGAATTCCTGTACTGCAGAAATACTATGAAACTGCAATGAATCTAAAACTCTGGCCGCTTATGTCAAATTAAATGTTCTGCCTCTAGTTCAAAATGAACAAACCAACCAGCCAACCACAAAAAGGAAAGAGGCAGCTAATTTGTGCAAAGACAAAGTCCTCCCTGTTTAAAGAAATATACTGGATTCTGGCTGAGAGATGAGGTGTGCATATACACAACAGTTAAACTGAAGAGCATAATTATCTGTTGTCTTGCAGTTTGTAGCCATCACCAACTCATAGAATCATAAAAAAGTCTAGGATGGAACGGACTTTTGAAGAACATCAGGTCCAACCTGCTGTTTAAAGCAGGCTATTAGAAAAGGTTAGCCAGAGTCCTATCAGGTCGGTTCCTGAATATCTCCAGTGATTAAATTTCCATGGCTTCTCTGGGGAACTTAATCCCATGATTGTCTTCATAGCGAAGAATTACTTTGTTCTATATAAAGAGATTGGGTTTTTCTCATGAAGCAAATGATGCTCTTTGCCTCCTGTGCTATGACGAAGTCTCCTTGAGAAGAATATTCCTCTGGAACTACATTATAGATAAAATTTCTGTGGCCCCTCCACAAACCCTCTCCAATTTTCCAGTCCCAAACAAATAGATTACCTGGAGATCAGATCAAGTGTATGGCTGCATGCATATTAAGCTGAAAACATTTTGAGGAAACAAATGCACATGATTATGGTGTTTATACTAAAAGCACTTGGAAAAAAAATACAGGAAAAAAGTGCTGTGCACTGTGGTTGATGTTTGCTTACTCCTGTGAGTAAAGACCAAGAATAATGCATTCATTATCACATTTGGTACTTATGTTGAGGGATTTTTAGGAATATTTATCTGGTGTCTCATCTAAATTGTGTTCCATGTTCCAGATGAAATATTTTTCTCTAACCTACAGTAGGTCATCTATTTTGTGTTTGTAGGGATCCTTTATGTGTTAGAAGATATTGTCATATTGGTCTGTGCCAGCAAAGTGTCCATTTACAAGACTGTCTAAACACACTGTAGTATACCTAGAAAGGAGGAAACATTGCCACAGCCAACAGAAACAAAATGCAACCTGCTGCACATGTGCCTGCATCACCATCTGTGACAGATATTTTTCAGCATATAACTGCTTCCACCTGAAGCAACACTCACAAATTCATAGGGATCACATAGGTTGGCTTTGAAATCTGGAAATAAGTCGACATAGCATAGGGTAGGTGTTGAGATTTAATCCCAGCCACACAGCTGCACATTCACTCTCCCCTCCTCAGCCCCGGTGGGATGGGGGGGAGAATCAGAAGAGTAAAAGTGAGAAAAAGCATAGATCTAGATAAAGATGGCTCAATAGGTAAAGCAAAAGCCATACATGCATTCAAAGCAAAACAAGAGATTCATTCACTACTCCCATGGGCAGGCAGGTGTTCAGCCATCCCCAGTGATTTGGGCTCCATCATACATATCAGTGATTTGGGAAGAGAAATGCCATCACTCCAAACATCCCTTCTTCCTTCTTCTTTCACCGGCTTTATATACTAAGCATGATACCACATAGTGTTGGATATCCCTCTTGTGAATTGTGGTCAGCTCCCAACCTCTTGTGCACCCCCAGCCTGCTCATTGGTGGGGTGGGTTTAGCAGCAGAAGAGACCTTGACTGCGTGCAAGCATTGCACAGCAATAAGGAAAACATCCCTGTGTTGTCAGCACTGTTTTCAGCAAGAGTACAAGACACAGCCCCATGTCAGATACTATGAAAGCAATTAACTCTCCCCAGCCAAAACCAGCAATGTGTTTGCTACCATGCAGGGGAAACTAAGTAGTAAATCCAGTTGGATATGCCTTACATCCATACAAGTTTAGTGGAGATCTATCTCATATAATACTCCTGACAATGCGTAGAGCATCCTATACAAATCATATGTAATAAAGGTTTTGCATGTATATGTCAGATTCCAGGCTTTGCGATACTTAGGTATTAATAGGGCCTAGCTAAAAGTTACCATGTTTGTCAAACTGTGAACAGGGACACACAGATTTTCTGCATATTGAGTCATTTATCCCTGTGATCTCTCTGCTCTTCACCATTTTATATACCTCTCACAGTCTGTATCCTGATAGGAAGTTAAGATGATGACTTCCTCATTCAATCACATCCTGGTTCACTGAGTATCTTCAGCTCTTTATTGCATAAATGGGAGCTGCCTGCATTAAAAATCTTTGAAAGTCTGTCCACAATTATAATTTCCCAGATTGGCTCTGATTTTCTGCGAACCCAGCAGGGCAGATGAAGTTGTATGTCTCAGCTACATTTAGGTAAACACCATTTACAAAGCTACCTCCAAAAATCTTTCTTTGTGTAGAGTCTAGAATAGGAAAGCGAACATTAAGAGTGTCCGAATTGTCTTGCAATGGTACATTTTTGCTTCCTGTGCAGAAGCACCTTTTCAGGTTGCCCTGAATTTTGCCCTGAATCTTGAGCACATTGTAATGAATGATCTTGAGCACATTGTATTGAATGATTACAGTTGTACAAGAGCAGAATTCGTATGTATTGTGCTTTTGTTCACTTGAAAATATTTTTGTTGCTTATTGTTCATCAAATATACAGTTCATAATAAATAATGATGCCTAGTTTAAATGAAGTCTCAAGCAGTTTCCACTGATGAGGCATATAAGGCCTTTTTTATTATAATGGGTGTTCTTTTGGAACTCACTAACCTTTGTATGGAAACAGAAACATTTCTGCTACTTATTCCAAGAGAAAAATAACAAATATGAAAATGGTAAGCTGCATTTATATGTGAAATGGCTATTAAAAGAAGAGTCATGCATGTTAGCATTAGATTTATGTTTCATTTTCATTATCTAAATTAAAATTTACCTAGCCCTGAACTGTTTTAAAATAAAGGTGGGGTTTATCTTATCTAAGATAAAATAAATCTTTAGAGTGTTAGATAAATGGTTTGAGTCAATGGTCTTAGGAGTTTTTTCCAACCTAAATTATTCTGTCAGTCTATAAACCATTTACCTAAACCATCTTACCTAAACTAGAGCATCTTCTCAAAGCTAGTAATTTAGCTGATGTGTGTCAAGAGAGATGTCCAGGACCTTCTCTCTGTCCCTGAAGCTGGCCAGCTGGCACAGCCTGGCTTGTACATACAGCTGAGTTATTTTCCTTTCCCAAAACTACCTACCATTTAAATAGGAAGTGTCCATACTGCCTACAAGAAACATTCTTAGCTGGCATAAGCTCCAAGCTGTGCTCAGGCATGATCAGTAATAGTGCTAGTTGGCCAAGGCCAAGACTATGCAGTCAGTCTTGCTGACATTACAATCTTATTCCAGGTCTTAGGCCCATACCCCCCCACATTACTGGTATAGATGTATCTTTATACTGTTTCTACATTCAGTGAGGAATTACCATGAGATGATAGTCCCTCTGAATTGTCTTACTTATGTGTTAGTATGTGGCGAGTCAGTATCTGGAGATACCTTTTTCAGTTAAATGCAAGAAGTGCCTAATGACTGTACAATTTACTTCACATTTGGGTAACTATAATTAACTGAGATGAATATCATCATAGATGCTATAGCCTAGATCCATCCTGCCTAACATTGGGAATCAGTCATCTGATGTAAAGAACATACTGGATTCAAGTTGCCTAGTTACTCAATGGGAAAAGATAAGTATGTGTGAAATAATAGCCAACCCAAGATCTGACCTGATCTCTAGAAGTGTCTCTTCATCACTTTTGGCTATAAGAGAGACCATAACTGAGATGGGAACCTCAGCCTAAGGGCAAGAGGGTTGAATTTGGTCTGGTAAGCACATTCCTGGGGCTCTGATTACAAACACTGACTGCACAGAATCTTCTATCACCTGGGTTTTTTTTAAATTATATCATTCTTGCCACTGCAGGGAGAAGATTTGTAAATGTGGCTAAAGTGTAATCCATGTATCAATGTTTGCCAGTCTGTAGACAATATGAAGCAATAGCTCTGAAAAATCCATCTTATTTATCTCAGTTGATCCAAGGGAAACTCTATGAAAATTTGGATTCCTGTCCTCTTTTAGATTACATCATGGCCAAATTTTGCTAGATAGATTTTGCACTATTTGAATTGGAATCATATCTTGTCTGCAGGATTTGGTCCTGAAGGACTGATAGGAGCTACAATTACTGGAAGGAAGTTATTTAAAACTTCACATTTGAAAAGTTGAAGAAAAAAATTATCTAAATGAACAATTAGGAAGTAGCAGTCCCAGCACCAAATTGTATTACACACAGCATATAAACCCTGTGACAGAAAAATGTAAAGTTTATAAGGAAAACAGATCCTGTGTGTATGAGAAATATATGTAATCTTGTTCCTCCATCTGCCAGGAAGTTTTGCAGTTTATTTTACCTTATCATTATCAACAATGCAGTCTCTGCTCTTAATACCAGCACAACTGTAATTATAGCTTTTGGTATATTTCATGGAAAATTCCCCCTGCAGTGCAGAATGTGATTAAAATCAGTTGAGGTTCTGTTTTACAGTATCTACATGAGAGAATTTTGTATTGCTTGCAATGTTCCCGTTTGTTTATGTGAGCCCAAAGGAAAAAATTCCCTACTGGTACGTCTAACCAGTTAACTAAAAGAGGGCAAGAGAGCAAGCTCAAGCATTGACTGCTTGTCTGTGCATGCTGCTTGACTCTTCCCTCACTGCTGGCTCTCTCCTGCTGCTCCTGGTACTTTCTTCCAGACAATATTTCGATGTAGTTCAGGGAATATTTTAATTGAGGGGCTGCTTTCAAAGAAAGCAGAGACAAGGCTTCACCAGGTTGGACTCCAAGACACACAGAGTCCTGTAATGCTCTCCCACCTCCTGCCAAACCGCCTCTCAAAGTAGGCAATGCACAACCCAAGTGTCATTCTATGGAAATGCTGCACAAGAATTGCTCATAAAAGCTCGTTAAAGCTCACATGTGTGATGCCTTGAAGAACTAGAAAACCTGTAGAAAAATAATTGCTGTAATTATGTCTAAGGGCAACCACACAGGGCCAAGAAGAACCAAGAGCCAAATATTACAGCGTGAAGTTACCCTGTACTCTCTGACTTTAGGCAAGGGGTTAGGAATTTGTCAGTCTTTTGTATAACACTATACACATACTAATAAGATCTACAGTTCATACATACTTCAACACTGTTGAGTGTTAGTTTTACCCAAATTCTATTTATCGAATTTTTTTACCTTAATTTCCAGATTGATTTTGCCTTTCTCTTTTCAGAGTGCTTAAACAAAATCAAGCATTTTCTTCATCCTAGATGAAATTCCATTTGTAAATAAAAGTAGCTGAACATCTGATTTGTGTTGAATTTTAAATCAAATACAGGTACAAAAATGTTGTTACAATTTGATGCTGAAGCTGAGTGGCTGTTAAAGCTTACCTATATGGATATTTTTTAAGTATAGCTCATTCATGTCCAAAAATTTACCAGATCCATAGGATTTCAGAATAACAACAGAAAAGAAAGATGTGTCTTCTTTAATCTGCCTTTCCTGGTTTTAGTTGTTTAATTTATATGTCATTTAATGCTAATTACTTGGATTTCATTCAAAGCTCGTTTGGACAAACCAAAGGGGATAGTAAATCTGAGAATTTGGATAAGTAAAAAATGTGGCAAAACTGTTATTTGGGACCTGCTATCCATTTGCAATGTCTTTCATCCACATGCACTTTTGTGCTCAAAGTGCTTGGCTCAAAGGTTGGAGCACATAGCATACCTTGCTAAGCATGAAGCACAGATGCTCTATAGTCATTTTATTCTTCAAATGCAGCCCCTAAAGGAGATTTGCAGTGAAAAATGTTGATATTTTGCAGCACACTGTAATGTACCAAACCCTAATAATTTAAAACCATTCACTAGTGAGACCCCCTGAACTTCCACAAAAGGTTTGAACTTTTCAGTCACCATGAAATTACTCTGGGCAGCTGGCCAGTTCCTAAATAGGTTGGGTGTCCATCAGTAGCAAAGCTTTTAGTTTGGAACATGATTGATCTCAGCCTGCTTTGAAAACTGTCAGCTAAATTGAAAGAGTTTGAGCATTGCTGCAAATTTTTATAATCTTTGATTTTACTGAAATATTTACAGAGTGTTTAAGTGAATTTCTCATACGTTTGCCTCATAGACCACATGAAAAGTGCATTTTTCACTCTTTAAGCTTTGCACATTACTGACTCTTCTACTGTACACATTGTGCTACTAAATCTGCTCCTGCAAATGCAGGCATCATGGAAGTGGTGGAATTAGACACAAAACCCTTCAATGGCTTTACAGATGTAAATGGTTTTTACAATCTACAAGAGAATTTAGCAAGGCCAGTCTGGCAAAATATCGTACAACTGTTCCCAGGAGGCTATTGGGGCTGGAGATTGAGGACCATGCAGAGCAAATCAGGACAGTGAGCATTTCCTTGCCAATAGTAAGAGCAATAAATCAAACCTAAAATCATTGAGAAAAATGTCCTAATATTTTATTTGGGTTTATTTAATTATTTTGGTCTAGCTGTTACTACAAAATCTCTGCACCATCATGATCCCATTTCAACAAAATCCTGTACCTTTAAAAATATGTGTTTATTATGTGTTAAAGAAAGTTGAAATATAAAGGTTTTAAGCAGCAATACAAAACAGGATGTATGTCATGTGGAGCAACAATTACACCCTAAGTGCATGGACAAGAACTCAGCAAAGCTAAATGCCTCATGCTCCCCAATATGTAATATTATCACAGCATGAGTAATTGGAGATATTCTATAGAACTGCTTTGACTTTAGGTTATTTTAAAGCCTATCTTTACTCATTCTCCTGTCCTCTTGTTTACCTTTTGAACTACACAGTTTCCTGCTTTCAAGCTCTCCCTGATCTATTCTGCACTAAGACTTCAGAAAACATTGCAATGTTCTCTATTCTGTATACACTGACTTCTGAAAACAAGAGTTCATAGCTGTAAGTGGCATGGTCCATGCCAAAACGTGCATATATATGCAATGTTTATGTACAGAAAAAGAAGTATCAGAAACCAGAAACCTTTTTTTCCTCTAAAAATAACCCTTTCCTAAAGCTTTTCAACTGTACAATGTTGCAGAAATGCCTAGTTTCCTTGTCAGTGAGAGATTTCTTTCAGCAATATGCTGGCATTTCAGGGGTTCTGAATAGTCTGAATTTGAAATGATGAGGCACTCCCCTCCAGAGATCTCTCTGAACACTCAGAGATTTCCCCATAAGGCTGATAATCTTTATTCTCATCCTAGAAATTCCTTCTAGATTTCATCCTCTCGTTCCTTTATATGGTGTACACTATTATATTCTTGAAATAATTTGTTTTCAAATATTTCTTATATAAATTTGCATCATCTCCCCTGCCCTTACTTTATTATCAGATATCATAGGTGTGGAATAAATCTTATAAATAGTCCTTCTTTCCTTTTGTCTCCCTTGCCCCCGTTGGTTTACATAGTGCTTCCCTGGTTTTCATGTCTCTCTTCAGCACCATTTGGGCTTGTCAGTATGAAAATGGTAAAATGGTATTTAGAAATTTGTGCATACCCAGATATGGTCTCTTTAAAGCACCACAGAGATGAGCTGTGGACTTTCTGTACTCTTTTTCATACCTCTGTAATATCTAACCAATAGAGCTTGATTGTGAACATAGCCTTTGGCTGGTAATGTAATTGATGCCCAAACTGGCCTTTTGATGCTATACTGAAGTCCAAGTTGTTTAGTTTCTGCTCTTATTCTTTATCTAGATTTTTTTCAGTTATTTCCTACCTTTGTTTCTAAATGTGTCCTTTTCCTTGTCCGATATAGCATTTGCAACTCTTCACATTTTAATACCAAGTGTGTACTGATGTCATCAGTTTTAAGGATCATTAATAAAGCAATGAAACAGGACTGGACATAATACAGATGCATACAATATTGCCTTTTATTTTGACTCAGTGCTTTACCATTAATCATCAGTCTTTTTTTGTGGTTCTTCAGTTTTCAGTCCACATGACAACTTACATCCGACTAAATATGAATTGATTTTCAGTTTAAGCTGTCCTGTGGCTGGAAGTGATGATATTGCTGATAGCATGACAGTGCAGCAGAGCTGTTGTTCTTCTATGGCATGCTGTGGGAGCATGCATTTCACTGGGCAAGGCAAATGGGAGTTAAAACTCTGTTCAACTTTCTGTGTGATTGCCACGGGTAAAAATCTATAGTTGATGTCTATCAGCAGTATTCCCTGCAGGTGCTGATGGTGAAAATCTCTTCTAAAATATGAGCTTCTAATCCTTTCCTCGCAAGCAGGGGTGAGAAGGAGAAATGAAATTTCACGTAGAGGAATGCTTCTTGAAATAGTATGCAATGCACATACAGTTTAAAATAAATATGAAAATTAATTTCACTGCTTCTTTTTGACATGGTATTTTTTTGCAATGGCACAATTGAATTGCTACATAAGGTAATCAGAATTCAGGAATCATATGTCTCTATCATATCTTTTTTATCTTACATAATTTGATTTAGCCATCATCTGTCTACAAAGTACATACATCTGCCTTTTCTGTACTTGGATGTGTGATATTCCATGGAATAACTGTTTGGGGATAATTATAAATCCAAAATTTGTTTTGTGATTTGCCACAGCTCAGTATTGCTGATGTAGATGGATTCTTTTGAGTTCTTTGTTATTGCTTATAATACTCATCTGAATGTAATTTTCCTGTTATTTTTGTGTTCTGAGAGCTGGATTTCTTCAAAATTTCCGCCTTTTAGAGTGCTGTGGTGTCTTTAAATATCAAAAAGCTGTCAGCATATACAGAAAAATGTGCCTAATAAAAGATCATGGATGTTTATTAGCTAGATAAAGTGTTAAGGATCTGTGAAGAAAATATAGAAATAAGCATATTGAATACGACACTAATATGCTTTGTGTTTTAAAATTAAAATTATTAGCTATCCTCCCATTTTATGTCTTTCAGTTAAAGGCATGGTTTTGCTAGGTATTTGTCATATTCTAGCAAAAGCAGACCACTCATGAGTATCAAGTTTACCCTCTGTAGGTCTTTGCTGCCATCTTCTGTTTCTTTAAATGATTGCCATTATTATTTGGATTCTGAAAAGTAAGAGTGGGATATTATGGAGTAAAATCTCCCTTTCTGTAATTATTTTTATTCCCTTGTTTTCAGCTAAAGCAAAGTGAAGCTAATGCAGATACAAAGGAGAAGCTTCCGTTGCGTCTACGCATATTTGAAAAATTTCCAAATAGGCCGCAAATGGTGAAAATCTCCAAGCTTCCTTCAGATTTCACAGTTCCTAAAATAAGGTATTGAAATATTTCCTGTGCTAGTGTGCTGTAAATTTTGCTGTGGCCACATAGCACCCACGATGTTTAACTTTTTTTCTTGTGGATTAGGCAGATAGTTCAAAAAGTCAGAAATTAATCAGAATTAACAGAGGCATTCAAAAGATGTGACATTTTTGGGTTTACCTTGTTTTCACTTTTGGGGAAAAAAAATTGTAGCACTCCTCACAACTTACTGATAAAAGCAAAAACTGAGACAAACTGACTGACCAAAACTGAGACAAGTACAATATAATTGGAAGGTTAGTTGTTTCTCCAGTTCCATTTGAATTTTAGATTCTTGGCTCACATGGACAACTAGCAGTTTCATCGATTCACATGCGGGTTTTTAGAGATAGAGTGAACTGGCAGCAAATATTAGAGGGGATAACACAGACCATCCAATACCGGTTACTCTGATGACCTTGTCCCTTCTTTCTATTTGCATAGTTATCACTTTCCTGTAAAACTCACCTTAACAAAGGATCAGCCTCTCAGTTATTTACTAGATCATTCTTTACTGTGACAGTGGTGAGGCACTGAAATAGGTTGCCCAGAGAAGTTGTGGATACCCCATTCTTGGAAGTGTTTAAGGCCAGGTTGAATGGGGCTCTGAGCAACCTGATCTAGTGGAAGGTGTCCCTCGCTGCCCATGGCAAGGGGATTGGAACAAGATGGTCTTTATGGTCCCTTCCAACCCAAACCATTCTATCATTCGGTGATTATCAGTTACAGTACAATTATTTTTGCTTGGTGTCAAAAAAGATTTACGTAAATCTGAGGGATGCAGTCTGCAAAGTTTGCTGAAATAGCACAGTCTAGCTAAACAGGTTCTCTGGCCATGCCCATTCCAATATCCTCAACAATCACATGATGGGAGGAAGGATGGTTTGAAAGATTGCTGCCATTGTTCTGAGTCTCCTGAGATTACATTTCTTTTGATTAAATTCACTAGAAAGCTAAGGCAACTGTTTTGTACTGTTTATGGTATCTTAGCTGAATGGAAGGAATAATGCTGTTCAAGAGAGTCAGGAATAACAACCTTCCAAACCTCAAGGAAGCAATCATAAATGTTTTGCTTTTAGTATCAAAGTACTGTTTGTTTATATATGAAGGGCATTCTTGTCCTAATCTTAGTCTTTCTTTGGTATTTCTTTCTAGCTGTATTTTTCCCAGCATACTCTGTACTAATTCATAATCATACTAACTACTGAAACAGACTTCAAAGTAGCAGTAGCAAATCATATCTTTAAATCTGAAGCTATTGTACCATGTAAAAGTATCTCTCCAGAGAAGAATTAGTTTTGACATAGTCAGTTTGCACTAAAAAGCAGCAAACTCTACTAAAATACAGCAAGATAAATATACATTTGTTGTAAACAGAAATGTTTCTATGTTTTAAACATGACATATGTGAGGCACAGAATTGCTGAAGTGCCTTAATACTGGCATTCAGACTAGTCATATGAACAGATGTTGTTTGAAATCTTCAACAAAGAATTTTATGCAGAGAGACTGTTTCCTTTGGATTGTATCAAAATTTGATTTACATTGAAGTAACAACTTGCTATTTAATGAGCTCAAAAGTACGAAAAACTGCAAAAGACACTTGAAATATTTAGCACTGTAACTGGTAAATAAATAAATAATAAAATCAATAGAATTATTTTCCTTGAATCTACAGGCAAGCGACCCACCTCTCAAATCAGTTTTATGGATTTCTTTAATGAATCAGTTCAAATGTTATCAGTTGTTCTGGCACTCCTAGTTTATACATCTATAGCCCAGTACAACTTTTTCATGGCAGTTTGTCCATCTTAGCAGTAACGGGTTGTGATATGTCATAAGGAAAAACAAATATTAACTCTTCCTGGGGTATTAATACATCCATATCTTCTGTTTGTTCACAAGGGAAAGTTTTATGAAGCAGTTTATCGATCGCCAGCAACAAGATACCAGCTGTTTGCTGCGAAGACTTCCTTCAGCATCTTCTTCCTCATGTGACCACTCTAAAAAATCAGCAATTGAAGAAAATAAATATATTGATCAAAAGGTAAATCATGAGTGTAGGGCAGTGTATGTCTTTCCTTGAGTATTGTGAGGAAAGACTTCTGATTATTCAGTTTTTCAAACTACATAAAAAGTGAATACAAGCCAGGATGATTGAACACAGGCTAAAAGGTTATATTTAATTTGGCCTAAAACAGATATCATAGTAGATCCTTATTTGGTTTAAATTTTCCCATCTCCTTTGAATTCAAAATTCAGGATTTGATACATTATTTTGCCTAATGCATTCATCTTCCAAAGTTTTTTGGTTTTTTTTTTTTTGCTGTTAATCACTGAGAAGCTAGTGGAAAGTTACAGTTTCTGAATATCACCTTGGATTTCTGAGTGCCTGGATACTAATACAACAGTGAAAACACATTTCACTGAAGCAAAGTCTCTCTGTAATCACTGAAGATGACTAAAAATTTAATAATTATTCTAATTATTTAGAGAACATTAATCTGTAGGCCTGAGAATCCCTAGAAAACAGGTGCTGAACACATAAAATTTATACCCATCTTCTTAAATGCTGCTGGTCTCCCGCTCAGACTGCTGGATAGTTGGGTTTGAAAAACACCAAGACTGCTTGGAATGATGACAGTGATGATGGTGGAGCAGCGTAAGTGACTTCTGACACCTCACAAAGCTACAGAGGCAAAAAGCATTTTCACATGCATCCTGGAATATACTGGTTTCCCAGATTTCTAGTGGCATCTACACTGATACCAGTCTTTGATCATTTGTAATATTGTTCAACTTAGTGACATTTTAAAAGACAAAAGAAAAGCGCTATCACTATTGTTACAGGGTGCTTGAATCCTCTTTGAATATTAACATCTGGGGCTTTTAGATATGTTTTAAGTATCTAAATCACAGACGAGAAGGAATATTTGTGTTGTAGTTACACAGTATAACTGGCTTTTCTAGTGTGTGGTTTATAACCATGAGTCAGGACAGCATTCATACAGGCAGGAAGCAGAGTTAGGGAAAACATTACTCTTCTGATAATGAATGAAAATAGACAATTTGCAAACTACTGTTAATTGCCTTCTCTATTTCGGTGCGAGAACCCATTGCTGTTGCTGATGTCTTTATGGCATTAGTAAGCCAAAGCTGAACAGCATGGCCCAGAGGGAAGTCTGTGGCAAAAGCAGACCAGGAAGGCCATAGGAAGGAATCAAACCTAAATAAAAATCACCTGCTTTAACAAGCACAGCAGAACAATTGCATAAGTTATTAAATGACAAGCCTAGGGGTTAGCAGAACTGTACCAAATATTGCTAATAATGGATCTCAAACACTATGCCTGGGAAATCAGAGTACATTTCTACCAGATAATGAATAGATGAACAAAGTCCTTAAAGTTGTCTCAGCCACACAGGTAAGTCCACAATATGCAATGCAGAGCTGTGCAATGATGCTGTAGATCTGTTTACATGAATATAGCTTAGGTATTTTAAATTGCATCTGAATTGCTTCTGCCTGCTATTCACAAAAGTGAATTGTTATTGTGTTTGAAGACAGACGAATACATGGCACAGTTTATTAAACGTGATCTTGCAATATGAAAACAGAATGCTTCATTCTTTTCAAATTTTCACTTCTGTTTAAGAGCATATGCATGATCTGATTTTCGTTTTTTACTTGAAATAAGCATCTGCAAATTGGTTTTGCGCTATTCAACCAGCTTTAAACACGTACTTCAGGATTCTGATGCCTTAAGGGTAGTAACAGCAATGAGTAATGTTTCTGATAAACGTAGTTTAAAATAAAGTATTTACACATCCCTATTAAGAGGAGAAAGTACTAGGAAGGATTTGTGAAAGTAATTACTCTGGTTTTCTATAGTTACAGTTGCCAAGGCAACCTCAGTTTTGCATGAACAAATCTTGTTAAAAATATCCTTAAAACAAGCTTGGAATGACTGGTTGCGCTGAAGTATAAACCTTACATACATACTGTACTTTTCTTTGTAAAAAAAGAAACCAAACAAAACATTTTACTAGTCTCAGTGCCTAGTAGGATGCATTCTCACTGTTCCTGACACCAGGGGGATGGCTTCAGAAACTTTTCACATATTTTTGCATTGTAGTTGATGAAAAAAAATGTGGAATGAAAAGGTGGAACTAAAAGGTGATATCCCACTGGCAGATTTGACTCTGTTCTTTCTTTGTGCTGCCTGAACTGTGGCTAATTCCTCCAGTTACTCCTGGACTTTAGTCAGTATTTCTGTGTTCCACACCTGCTCAAGTGATAGAAAATACTTAATCCATACATCCCCTTATTTTTCCCTTATTTCCACTTCAGCAATATTCTTTTTTTTCTTCCTTTAAAAATCTGCCGATAGATAGATAGATAGATAGATAGATAGATAGATAGATAGATAGATAGATAGATAGATAGTGTTGGTTTTGTGTTTGGAATCAATCTGACCCACCATTTTTGATGATTAATAGAGCAGATCTTACATATATTTTCTTACTTAGTGTATTCATTGAGTGGTTTCAGTATTATAATTATCCACTTCCTTTAAAAGTTGTTTTAAATTATAAAAGGGGAATAGATTTTCATTGAATTGAAAAAATTATTTATTTGTGTATATTACTGTAACCATGTCTAAATTCCATTTCAAATCTTTTTCATCTGTGCTAAATCGAACAACTCTGAAAAACAGATTCCTCTGCTATACTCTTTTTTTTTTCCAGTCAAGTCTATGAATTCCAGCAGTTTTTCTAACTCTTCTAAATTTTTAAACTATTATGCAAGTAATAAACTAACCAAACACTAATATAAAAATTCACTTTCAGATGCCTAAATGTCGTGGGTGTGTGTCTACAGACTGTACCATGTCTGTCCTTCTACCATCCATGTTCATCCTCCTTCATCCTGTGCCATCAGCACCTGAGCTGCTTAATAGGGAGTTTAGCACAATGCTTTGTTGAGTTGTTTATTATCTGTCATGTTTTATGTCTAAAACTGAGATTCTCTGAACTTAACACTACTGGAAACTCAGGATGATCATTTCCTGCTCTCTGTTTGAGGTCCTGCAGAGCAAATTTTCTTAAATTCATTGATCTTGCCATGGACCTCCTCCACTGCATGCTGATCTAGTTTGTCCTGATGTGGTCTGCAGGCCACGAGTTGAAAAGCCCTGGGTCTGATTAGAGAAACCAGGACTGTTCAGTCTACTGCTGTTGTAGTAGAAATTACTGTGAAGGTATTTTCTGGTAGAAGAAGAAAGACTTCTTGGAAAAAGTGCAACAAGACAGTGCCCTCAAAAATTAATTGAAAAAATACCTGAGGAAAGAGTTAAAAAAGGAAAAGAGGGAATTGTTGTCTTAAATGTACATTGTAGATGGTGGAGAGGAGAAGTTTTAGGGACAGAAAGAGAAGAGTTCTTTTATACTTCTGTTTTGTATGAAAATTATTCACAGTGTCCTGTGAATTTCCTTAGATACCCAATATTTCAGTTCATTCTTGGACAGAAGAACTGGATGAAGTATGGAAACATAATTTTAGTGTGAGTGGGTGGATGAGAGGAAAGGAAGTTGGCAGAAAATAAGGATGTCTTACTGTGATGGCTTTCACAAGAGACTGAGGGATAGTTGCAGCAAGTATCAGGGGACAAAGAACTAAACGAACCCTGAGATTTACAACAAATAAGGTGTCCAGTAAAATACATCTGAGTTGTCTGTTGAGCACTGGCCTTGCCTTCTTAACTTCAAGACTAGAATCAGAGGGGTACAGAGTCACTTCTCTTTCCTAAGAGACATACAACTTTTAGGAAGCCTTGCATAACAGTATTGTGAGAGGGACACTTCTGAACAGCTTACTATCTTTGGCCACAAAATACAGCACATGGCTATTAAATTGAAGCCTACAACTGACAGGCTCATGAGACAAACTTTGAAAATGCCTATGGCTCAATATGTACAATTAACCCATATGTATGTTTACAGCAGTGCCACAGCAGGAGTGAATTAGAAAAGAAAGCACAAGAGCATTTGATATATCCATGTATTTTATGGTTCATACTTTGGCCCTTTCCCATATACTTGAAAGACTATAAGCAAGCCAGCTCCCTTATTTAATTGGATAGCAGCAAACATAATTGTTGTTACAGAAAAATGAAGAGTGAGCAATTCAGACCTATACAGACTGTGTGACAGCTATCAGCTAAGAAGCAGCAAGGAGCACAGCTGCTGCTAGATGGTAGGGAGGAGGTTACTCCCCAGGAATTCACACAGTAGTTTCTCACAGGACTCTGCAGGTGCTTGAAAACAGCTAGGATGAGATAATATAAACATTGGACTTGTGAGATATGGATTATAACCAGTTCAAGTTTGTGGCTTGATGGTGTGAGGTTCAGCTTAGCCAATGGTGTGTAGCTTTAACCCTATATAAACCATGTGCAGTGTGTAATAAAGGGCATTCACTCGATCACATTGGTCTGTCTGTGGTGTCCAGTTTGTCCGCTGTATATTTATTTATTTATTTACACAATTTCTCTTTTCTCTCTTCTTTATCGTTCTGTTTCCTTTCTCATTCCTTTCACGGGGATGAGTTTTGGTTTTAGTTCTGCAAGCAGTGCAGTTAATAGCCATTCCTTTTTTCCTGTGGGAGCCAGATTCATTGTTAAGGTCTAGTTGCTGGGAAAGCTTGACCTCCCATGCCATATGCCTCTCCCATTGATTTCCTGCTTACAACAGAATGTACCTGTGTGATGAGAGGTCGTGGTTAGGAAGCGAGGGATGATCTCAGAGGTAGCCAGAGCCATTACCTTGAAGGATTATGGATATTAAGCAGCAGACCTCATGCTGGATTCTGTGTTTAATGTGTGTTTGGTTAACATCATGCATGAGCTGCTGAGATATGAGAAATGCTTTATATTGATAAAACATTGTTGTTTAATTGGTTAATTTGTTACATCATGTTTTTTTCTCCTGTTCTGTGCTCAGCTTCTACTTTTCCTTGCAGAACATATTTGTAATTGTAAAAGCTGAAAAGCCTTTTGGCTTTTCTAAGGCATAGCTTTTAGTATGAAAGAGAGGGTGTCCCAAGATATATTTCAGAAATCATCAGGTGTGAAGACTTACTCATATAACTTATTTGTATTTTTTCCTTCTTAGAAAAGAACCAAAGGTAGAATATTTAGTCATAAATTCTAATTTCCAGAATTTCTATTTCTTATTGTGATAAACTTATGTCCCAACTTAATCAACCTCTCTGAACTTTATTTTGTGCATTCTATTGTGCAAAGCAGAGTTTTAGCACAAAAAGTACGATACTACTCTATTGTATTCCTGATTCTTTTCTCTAAATAATTTGAAAGAATAATTTTATCACATTAATTTTGAATATTGCAGAAACTAATATGCATATGAATTCCAAGTAGAAGAGAATATTTATTTTTAAATAATAATAAATACTACATTTTTCCAGAAGTAACTCTCAGAGAACTGTGTGCATAAGTATCAACAAAAATCATTCAAGCTTTTTCTTAATTTACTGAGCATCAAGTCTTCTCTATTTATGTCATTCACAGGATAATGCCAAAATCTATCTTGTTATGACATTCAGAAAAGTCATTAAAACAATTTACCTGCTGGAATCCTAATGGCCTATGGATCCAGCATTTTCTTCCTCATTACAGTGATGATTTTCAAAGATTTTTGTCCCACATCTGTTCTCATCAGGTCTTTCAAAGGAAATTAATATATGTAAATGCAGTGATGTATTTCAGGTTTACTGAAAATCAAATGACTTCTTGTCTGTTCTGCATTTTTAAAGATTTTGTTTATTTTCAGATAAAATGGATGTCTGACAAAGTCCCTATATCTAAATAACCAATTTATAGATTTCTTTCTCATTAAGCGTTTTATCAAATATGCATTTGAGCTGGTAACGTTTTACTTCTCTGACCATGTTTGCAATAATAGCAAGACTCTGCTCTTGTTATATGATCTGTCTCTGACTTCTGATGATTTTAAATTGCTTTGTCACTCTTGTCCTTACTTACTATGTTCAAAATTCTGCCTGGAAAAATGCCAATTTTCAACTACATTCTAAGGAAAAGAAGGTGGGGGACTGGATACTTACCCATTTTCCAAAAGAGCCATAACTCAGCACTTCATTCTGGCATGTACTTTCTAATTCATCTGGTTTACAGTAAAATACTTTAAGTGTTTGATACAAAGGCTGTGAAAATACATTCAAATACAAGGAGATGATTGCCCTGTTCCATTTTCTTCAATCAAACAAAATACAGACATGGCAAAATTTTTAGTGCTATTGTATTTTAACAGAGAAGAGCCCGCATTAATTTGGAGCGAAGGGAAAGGCAATGAGGGACTGAGTTACAGGAAAGCCCTTCTCTTTGAGCCTTGTACTCTCCCTTTCCTCACTTCTGTCAAGGAATCCAGATCTCAGTCTTCAGGCCCTTCAGACTCCAGCACCCATTCACAGGACTCATTGACAAGAACTGATTAACAGCAACAGTCATGATCGCTTCTTTGTAGTGAACAGAATTATATGCACGTGCTTGTACAACCAGGAATAATGTTCTTCCTTGCATCCCTCTTGAAACTCCATGTAATATCTTCCATTGCCAGTCCAGCCCAGTCTGCCAGTCCCTTTTGCCCCAGAGCCTCAAGTTCCCCAGTTCTAGGCGTGGAGTGGAGCCTTCTCCTCCACCACTGTGCACCCAGCAGAAGGTATGAAAACCCCACATCAGCTTGGCCAGGAGTCCTCAGTTGCACCCTGCTGTTGGCTGCCATAAGTAATCTATCCAGCCTTCTTTACTAGCTTTTCACAGGGTCTCCCTGTCTCCTGCATTGAGTAAAGGTAGAAAATAAAAGAAACTTGTCCAAGGCTGCACTTTCCAAAATGAGCAGAGGGATGGATCACCTCTGCTATGAGAACAAGCTGAAAGAGTTAGGAATTTTCAGCCTGGAGAAAAGATTCTGGGATAACCATAGAGCAATGTTTCAATAGTTAAGTGGGGCTTAGAAAATGGGGACTGACTTTTTTTACAAGAGGCCCGTAGCAATAGAACAGGGAGTAATGGCTTTAAACTAAATGAGGGTAGATTCAGACCAGATATAAGGAAGAATTTTTTTTATTGTGACAGTAGTAAAACACTGAAACAGGTTGCCCAGAGAAGTGGTGAGTTTCCCATCCCTGGAAAGCAGTCATTGTCTGGTTGGATGGGGCTCTGAGCAACCTGGTCTAGTTGAAGATTTTGCTGCTTATGGCAAAGGGATTGGACTAGATGACATTTAAAGGTCCCTTCCAGCCCAAAACATTCTATGTTTTTATTAAAAATCTACACATTAAACTTCTGAAAGTTAAAAACTCAAGTAAGCCAAAAGGAAAAAAACTCAAGCACATTATTACAAGACATAAAAAAAGGGATTCTTCTCCCTCCCCTGTGTGTCTGAGATGGACTATTATCATCCCCTTTAAGTCTTGGGAGGTTTTATGAGTATGCTAATATTATCCTTGTCCACATTCTCAGACTTAATTGAAAAAGGTTCTTGGTTATGAAAGGACATGTAGATTTTCCAGACCAGTAGTCAGCTAATTAGAAGAACATTGCTTTCCTTAAGAGAGAGGCAGCAATCAAGGGCTACAAAATGAATTAAGGCTATTTCAGGTCAATGACTCCCAAGACTTAAGGAGATTATGCCCACTTCTCATTTGAGACATCTGATCCAAGGGGACAGCCTTTGAGTCCTTGTGGCATTTACCTAATGCTAGTCCACTTTCTTGACTGTTTAGCAAGCCTGTTTCTTATACAGGACAACCTCACAAAGGGCCAGATTTTCAAAATCCAAATGAAAATAGTTCTACTTTGAGAGAGGGAAATGTATTAGGTCATCTCTAGAGGCCCCTTGTAATTTCATCCTTTATGATTCTGTAGGCATTAACCAAAGTTTTCAAAAGAGCTTAAGAAATTCCATACTACCTATGGGATTTAGTCACTTATCCTGCTTAAATTCTTGTGAACATTTTGTTAGGTGTCTACCCTAAACTTGCAGTCTGGCCTTCCATCACTCTTCATGTGACTTTTGTCACATTCATTTTGAAAGAGTCCAATCTCTTCAAAGATGCATAGGCGGAATGTTGTTGAACAAATAATACTATTTGCATTTGAGAGGCTACACTGCAAACTTCTGTGGGCCAAGAATATCCTATATTTAATGGAATGCTAAAACTTTGAATGGATTCTTCCCAAATATTTCCCTGCTCTTTCTTAAAAATTATTCTGGTATATTGTTTGTTGTACTGACTCTTCATATTTTCCCTAGAAGCTGTACCTGTTTAAATAACAATATAATGCCTTACAATCTGTTCATTCTGAAAGTCTACATAAACCATCTATTGGCATACAACAAATTACAAATTGAAACAGAAGCTTTGGATGATTTTTTTTTTCTTCCTTGGAATTTCTGGCATGGCACAGGAGACTATTCCCATATGGTCCTGTAGTTGTCTATAAAAGATTACTATCATCAGCACTAAGCTAAAATTCCTAATTTTTATATAGCACTTAAGAAATTGACTTAGAAAAATACATTACATGCACTTATTTTTTTCCACTGTCAAGCAAACATTTCAGATATTTGTATCTCATTATTTACTTACGAGCTTGTCTCACCTGGTGTTGCAGAATACCCACCAACGCTTGTCTCTTCTGTCAACTCTAAAGTAGTCTGATACAAAATAATAAATTCAATTTGAAAATAATTGCTTTATGTAGTGTTCACAGGGGTTTGTGCAGTGCAAACATCTGGCTAGAAAAATACATCAAAACCTTAACAATGAATAGCATTTCTCAAAACTTAAAAACTTTAAAACTTAGCTGGCATAGATCCCTCTGAAGTCAGCAGTACTGTGCCAGTGCACCTAGGCTGTAGGACTGGTCTACAGTCATTACCTGACACCTCCCAAAGGTATCATCCTGTGTTGCTGTGCGTTTAATCTTATTTTTTTAATACGATATTACATAAAAATTATCATTGAAAATGTTGCAGTACCGTTTCAAAGCAGTGGGTGGCACTTGCAGAGCAACAATGTTCTGTGATTTAGCTCCTTTTACAACAGCTACTGGGGTTTATTGCTTTGTCCTTGTCAACAAATGGGATTTCATAGGATGTAGTGTTCAGACCAAGTTCACGCTGACTGGACTGAGTCTTTTTATCTGCCCAAAATCTGCAGCAGAGAAGGGTGCCAGCACTTGTGGAAGAGAAGCACTACCTGCAGATTTCCTAAATCTATGGCTACGTACATATATGTGGAAATAAACTCAAAGGACTGAGGGAACCAAGACATGAACTTTATTCATGGTTCCATAGAACCATATACTTTCCATCTAAACCTTTCATCCAGGAAATACTATTGGTACTTTGCTACCTTGCCACAGTGGTTCCTTACAGTTTTAAGTAACCTGCAAGAGTCTTTTAAAATGTGTTGCTGAAAGCATATCTAAAAGTAATCAGATGCTGCTAGGTGATTTCAGGACAGTGTAATAAGCTAAAAAATAATGTTCTATAGCAGAAAACTATATGGCATTGTTATTTCTGCACTGAGTGTACTTATAGGTTGCATAAAAAATACATAAATAAATAAAGAAAGGCTAATAAAGATACACTGAGGGTGTCCTCACAGTACAGCACAATCTGTAATAAAAAAACCCAGCAGGCTAAACAGATATGCCTAAAATAACCTCAGCAGAGTATACTGTACTTATTTAATTCCACATCATCTGATTGAGTAATGTCTTTTATACATTAGCACTGCTCATAATTTCCTCTGCAACATTCAGGAACTCGGCAGGTATCACAAGTTTTAATTGCCAGTCTCATTCTACACCAGCATGTGGCATCTAGACATTATTAAACAAAATACTGATCATTGCCTCCATTTTCTGTTTGTACAGTTCCATTGCATTTGCCTGGTGTGCTATGTAGATTTGGAAAATTAAATGGGAAGCAGTTTGGTTTATTTATCTAATATAGAAGTAAGGATACATATTTGAAAAATCTATAGTATTGCTTGATTTTCTTCAACATGAATATCGACATACTTGTGTTGCTATTTGACTGACTGCTGACTCCTTTAAATATGAGAAATGGATCAATTGTGCTTATCTAAAAATATTGTCTTGTATTACTTCTTCTGTATATCGTAAACTCAAGATAAATTCACTAGAGTTCTGCTGAAGGAACGGCTTCTGAATCCTGAAGAGAAATGAGGACGATTAGCTTCAAAAGTGCCTACATTGTTTTGTTCTTTTCCTTTTTGGACCACTGAGACCCCTAGGCACCAAACTGTAGGATCTCACACATACCTGTGTATTCCAGGATTAAAGAACTGGATAACTGGCTCCAATCTAAATTCTGACACAATGCAGAGGCAAACAGAACAGTAACAAACCTTAAAAACTTCACCTAAGCCACATTCCATTAGATATGCTTGGACCAAGGTCAGTGCCCAAGGGTGTCTTGCCTTGGGTGCAAATTTCTCAGCTAGTCATTAAAAAAAGTGAAGGAAAAGTAAATACACTCTGTCCGAATAACATGGTCCAACATCCTGTGTTCTGACCCATTTATCC
The DNA here is from genome assembly GCA_013396695.1 of Sakesphorus luctuosus. Lineage (NCBI taxonomy): Eukaryota > Metazoa > Chordata > Aves > Passeriformes > Thamnophilidae > Sakesphorus > Sakesphorus luctuosus. The sequence goes on from VWZD01006495.1 coordinate 252,929, forward strand.
ATTCCCATGACTTCTTAGGCATAGAGAGGAGGCCTTTGTTAGTCTTGCTACTTAGAGGGAGGATTTGGCAGCCCTTGAGAGTATGTAAGTAGCCCTTGCCCTAGGCCTGACAACACCTTTTCTTGATATGTTCTTCTTCCTTGGGGGCATTAGCTGGTTTAGTGCTTGGCTTGGGGAAACATTAAGCAAATCAGTTCAAGCGCTCAGCATCCTTGTGGAGTCCGAAAATACATTCCTGATTTTCCAGGGCATGTTCCCTTGCTTATAACCTGGTTGAATTTCCTTGCTTGGGCTACAAGCAGTAACGCCAAGGTGTTTTGTCACCTACTTTAAACACTGAAAAGTCGTCTGTGCCAGACAGGGAGCTGTAGACAATGTCAGGAAAATTTACTTGCCTCAGCTTTTTTTATCGAAATCAGATGAGCAAAAACTGGAAATTGGGAAGGAAATTAATGCTTCCTGTGTTTGAAATCTTTTCAATTTCTAAGATGTTAGCAAGAATTTTTATTACAAATAAATGGACATAACACATTACTAGGCAGCACACTTTTTTTCCTGATGTTTGATGTAATTGCAAATACTCTAAAGCACATATTTATAACAGGGAAAAAAAAACTGCAGCAAAATTGCTGATTTTCCACCTGTATTATTCCCAAAATCTGACGTTCCCAGTTGAGCCCTAAAAAAATTATTACCTAACGTCTAGCAAAAAAGATACTCCTGTTGTTTAGAGGCTTCTTTCTTCAGTCCTGATGAGAGCAAAACAGTTATATGGTATTCCACTGACAATAATTTCACTGGCTGTGAGAGACCGGGTTTTTATCTCACTGGGTTGTTAGATTGTTGGGTCAAATAAACCATCTTGTCTCTGTGTATCAGGGAGAAGAGGCTTGGCCTCCAGTAGTGATGTCCACATGGTAAGGTCTGGAGCCAACATGGCTGAGTTCACGGAGCACATGTGACTTGGGAGCCACATGGCTGAGCTATCAATCAAATATGGCCCACCTGGTAGCCAGACCACACCACACCCCCTGGTGCTGGGAGGGCACTGAGTGGTCAGGGAACCAGATGTCTCACCTGGGAGGGATGGCCATGGTAGCCAGACCATGTGAATAGAGGCACACAGGGCCTCCATCATGTCCTGCCTTTTCTTCTGGAACCTGCCATCATGTGACCTTGGTGGTAGCTGTACAAGTCTTGTTCTAACGTCTTTTGGTCTTTCTTTCCTTCCCTCTTTAATCTCTTACGGGTAACTTAAAACCAATGGGTTGTATTTCACTAAGTTGTATGGGGTTGGTGTTTGCTGGGTGCTTTGTGGAAAGTTTGTCCTTGGTTGTTTGTTACTCCTGTAAGACCCTTTTGCCAAAATGCTTATTTTCTCACTAAATTAAAAGAAGTTCTCTAGGGGGAAAGTGCATAGCTTTTTATGCAATTCAAGTTATCAAAGAACTTAAAGGCTTTGCTAGAGTTCATGTGGATGAAACTCTTGGAGACTTAAATATAAGTAAACCACCCAGGCAAGTGTATGGATTAGACCCAGAGCTTTACAAGGACATTAGAAGAAAAAAATATGTGAAAGAGTTGCAATTGCATTCAGCATTGTCAGTTATATCTAAATCCATAATAAAGTACCGTGCTGTTATAACCACTAAACCTGTGTTGAGATACTGCAAATGAGTTAAAACCTACACAAATATTTTTCAGTGTATGAAATATTTATACCTACATAATATTTATTATAAAGGTATGTTAAGGGAACGTATATCTCATACTATGATTTTTAGTTTATATTTATGTTAACCATATCCAGGGAATGGAATATTTTTTTTGTTTATATTCAACAAGCTTATTAATAATTTTTTGATCTTACCTGAAAATCCAATATATTATTTTCCAAACTACCTTCTGAAGTGTTGCATACTTTATTTCAGTTTTCAAGTTGCGGTTTTTTTGAGAAACCCACAGATTCTCAACATAGGGGTGTTTTCAAATCATCTGTGTTCTTACTTCCGCAGGCTCTACAGAGATGGGTTAGAACATGAGAAACATTAAAAGGGCCACACTTGAAAAGGCAAGAGATAGAAAGGAGATTGTATCTTGCAGGTGTGGGTTAAAAGCAATAGGCATTTTATTAAGGACAACCAGTATACTTAACAAGTTTTAAGGTATTTTCTAAGCTTCTGTTTCTCTCAAAAATACCTTACTGTGACTCAGAGTCAATCTGAGTCTTGAGAGAAGTTCTAGTAAAATCATTTGTCAAATGACTGGAGGTAGTGTTTTAGAAACATGTAAAGATGATTTAAAGCAATGTGCTTAAAGATTCTATTTCAGATTGATCAAAAACAGAGCCAAGGCTAGGAGTTTCCAAATATCTCTCAACCATTTACTTCAAGATAACAATCTCCAAACAGTTGACAGATTTAAATCTTACAAGGTGCCAGAGGCTTTCTGTTCATCACAGGTGCAACTCCTGAGCTAAATTGTTCAGCTGTGATTTTTATCTTGATTTGCCATATTTGTTAATCACTTTCTTAGGAATTAAGTGCTTGTTTTTTCATTTATCTCAGTCCTTTCATTTCACATTCAGGAAGTGCTGTTCACAAGAATATGCCTGAAATGCTGTTCATGACCAGAAGCAAACAAGCACATTTTGCTCACCACATTTTTTTGTTCTATATCTGTGGGGGAATAAAAGGGACCTACTTTCATCTCATCTAGCTCTATGCACTTAAACGATACATCTGAGCTTTTTTAGCTGGCTCTTTTGTGTAGTCAAGGCATCTCCAGAGTATAATCCAGCCCAGTCAAATTCCAAAGCAAAGAATGAGTAGCAAAAATGTTTGACTTGGCCAACTGGAGAAGAAAAAAGTATGTAATAAAGAAAATAATATTTATGCTAGTCAACAAAACTATTTGCTTCATTCTACACAGAACTACCTAAGGGCTGGGATAGGGAGGCCAAAAGCTGCAAGATAAGGATAAGACCTTCCTTGAGGAATTTACTCTGTATATAAACATTTAGATTTTTTTAACCATCCTTTTCCTGGGAAAGAACACCCATGCCACA
>VWZD01006495.1:256032-368011 GCA_013396695.1 Sakesphorus luctuosus
GCTTTATCATCAAGGCCTTTGTGTTTAGTATTACATGCACTCAGCATCTTATTGGTTCATTGGTCTGTCATATACATGTGCTATATTTTACGACAATTAAAAAATACACTCTCTTTGTCTTCATTTTGTAGCTCCGTAAATCTGTTTTCAGCATCAGAGCAAGAAACCTTCTAGAAAAAGAGACAGCAATCAATAAAATTCTAAGGTAAGAGTCAGATGTGATTTGATATTGTTTTCACTGTTGTCTGATTTCTCATAACCTTGTTTTTCACAAAAGTTACTGGATATAAAATATTTATAGTAATATGTCCCTTTGTAGTACATCTATTGCCTTCATTATCAAAGAGAAATTGCTCTGTTCTCTGGCTATATTATGTGCTTGAACAGCAACAAGAGAGAGATTGTTCTTTGGTATGTATTTGGATTCTGTGTCATGCAGAAAGATCATGTTTAAGCTCTTTTCGTTTCTTTGTTCTAATTTAACCCAAACATGTCTCTTCATAAGTGGTGTTATTTTACTTAAAGAATTCTAGCCTGGTTTTTGCAAATATATGCACTTAAATGTTCAGAGGGATTGTACACTAGAAAACATAAACTACAACTAATCATATTCTAAGTACCAAATAGGCAATGAAGATTTCAGAACTGTGACTTCGGTAGAGGATTTCTTGAATGTTTTTATAATAATCACTCGTTTCTGTATTCCATATCAAGTAAGTACTTAGTACCATAAGTGAATAATGGAAGTCTAAGGCTCCAAGTTAGAATGTCTGAAGTTATCACATACATAACACCATGCTGCAGTTTTTCCTGCCACTGTTGGGTTTATGTTAGAATACTGTTTGATATAAGGTGCATTAGCAATGTCTACAATTTATAGATCATTATATTTATATTTATATGCTTAGCAAAGCAGTTGCATCTCCAGAGGGTTGTCAGTGAGAGGTCCCAGGTAAATACACAGGGGAAAAAAAAGGAATAACTTCTCTGAAAAGTACAAATTAAGTAAGGAGCAGTGAACTTGGAGTTCAGTGTGATTTCTGAATTATCAAGTTTATTGAATACATGGCATTTGAGAAGTATTACCACTCTAATTCTTTTTAATGCTCTATCAGAATACAACACAGGAAGAACTGTAGAAATTAATGTGACACTTTTTCTGTCTTTAAATCCATATAATGAAAACATTAACAGTTACTAACTCAAATGAATGCTCATTTAAAAAAATTTATTGAAAATGTAAATGCAATACCATAAGTATATAATTTTAACAAATTTAGGGCTCTATTTTTAAGCATTTCTTTCAGTTACGTGATTATACCCTGATTTTACAGACATTACTGCTACAGATAGATTAATCAAAAACCTTCTAAAAATGTGGGTTTAGATACAGGTGTCCTGGCACCATTCCCATGAGACATTTTTAATTAAATTCTGTGTTATATGAGAACTGTGCAATGTTACTAACATCTACAGGGTTACACAAATGTCAGTTTCAGGGTTACACAAATGTCAGTTTGTTTGGTGTGATTCCTATAACAAGATAAAAAGTTTAGACAAAGAAAATACCCTACTTCTATATACTTAAATTTATTTTTTAAATGAGATCTGTAGTGGCTCCATTCTTTCTTAGATAGAAGAAAAAACTTAAGTCCTGCGAATTGAAATTCAGAATTCTGATGAATTCTCCCATCAGCACAGATTCTTCCCCTTTTAAGGAGAAGTCTGCAACAGAATGGGAGGACAATCCAAGCAAACCATTGTTTGGACTTCACCAAGTTCTCAGAAATACCAAGACAGGACCAGATATCAGTCCTGCCAGTTTCAGTCCTACTGAATTCCACTTGGTCCTTCAGATCATGGCTTTCTACCAAAGTCTTGTATCTAGAGGGACTTCTTATCAATTCACCCGAATTCCTCTGAAGAAAAGTTTCTGAGGCAGAGGAAGAAAGTTTTCATTTACTAATCTATTATTTTATTTGTAATTAATCTATTTAATCTATTCATTCAATCTGCATTTACTGCTCTTTCCCATCTATTTCCTGGTTCATCAGCAATGAACTTTGAGAAGCACAGGGAAAAAGAGGGAACTTCTGTCAAGTAAGAAAAACATGGGATCACAGGTCCTCTAATGCTTTCTTGGGATGCTTGTAAGTCATTTACAAAGAGGCAGTCTTACTCTCCTCCTGAGAAAAAGGAAAAAACTCTGTTTATTGTTCCTTGGTTTTGCCTCAAATTTGTTAAATAAGCTCCGATCTATGACATTCCCAGTGCACTGTTCAAAAAATATTGTATTCATGGCCTCTCTGTTGTGTATGTGCTGGTATCATTGCCAATGGTGGGCTGACTGGTCCTGAGGACTGCCAGTGTTTCCATGTTGATTACAGTGTTGCCACTGTTGATGCAAGCAAGTTTTACAAACAAAGTGATAAGATTTACAACTGAAACTTACAATCAGTTCACATAACACAGAAAAATTCAAACTCTCAAGACATTAGACATTCTTTTTCTTATTCTTGCTTTAGTTCTAAATTATATAAACTTCATAAAATTAGGTGAGTCTCAGCTATTCAAAGTATCTGAGAAAAGAAGAAATGGCATTTATGCCAAGAGCAATAAGAAATAACTCAGGATGTCCCTTCAGAAAAGATTACTTCTAACTTTTTTAATTTTGTCTACCTGAATTAAGGAGCATGTATGTAAAGCAATGCCTTTACATAGTAAAGCTGCCCATAGGCAACTTCAGCTTGATAAAATTGCTGCACTGAAAGAGAATTTTAAGTCTGTTCTAGCTTAAGTCCACCTCTGACCTTTTGCCCCCTCCTTTTTAAACCTTGTCAAATTATATTTTAATCAAATTGTGATTGTTTTAATATAACCAACTGTACTATGCATTATACAAAGGTACCTCTATGTCTCTCCTGTGCATCCTTCTCTATCCAAACCTTGTTTTTCACTTTGTATGCTGAACTGCAGCGTAACATTTACTTCCCCAAGAAAAGGGAGAAGGACATGAATAGCTCTTGACCATCCAGAGGCAGTTCATACATTCAGTCCTAGTTGTCTCACTTGTCATCTGGTGTTACATTATACAGTAAAATGGGACTCTTGGCTCTCTTCATTTTCCTGAAACTTTCTGCTTCACTCCAGGGGAACTATCTAGTTTCTGAACATCCTTCTTTAGAAACCAGCCCTCACCTTGCCTCCTTGAGGTCTTTGGGCAATTAGGCATGAGAACCAAGTAAAGGATGTAGCAACTACTGTCCTGGATACTTTGACCAGTGGTTTTCATCTTTGCTCTGCCAGTGTCAGAGCACAGAGGGGTTTAACTTTTCATATAAATCCATTCTGAGGTGGGGACTTTGCTGTTGGAAAATGAAACAAGGCAAAAGTGAATATAGACAGTTGGAACAACTTTTTCAACACAAAATCTCATTTAACAGTGCCTCTGAATTGCAGACAGCTCCCTTCCTTTCTGAAAATTATGATACATTCCCTCAGCAGCAATAACCACTTCTGGCAAATGTAATTCCTCTTGCATATCTTCAGTGCTTCACACAAACTCACTTTAACTTGCTGTGAGCAGTACTGTTCCTCTTAAAAGCATGTTTTGTGCCTGTGTTCTTGTGACACTCATTCCTTGCAAGATCATTATCTAAGAATGAGGTCTAGTCCTTTAGTCGTCTAGTTCCTCTGGCCTTCCGAAGTAGAGAAAATGGAGTAGGTCCAGTCAAAACATTGTGTACAAATCAATCCATTCTCTCCAGTGTTGAGGATAAGTTGTAAACAGCACCAAATGGTGGGGAAACTGAGCAAATTAGAATTAGTCTCACATAGTCCAAAATATAATCATAGTGTTAGTAATGCAAAACCTTTTTCTGGTGTCTATTAGACTGTGCTTCACAGAATCAGAGAATGGTTGAGATTGGAAGGCACCTCTGCAGGTCATGTGATAACCTCCCTGCTCAAGCAGGGCTACCTAGAGCCAGTTGCGCAGGACCAAGTCCAGAATACCTTTAGAATATCTCTAGGGAATAAGACTCCACAACACATGTATATAAAACTATGTATTGTGACAGTCTGGGAAACTAACCTTTTTTTTTTTTTATAATGGGCAGCTTTTATTTGCTTTTAATTACAGATGATGCTATAGTCAGATTGTATGCTAGGGGTGTGCAATAGGATTATCACTGTTCTAGACAAGGTTTTTCTGATGTGTTTCCCTGGGCCTGAGGGAATAACATAACTCATGTATAAGTGGAATGTTCAGTTTCATAAACACTTAATTGAGTGAAGTGCATTTATCTTACATTTCGAACGTAAATGATTCTATGATTCTGTGATCCTAGAAGACATACATTTGGTATCCTTTATTGGAGTTTTGCTTACATTAAATAAGTGACTTGTATCAGTCAGTTCTGAATCACTTGAAACAAATTTCTAGGCATATATTTTGTGTTTTCTCTCTAAAGAGTATGATTTCTTTCTTCATAACTTTGAGTGTTTGGTACCATACATTTCTCAGAACAAATGGTCCAGGTAAGTTGGTAATTATTGTCATCAGGTGCAAAATCCAGACTCAATAACCACCTTCTTCAAGATCTACAAGCATCATTGGATTTCACCTGCCTAATGCAAAGACAAACAAAAGGAAATACGGGAATGTACATATCCATTGGTAAGAAGTTTCTCTGTTTTATGGGATTTATGCCAAATGATCACCATGTTATGGATCACTGCAGAGCACAATTGGGAGTAGAGTTATTGGGCTATGGAGTCTCCAACACTACAGGTATGGAAAAAGAAGTTAGACAAACATCAGCCTCAAATAGTGTAGCTATCTTTGATCACATTTTGAGAGATATGATTGGCTGGATGGCCACACCTCTTCTTCTACCTTCCTTTTATCATTTTTTCTACCATCCAATAAAATTATCTGTAGGAGGAGAAGACGAAACAGCAAGGCAAGAATGACAATCACAATAAAAAATTTCTAAAGAAAGAAATTCTGCTAACACAGCTCAGCTGGCTGAGCATAAACTAAAGAAAATAAGTGACTTTTTAGGTTTTTTTTCTTTAGAGACATATGTAAGGAAACAAGAAAAAACATGGAAAAGAAAAATCGTGACTTAATAATCCATTTTATTTCACCATTTTATTTTATTTTATTTCATTTTATTTATTTTCAAATTCAGATTTCTTTAAAAAATAGTATATTTTTTACCAATGAACAGTAGTGTAGCTGTGGTTAAAATGTGCATTTTGCTTGCCATTCAAAAAGTGCCTTGTTGAATTAAATTTATAAAGGAAAGAAAGAAACACCTCAACACTTATCAGGTAGATTCCCCATGAATCTCAGATTGTCACACTCCACTACATATTCTGAGGTAGGTGGAATTAAAATGAGAGTTTAGAAAGATTTAGTAAGGATAGAGTCGTAGAGAGTGGAAACAATGCTGAATGAGGCTGATAACTGAGTGTTATACTGAAGGATACCACACTGCTAAGACCTCAGTGTGAGCGCATTTCAGGGACAACAAGAACAAAAGTACATAGTAATATATGCAGTTGCTACAGTTACTACATAAGTTCTCACTCATTAAAATAACACAGAAAAAAAACCCCAAATTGGTGTTATACTGGAATACGAGATGAGTAAACACTTGTTTGTGGAAAGGATGCCTGACTAAAATGTCCAAGTGTGAGCCACATGCATACCCTCTGCAAGAGACCTCGGAATACTCATTAAAGGTATAGTATTTTGAAGTATTGATAAAAATATTTAACATTTTACATTACGTCAAAGAATGTTGCTTGAACACTCTCTTCACTACTTACTTTTCAGGGATTCCAAAGGATGAAATAGTTTGAAGGACTTCAAAAGTCTGGACCTCCTAATGGGTTGCAGGTAATACAAACTATGTGCTCCAAACTGTGTAGTATTGCAGTATCATATTGTTCTCTGTGATCTTCTTCTGGCTTTCTGATAACCTAGCAAAATGCATTTTTTTCCAGGGAAATTTTATTACAATTGTGCTTTTCAAGGCAAATTTGGAGCATGTAGTTTGCAGCTGCTGGACTGTGTTCAGGGTTCTGAAAAGTGAGTCCAGAAGCTTGACATATTTCTTGTCTCTTCTTCTTTGTTTCATGACTTCCTTATTCCTCCACAAGTGAATGTGAACTTCACTAATATTTCACAGAGGTGGAATAGGAGGATGAAAAGGACAATTTTAGCTAAAAAAGGGAATTTTGCCTCTGTTGTTCAAAGAAATGTCAAAATATTCTGACCAGCTGTATTTAGGTAAAAATGTATCAAGGCAAGAAAAGAATTTTTTTTAAACTCCAGTTTTCAAACCACATAGGACTGAATTTTTAGCACTATGGCACAATGATTGTCCCTAGTGTAGGATTTAGCTCCAGGCATTTAGTTGACAGAGGTCTAGTCAATAAAGGTAGTGGAGCCCAGTGAGATCTTTAGCACACTACTTTGTCTTTAGGTGCCTTCCAAACATCATTAATTAAATTTTAATATCTTCCAGACATCATTAATTAAATTAATTGGTTAGGCAATCAATGAAGCTGTCCACATATGGACATATAGTAATGTATGAGATGCCAGAGGATGTCCAAGACATCCTCTTGAATTTGGCAGGTAATACAGAAATTTGTAGGGATATTGTACGCTGCTGGAGCAGCAGCTGGAAGCAAGGCAAAATACTCCCAAGGCATGGCAGGTGCTGCTGGCCACCTCTGTACAACCCATTTAACTGAGTCGTACGCCTCTGTAGGCTGTGAGGGAAGCCTGGAAATATGGATCACATGCAGGCACTGAGAGTAAGTATGTAAGTGTACCTATTTACAATCAGAACACAAATCCTCTTGTAGACTTTAAAAATGGCAACTATGCAATTCTGGAAATTTCATGGCACCTGCCTTCTTTTTCAAAAGTCCCTAAAGATCTGCAGTTCTAAGCAGCTGAAAAATATCCAGATTCTGTTTCAAAAGGATAACAAAGTGTGGCTTTTACTAATAGTTCATACAAGGAAGATGGAGACACTACTTCCCATGAAGTGGAGAATGCCAGGAGAGAGGCTGTCAGAAAGAGCCATGGCCTTTTCAACACAGCATCTTTTTCTCTGGAAATACAAAAAAGTTTCTTTGCAATTACTTGATAAATATTCTGATCTCTGTGCTATACCACTGACATTTCATTATTTCTCTCTTCACTTCAGTAGGAGCTGCAGGGTTTCCAGAGGTACTGAAAATGAGGCAATGGATGTAAATTCTAAATATGGATTTAGTAGTCTAACTTAAAGATCAGAAACAATACTAAGTCTTTCTACAGTTGTTAGTTACTCTTTATGCATGTCTGTTCTGCCATGGTATGCCCATACTATATAGCTAAGTCTGTTTTATTATACAACTAGTAAGCAAATAAGTCATTGTGTTCATTAGTCAGATAAAGAACGTATTGCTTGAACATTTAAAATTCTCTTATATTATGAACACTAAGGGTTTATGTAACTTGGTATTCATGAAGTTGTGTGTGGGTCACTTTTTGATCTCAAGAAAATAATTTCTAGTTGTTAAGAGCAGAGCACAATAATTAATATATACAGAGGGGGAAAAAAAGATGTTATCCTGTTTGTCACAGCAAGAAGCCTTTATACAGAACTTTCCATTGTCTCTGCTAGGAAAAACTGGATTGTCATTTTGATGGAGTTAGATGGGATCTATTTTTAGGAAATGATTTTGCTTTTCTCTTTTTTAATCAAAAAATGCAGAGGTATTTAAATATCTCTTTTGTTTTCTGACAATGTTATATGGTATCATCTCCATAATATAATGCTTAAAATCCGTTGGTATTAAAATGTTCATGATTTGCCTAAGATGAGCTGTGTTTTATAAGACATGTAGTAATTTTCTTAAATGTCATGATGTTTCAGTTCAATGTAGTATAACCGAAACCTTTCCATAACAAGAGTAGCACAATATATTTTTTCCCTAGCATGCTAATCTTTTTGGCAGTGATGACACTGAAAGGCATTCTAAGATTCTCATTTTTGTTCCAGATCTCCCTTTGGATTCCTACTTGTATCAGTTATGTATTTAAATCCAGAAGAAGGAACAAAAGCAGAGAAGAGTGAAAAACAAAGTCACAGTGGGGAAAGAACATGCCATGGACACCTTTTGCCATCAAGCATGATCATTCCATGCAGTCAAGGATAGCATTTATCTAAGCCTTACAGCAGACTGACAAACAGAGTAGTTACTCAAGCAGTGTATAGTTTTTTTCATCTTTTCAGAAAAAATGGAGCTTCAGTTCAATAAAATGTATGGACTAGTACCAGTTGGGTCTTGTGTTTCTCTGAAGGGTTGCACAACACAAAATGAGCAATAAGGATTGCACAGTGTAAACTTAAAATTGAAGCACTCCTGGAATGCTAAAATATGTTTCCAGTGTTGAAATTCCATTTCTCAGGTATCAGAAGATTTATGTGAGCTCTTTCCATGGAAACCTCTCTTTTCCTTAAGCAAATCAGTTTTGTTGTAGCCACTGAGATAAAGGTATGCATGCTCTGTTTAGCTGTAGCACACTTACTAGCCAACAAATACTCATTTCTGCCAAAATATGTAAAATGTAAAATGTGTTTGCCAAAAGAAAATGAGGCATGAGCAAACAAGTGAGAAAACCCACAGAAAAAATGCTGCAAGTTGAATGCATTCTCAGAGAACAGACATTTCATATTGCAGGATATCAGAGCTTGTTCTTTCCATACCTCATAGCCTGGTCTGTTTCCCACAGATATCAGCCATGTGCAACTTTTCATTTCATACTATATATGGTTCTAGTTATTTAAAACACTCAGAGTTATGCTGTAAGTCTTAAGTGTGTTTAGGTACAGCCCTGAAAGGGACTAAAATTGTTCTTGTACTTATCCTATTCCCTTCTTTATTGTTGAGAAGCTCTTTCTGCTGATGGTTAGTGCATTGCTTGACCCCTTTCAAACTTTATGAAGTTTTGAGGGACCATAAATTCTACAGCAAACTGAAAAATAAAAGGCCCTCGCTAAGACATGGAGAAGGTTTATAGGATGACTGGTTGTATTGCAGAGTGGGTACCATTGCTTTGGAAATGTTTTCCTGGAAAGTACATTGTTCTTTTATTGGTTTGGTCTGTTGGTGTTGAAGCACTTGCTTCCTACAAAGCTAAGCTGACTTCTCTGAATGTGCTACCTCTGAAATTACCATTTATACTGAAAACTCTGTGTCTTCATTTTTGTGTTTCTTCACAGGGCCTGCACTAGGCAACGCATGCTGAGTGGATCATTTGAGGGGCAGCCAGCAAAGGAAAGGTCAATACTTAGTGTCCAGCATCATATAAGACAAGAACGCAGGTAAACATGGACAGAAAAGATGGTTTTAAAATACTCTTTTAAAAATGTTACAAAAATAATTAAATTTGAGCAATACCTAAGATGTGAAAAACCGAAACTACCTACTTGTACAAAGAACTGAATTCTACATTCTTCATTGTAACCATAATGAAATTCATTGTACTATATGAATGGGGGAAATGCCTTTTATTTCAAATGTCATTTCTTTTGTCGACTACAAAGCTATCAATTTAAAGATCAGAAGGAAAGAAATTGGCTTATGTTAGACCAGATTGAAAACAATTGAAGAGCGTATAAGCTTCTGATGTTAGCGAGAGAAAAATGATAAGAATTTCAGATATTGGGTAACTGGAGAGCACTGCTTTATAATGATCATCTTATAAAGGTCAAAATTTCATCTCGAGATGTATTTTTAAATTGATTATTATTGTTTCAGGTCACTGAGACATGGTTCCAATAGCCAGCGAATCAGCAGAGGAAAATCTCTTGAAACATTGACTCAAGATGTAAGTCCTCATAGAAACAGTGGTTTCAATTTAAAAATCTAAGGAATAAGAATACATAATATCAAATAAATGCTTCTGTAAGACTAATTTCTATTTATGAACTACCTTACAATTTGGCTTTTGAAATCTTGAAGGAAGTCATGTAACAAATACTGTAACTGCATTAGAATTATCCTCAAAATAATTGCAATGGTTATTTCACTGATAGACTTACTGGTTTTGGAACACTTGCTGAGATAGATTCACTGAAGTTGTAGACACTACATTAGGAACACAATAATTGCTACCCAGGACACCTTAAAAAGCCTTACTCTAGAATTGCACAAATCACTCAGGCTGGCAAAGCAGCACTTCAGAATTTCTGATAGTCTAGCAATATTTTTCAAGCAGCAGAACTGTCAGATGAAAGGACAAAGACTAAAAGGGAGAATAGTAATAACACTGGTGTAGTTTCATGCAGTTAAGAGCATTTTCATTTCTGCAAGTTCATACAGTATATTGTGGATCTCCTTTACAATGAAAATTCAAGGGGGTTGATTAGTCCACCCATTTCCAAACTATCACAGTCTTCAAAGAAACAGAATCACAGAATCAGCTGGGTTGCAAATGACCTCTGCGATCATTGAGTCCAACCTGTGACCTAACACCACCTTTTCAACTAGACGATGGCATTAAGTGCCATACCCAGTCTTTTCTTAAAGACCTCTAGGAATGGTGACTCTACCATCTCCCTGGGCAGTCCATTCCAATGCCCAGTCACTCTTTCTGTGAAGGACTTCTTCCAAATGTTCAATCTAAATGTCCCTTGGTGCAGCTCTTGTCCTGTTGCTACTAGTCTGGGAGAAGAGACCAACCCCCACCTGGACACAACGTCCTTTCAAGTGGTTGTAGAGAGTGATGAGGTCTCCCCTGAGCCTCCTCTTCTCCAGGCTAAACGCCCCCAGCTCCTTCAGCCACTCGTTATAGGACTTGTACTCCAGACCTTTCACCAGCCTCGTTGCCTTTCTTTGGACCCACTTCCAGCACCTCAATATCTTTCCTGAACTGAGGGGCCCAGAACTGAACACAATACTCAAGGTGTGGCCTCACCAGTGCCAAGTACAGAGGAAGAATCACTTCCCTGGTCCTGCTGGCCATGCTATTTCTGATATAGGCCAGGTTGCCATTGGCCTTCTTGGCCACATGGTCACACTTCTGGCTGATGTTCAGCCTGCTGCCAACAAGCATCCCCAGGTCCCTTTCCACCTGCCTGCTCTCCCACCACTCTGTCCCCAGCCTGTAGTGCTGCATGGGGTTGTTGTGGCCAAAGTGCAGGACCCGGCACTTAACCTTGTTGAACCTAAACTGTTGGTAACTAAAGGAGATGTAGCTTTGCTAGTGTCCAATAGCAAGGATAACACCCAGCATTACCCCACCAGGAGTGAGAATAATAACACTGATTGTACCCTCCATTGAATGAGCTCTTACAGCATCCTCGCTCCCACTCCCCCGTCCCTGCACTCAGCAGTCACTGGCTGTATATTCTGCATGCCTTGCAAGCTGGCAACCATGCAGCAGGCTTGAGAAAGGGTATCTAAAGCCTTTTCTTTCCCAGTCTTTGTCCTTAGTAACTTCAATGGTATTCATTCCAGTTCAGAGAGATTGGCTGAGCTTACAGAACATCTGTTTTTAAAGTTAGACTGAATGGAACCTCAAGAAAATTAGAACTGAAATTAACCTTGATGAAAATAAAGAGCCTTATGTTGTAGATAGAGAATACTATGCAATATCCTTGACTGAGTTGATGTGCAGTAAATTTAGAAATAAAGACCTTTCATTTGAATATTCTATGTAAAATACCATATCTTGCTTTCATCTGAAACATTAAAAAACAACAACCCTCAGAACCTCATTTAAAAGGAATCATTTTGCTTCTAGCACTCTAACACAGTGAGATACAGAAATGCACAGAGAGAAGACAGTGAGATAAAGATGATCCAAGAAAAAAAGGAACAAGCTGAAATGAAAAGGTATTTAAAAATCAAAGTCTGAGTTCACATTTTCTGTATTAACTATTCTCTGTATGAAATAAAATGTATTGAGAGTTAACATGAAAAAAAGAACAAAGTGTAAAGGATATTTTTGCTAGGTATAATGCGTAACACTTAATAATTTGTGGTTTTTCAAAAGGAAAGTCCAGGAGGAGGAGCTGCGAGAGAATCATCCGTATTTTGATAAACCCCTTTTCATAGTTGGTCGTGAGCACAGATTCAGGAATTTCTGCCGAGTGGTGGTACGAGCTCGCTTTAATGCGTAAGTTCATTTCATATCAACATTGATTCCAACAGGTGTTTACCTCCATGTCCTCGGAAATGAAGTTCTAACTTTTCTTTTGCAAGGAAAACTGCATATAGTGTGGTCACCAGACAAGCTGGCAGTCATTTGCCTGGGGCGTAGTCTTGCTGTTGGAAGAAAGGAAGCAGTAAAATGCTTTGTAAGGGCAGATGTGTCTGAGCAGTCTGTGATGCTGAGGTGGGGCAAGACTGGGGAATCTGTGGGCATGAACTGAAAGGCTGATGTTTCCCATTTTTAGACCCTGCAGATTTAGCTTGCTATTCCCTTCCTATTCCTCATCATAAGGTGTTTTTTATTCGCCAGCAGTTACTCATAGAGCAGAAAGAGGTGAAGAGATATGAATCGCACTTATGCTGACCTAAAGACTCCATAGCCCGTAATTAGGGACCCAGGATGGGATGGGGAGGTGCACAGCTCTGAGATGTAAAAGGAGAATTGCTGAAACCAGGTGAAAACCAGGAAGACTCAGCAACTAAACTGTAGGTGTGTCTGAGCATGGCAGATGGAGATCTATGTACAAGCAGCTTGATTATAAAATCATCTTACAGGTCTTCTTTTAAATCTCTGTCTGTGACTGACACCCTAATTTTGGAGGGTTGATGCATGTCACCTTGCAAACAGACAGTGTAAGCACGAGATAACTCAAGGCTATGAGCTTGGTACTTGGAAGAACTGGATCAGCACACACTTTACCATTGATTTTCTCTGTGCCCTTCAAGAAATTAGTTATCATGACAGGAAGGTTAACTACTCAATTTTAACCATACCTATATGTAAGTGTTCTGCCATGTGTATAGAGGCATGTCCTTGAGTTACATCCCCACTTTTCTATGCAACTGTTAACTTGATTGTGGTGCCCTGGTGCCTTAAGCATTGCAAATTTAAATGGAAAAAATCCCTCACAAGCAATCATTCCAATCCACTTGTCAAAAACTTGTCAGTGCCTCTTAGCATTGTGGAGTGCCCAATGGTTATAGGATATTTATATTAAAACAGCTTAAAGAAAATACTTGCAATTATAATAAACTGATTTTCTTAGTCTTTTTTTTCCCCTTTATTTAAATCGTATCTGCTTTGTTCATTGTCCTGCCTCTCTTGCCAAGTGAGATATTTTAGATATCTTTTTCAAACTACTAGGATATATATTTTCTTCTAGTAAAAAAGGCTGAGGAATGCTACTACGTTCAATATGGGGAAGAGGTGTGAGCTTGAGAAGAAGCAAAAGTCAGAGTTCAGTAGGAAGGCACCTGGTCCAGTATGTTTTGAGTACGGACTGGTGTAAGTGGGTGAATCTGGCCTGTGGAAGATGCTTCTTGTTCTACTTGTATGCCTTGTGCATTCCTGTAATTCATAACCATGAAATCTCTCTGGTAGTAATTCCTCAAGTCTGTTCAGTCCATTTTTCACTTTAAGCTTATCAAGTAAATTATGTCAATTTCATATCCCAATGGCTAGATCCCTCCAATGGAATATAGAATGTATCAGTGCAGATCCTGTCTTGGCACAATTTGCTACAGGATTTGAAAGATAAGTAAAAGTGCCCATAACCACTGGGTCAGAGGAGGCTTCTTGGATAGTATTCTTGTAGCTTCTCCTGCTGCAGTCATTCTGTTCCTCAAGGAAAAACTTCAAGTAAAATCCGTAAATAATTGCTGCAGCAAGAACTTAACTCATGTTGCCTAGATACGTACAAACTACATATAGAGTGGTTCTCACTCTTTCTGATTGCTTAATGAGTGTTTGGATATGGTAGATGGAACACAGCAATTACATAGGAAAATTCAGATATGGAGAATCTAAAAATATTAATCAGAAAGACTGAGGAAGTAATAAAAGAAGTAGGACTTGTGAAAGTATTTGTGTGTGTGTGTGTGTGTGTGTGTGTGTGTATGTTAACTGAAGATATCATAGAACCCCAGGATCATATAGAGTTATTTGAGTTGGAAAGGCCCTTAACAATCACATAGTTCCAACCCATCTGCCATGGACAGGGACACCTTTCCTGCGCCAGGATGTTCAGAGTCCAATCCAGCCATGGTCCAAGAAGTTTTGAAGTAAAAATAATGACCTCCTGAGGAAGTATTTTGGTACATAAAATTGAGTAGCAGATTATCCCCCTCATTCCCAAGAAAAAATATAAATTAAGTCCTTGTTTACAAAAATAAGGCCCAAGATCACGGAATCATTAAGAGGAATTACAGCTAGGCAGCGAGTTAAAGTGATACAGGCTGTGTTGATAATATGACTGAAATTGCATAGCATTAAATGAAACTTATACAGACATTTAAAATTAAGACAAGATAAAATGGATCCTTAATTTTGGACAGAAAATACTTTGAGATGATGAATGCATGGTATAATTATAATGCTAACTAAAATAAAATGTAAATTACTCTATCTTTTCTTCTTTTTATAGTTCTAAAACAGATCCTGTTACTGGAGCTGTGAAAAATACCAAATACCACCAGCTTTAGTAAGCATTGCAAAAGTAACTTTGCTTGGTCACATAAGGCTGCAGTATAAGTATGTGAACACACACATGCATGTATGTGTATGTGCATGCACATATGTATTTCTTTTTGGTTTCCACAAAAAGTTTTTCCTTTCCTTGGTGCTGTTTGGGGAGGAGGATGAATAGGAAGAGGATTTTTTAATCAGACTTTTCTTCTTTGCTTGCATGTAACTTCCCTGGTTTTACTGTGCATTTCTGAAAGACTGAAATCTTTCACACTCCTCAGTTTAATTTATTTTTCATAGGAAAGCACTTAACTGTGGTGTAGGCAGAAAACAAGGACACGACACTCTAGGCACTTCTGTAATGAAATTTCCTTATGTATTGTTTGCAGTGACTTGCTTGGTTTGGTTACTTACCTGGACTGGGTCATGATCATTGTTACTATATGCTCCTGCATTTCCATGATGTTTGAATCCCCTTTTAGAAGAGTTATGCATGCTCCAACACTCCAGGTACTGCCACTGAATCCTTTTACAATTAACAAAGCACAGTCACCTTGGTTTTCTCCTCTGCCTATTCCTAAATTATGACTGTTCTCTGCTTTGATTTTCAGATTGCTGAATATGTTTTTGTGATATTCATGAGCATTGAGCTTAATCTGAAGATTATGGCAGATGGCTTGTTTTTTACACCAACAGCTGTCATTAGGGACTTTGGAGGCGTTATGGACATATTTATATATCTTGTAAGTTTTTATATTTATGGGAGGGGTTTGTAGCATTTTTAATTTTGATTCCTGCCTTATAGAAGATGTTTCAGAAGCCTTTACCCTTTGATAAAGGGCACATCCTTGTTGCTAGTGTTGCTATAGCAGAAAGTGGAACAATATCCCATACCTATCAGTAGTGGTTCTCAGGGAAAAAAAAATCGCTCTACTATTTCCTTTCTCCCTGGGAAATTTCTCGAATTCCATTCAAATACAGGAGAAGGGCTTTTGTTTCCTCTTCACCTATGACAATAAACACCACAGAATGTGTCAAAACCCGTGCACAGTATAAAACAGTACACGCTATTTTCATTCGTAGTTGGGCAGTGGAACAGGCTCCCCAGGGAACTGGTCACATCACCAAGCCTGGCGGAGTGCAAGAAGCGTTTGGACAATACTCTCAGGCACATGGTGTGGCTCTTAGGGATGGTCCTGTGCATGGCTAAGAGTTGGATTTGATGATGTGTGGGTCCCTTCCAACTCAGCATATTCTGTTACTCTGTTATTCTGTAACTGAAAAAATTAGTGAGAAAAATAGCTTTGATGGATTTAGATTAAATCTTTCAGAGATTAATCCACTAGGCAGATGTGCTGCATAATATTTGTCATGATCAGTTTGTATCAAAGATTCAATTGTTAGCATAAATAAAAATATGCATACTTGTAGAAAACTCCTGCTGTAGTATGTGCAATTCCTATATGCATTAGTGTCTTCAAATCTCTTAGAATCCTTCTGCTTGTCTGAGGGATAATTTAGGTCATGTAGATTGGAGATTCCATATGTGCCTGTGGTGGTCATAAAAGAATATGGAAGAAAGTCAGAAGCACTTGCAAATCTTCTTATTTAGATGGGGCAGCCGTCTTTTTTCACTGTTTTAACAATTTGTATGTTTGAAATCATTTTGGTGATACCAGCTTGATCCTCCATTTTATGTGCACTTACTTCTTTGTAACACTGTAACCTCTTTCCCCCTGTAATAACACTGGCTTTTAAAAATAAGAAATAATTAACAGACTTTAAATCAATAACCATTTGTCAGAGATTGTTGAGGTTACAAGACACAACTATGCTGTTTGAAAAAGTTTTCAAATACATAACATTCGTGTGATGAAACCACATGGTGACAAAACTATTTATGCCTGTAACAAAGTGGTAAGAAAAACGGTCAAGAAAACTGTTACCAGACTTTCCAGGTGAAGATTTCTCAGTTTCAGGATAGAATCTCTGAAATGAGAAGAGTGGAAAGAAATAATGCTGCCTGCTCCAAGAATATAGTTTGTGTCGCTATTCTGAATCAGGCAAATTGAGTCCTTCTTTTGAGACTGTTCCATCTGCAGAAAAGTATAAAGTAGATTAGGAGTCAAAGGGGAAGACAGAGACTGAAGCTGATGGCCATTAGTTAGGACAGTAAGCAAGGACGCAGGAGGTATGAGTCATTTTTCTAAATTAGGCTTTTTTCTTTGCTTTATTCTTTAATTTTACGGAAAAGAGTTAATTGTTCTTCTGTGCTGTGTATATGTCAAGTAAGACACTGTAAGCCTAATCTTTCTTTCCTTTTCCTACCCTGTCATCTCTAGGTGAGTCTGATATTTCTGTGCTGGATGCCTCAGAATGTCCCTGCCAAATCTGGAGCTCAGCTCTTAATGGTACTTCGCTGCCTCCGACCTCTTCGAATTTTCAAACTGGTCCCACAGATGAGGAAAGTGGTGCGAGAACTCTTTAGTGGCTTTAAGGAAATTTTTTTGGTATGTGCCAGGTTTTTTGTTCTTGTTAAAATACAAGGATAATAAGATAACATTTTGCTATAACGTTCATGTTTTCTATTCTTTTCACCATTGTTGTCTGTTTACTTTATATTGTGGCTGTCACTGCAGGTGACCACAGAACAGGTTAAAAATTACGAATATTAGTAACTCATATTTATACTGAATAAAGGTGCTGTAATAATTCTTTTATAAATTTTATTATGTGTTCAGCATCCATTTGGCCATAATTACAGGACAAAAATACAGAAAAAAATAATCTATCCCTTATTCACAGTTCTAGATGGTCAAGGAAGATGAGAATTAGCATATGGCAGCTCTGCAAGAACAAAAGTAAACCTGGTTTCTGAGCTGAAGGTCTCTACCTCCAAGTTTTTTGAGGAGCCACCAGAGGCAATTCAGTTGTTCATCAAAGATCTGGATCTCATTGTTATGTCGTTGTTATTATTATGATCATTATTATGTACTTATAGTAATAACAGTAATGGAGTCTGTGATTGCTTGATTGGAATCTGATCTATTGCCTTGGGACCCTATGTGATATCTGTCAGCCTAAACAACAGATACTTTATTCCTTAACAGGATGCTGTATTAGGTCAGATTGATATAAAAGGCTAAACTGCAAACTATTTGCAGACAGTAATAAAACAAGGACAAGAAGTGCAAAGATAGTTAGCAATTCATAGATACAGTATTCTGTTAAAGATATTTACATCACAGTTTTCTTGTGCATATCTTTATTGTAGCTACCCTGGAATTAAATGGCTTACTCAGTTTAATTAGTAAAGCCTGATTCAGCAAAACAGAAGCAGCGCATACTTAAGTACTTGAAGAGTTCTCTTTAAAGTGAGTGGCACTTCTCATGCATACAGAATTTAGCAAGGTGGTAACTGAGTGCAAAAAAGCTTTGATCCTTATCTGCTATTTTTAGATATTTTGATTTTGTTAGTAATAAGACTAATAATAACGCAGCACATGATTACTGGATCAGAACCTAAGGTAACATACCTGTCATGAAAGCCGTATCTCCAGGTTTATGTCACAAGGCTATGTTCACTATGCTTCAGCAAAAGAGATGACCCCCTTTTTCAAGTCTGCAGGAATAGACCTTAACGAGTCTAACTTAATCTTTACAGGTTTCTATTCTCTTGCTGACGTTAATGCTTGTTTTTGCAAGCTTTGGAGTGCAGCTGTTTGCTGGAAAACTGGCTAAATGCAATGATCCTCACATCATCTCTAGGGTAAGAACTGCTTTTCCGCTTCAAAATATTGGTATGTTTTGCAATTTCTGCCAGCTAGGGGAAGCAAGTGGAGCAATCAGAGCTGTCATATGAGAGATGGAGATCTTGGGCATGTTCTTGTTAAGAAGCAGGATGATGGAGGGAAAGGTGGAAAAGGATTCAGAGAATGAGGGTAAGGATGGGTTTTCATGTAAAAAAGTAAAGCAGGTTGAAATATTGGGGTTTATCTTAAAGAAAGTTTTCAAATGAGTGCCATATTATCTGCAAAGGACTGGATGGCACATGGAATTAACCATGAAAAATGGCACCTATGTATTCCTTGGTTAACAACTGAAGAACAGGTTAGACAGCTAGAGGTCCAAAGCACTGGTAATACTGTATGGATTACATGGAGAAAGCTTCCTGTGTTTCTTACTCTGTTTGGAGAAATATCATCACCTAAAGAGAGCAATGGTCTTTAGCAAAGAGTCTACGTATTTTTGGAAATTGAAAAGCACTGTCAGTTCTGGAAGGAAGAGAGTATTTTGAATCCTTTCTAAGATGCATTTTTCCTCTGTGTAAAGGTCCATGACTATTAATTACAGACCTGTAAATAACCTTTAAATTCTGTTTACATTGCTTTCCCATCATGGCAAATGTGCTGTTTATGCTGGTATGTTGGCATCACTCACAGGCCTCTGTTTAATCTCAGGCTATTGTTTATTTCACTACAGGAAGATTGTCATGGCATCTTCAGAATAAATGTAAGTGTTTCCAAAAATCTCAATTTAAAGTTAAGACCTGGAGAGAAAAAGCCTGGATTTTGGGTGCCACGAGTCTGGTGAGTTGCTATACATTGGCCTTTCTTTCTTCAAAAACTCAGCTGTTGATGCAGAAAAATGGCTCAACTCTCATGGCATTTCAAATCATATTAAGGGTAAAATTCTGGCAGATTTAGTAAAAAGCCATATATACAAAAATTTTCTGGATTTAACCTTAACTTCATAAACCAGAAATGAAAAAAACCCCAACCTGTAGGTATTAAGGCAGTACTGTAGGAATTAGATTTTATTAGATGGTTATTATTACAGTGGGAGTTGTTTAGTACTATTATGAAGACATTGTGAGAGCCACCCAGCAACAACAGAACCTAAGAATAAATAGGAAAAGATGGAAGAAAAAGAAATGGAAATCAACCTGCATACGGCTAGCCATAAAAACAAATGAACAAGTTGTGTCTAAAACCAGACTTTCTTTTCTATGGCCATCAACCATGGTAGCTAGCAGTTTCTTTCTTTTTCCAGTGCAGGGTATCCTTGTGGTCTGTCTGTTGCAGAAGTGCAGTAAAAATTATTTAAAAGCTAATGTATATTTTTGATTAGTATTCTGATAAAGTCCATTTCATATTTCCCCTCTTTTAATTTTTTCTATTTTTCACTTGGTTGGCATTTTGCAAAATCAGCTTAACAGCCACAATTATTTTAATTGGCCACGTGTGTGGATAAAGAATGTACCAGCAGTGGTAGATTGAGAGCCACCCTGCACTAATGAAATAATAAGCCGTGATTTGAACAGTCAGTGAAACTCTGACATCTGCAGAAGTCTTTGTTTCTGTATGCTTCAGACAAATTCTTCCTTGAGTAAGCAAATTCAATCCTGTTCAGCTTGATCCAGAAATAAGCAAAAACTGCCTTAATCAGCGTAACTGTAAACTTTGGGGAATGTTTTGTTATTGCAGAAAAGTATTTTAGCGCAAGGACATTTATACCACCTGTTGGGTGTGTTAAGCCAGGTTTTCAAGAGCCAGATGTCAATATAAGGACTGCATTGAAAAGAAATATCTATATCTAAGTACTCTCTTTTCACTGACTGGATTTAAGAAGCACCAAGCACTTAATGACTCTTCTGAAATACAACTATTTGCTTCATAAACTGTTGAAAAGTCATTGGATTCCCTGGCTAATCTGTCTTGGATTGCAGAGACAGAGCACTGTGCTGACCTAGCCCAAAGAGGGTGCTTTTAATGTTCAGCTGGAAGCACTCTTTTGAATCTCAATTGATAAAAAAGATCAGAGCATACAGTATTGGTAAACCCAGAAGATATGATGTCTTTTAAGTAAGTTTTGCTTTAGCCTATCAGTTCCTGATGATAGTGAAATAGGGAACTGCATTTTCGAAATGATCTTGCTGACTTTGGAGTCCAAATTTTCTATGTGGGTTAGAGAATGATCACTTACAGGTACATTTATTTTAGAATCTGGCCAATGCCATCAGATCTATTTTTTCATGAATACTGTATTTTTCTAATTTCATTGGCAAAAACATTAGAATGCAGCAACATAGTCATAGAATGGTTTGGGTTGGAAGGACTCTAAAGATCCCCTGGTTCCAACTCCTCTGCCATGGGCAGAAACACCTTCCAGTAGAACAGATTGCTCAAAGCCCCATTCAACCTGCCCTTGAACATGTTATAAGCTTTATCACTGTGAATCAGATTCTGACTAAGAAAAGAAACCATACATAGGGATATAAAAAATTACACTTGAAGTAGTTATTGCTGTTGCTACTTTTGTTTTATTCTTGATACAGAACTTTGATCTATTTCAGAGGCTTTCACACCAACTTCACAAGATATTTAAATGTTATCTATCAAGAATGAAGGTAACAAATAGAACAACTTTATTGCTGAAGTTACAGCTAATTGTGTACTGCATTTCAGGGCAAATCCTCGAAATTTTAATTTCGACAATGTGGGCAATGCAATGCTGGCACTATTCGAAGTTCTTTCTTTGAAAGGCTGGGTGGAAGTCAGAGATGTTATCATTCATCGTGTTGGGCCGGTAAGGAAACAGAGTCTTTGAATTCTGCAACACCTAACTTTGATTTGTCTTAACTATTAATCTTATTTTTGTCTATTTAGATCCATGGAATCTACATTCATGTTTTTGTATTCCTTGGCTGCATGATTGGACTGACCCTTTTTGTTGGAGTTGTCATCGCTAATTTTAATGAGAACAAGGTACTGAGTGAAGTAGTTTATTCTGAGTGAGGTGGTTTATTGAGTAGAACTGGCTCTGTAAGAAACCTGAAACTGGTGCTAAACTGTTTACATTACCTGATAAGGCTGCCTGTAAGACTGGCTTCCCGGTCTTGCATTTCTGCAAGACTGCAAGTCTTCAGCTACACCCGATCCATAGTTGATACAAAACTGAAACCTGTGATGATAGGGAATCCATCACACACTCTGTCAAAGGTGTCAGAGTTTATTTATAGTGCAGCCATGCTGCTGAATGGAGATTGAAGCTAAAGCATTGTTTATTCACAGATGCTGCTGGTTTAGTTAGATGTGGGCATACATGCAGTGGCAGATAAAAAGACATGCTTGTATGTGTTGCGACTAAGAGGTCTCATTAGAGCCCTCCCATTGCAGAGTAAAGCTATGTGACTTTTTTCTGGCAAACAGCAGATCACATTGTAAAAATAGTTGTCCATCACTCAAACAAAAAAGTTGCTAATTTTCTAGAAGAATTCACATGGGCTTCTTGGATTACCCTGAAAAGTAGAAAAACCTGTCCTCCGGAGAATTTTTGCAGAGCAGCTCGTGGCTACACTTACTAAGGTTAGAAATCTCCAGGTGGGAGTGCTGCATACACACTGTGCAATTCTTAATCTGAGGCATTTGTCTGAGCCTCTTGTGGTGCCTCTGAGGCATAAAGACATAATTATTAATTTTTTTTGTCTTTTGGTTCAAAGTCACAAAAATAATGAGGTACGACATTTTTATCACTTGTGGCACTGGAGGGAAAGGATGATTGCACACTCTGGTGTGTGAAGATGTGTGACAACCCTGTGTGCTAGTGCTGGAGACTGGTTGCTGGCTATGGCCCTGACCCAAACTCTGTAACAAACACAACTGTTGAGTTTGTCCTTCAGGGAAACCACTTGACTCCTAGAAGGGAGCTGAGCAGCACACTGCGTCTGATGTGGGCAAACAGGGCATTATGAAATTGAGTCAAGCATGTTGTGAGTCAAATAAAAAGCCTAAAACCTCCCTTATCGTGAAGGTATTTTTATAATTGCATAACTCCAGTGTCATTTTGGTGAGACGAAGTGTGGTCATTCCTGTTAAAATGTATCTGTTCTAGAGAGCAAGGAGCAATATGCAATTCATTTATTTTCTTATTCAGTAAATTTTGACTGGTGAATTAACAAAGCCGAAATTTCTACAGTATGAGAATTCCACTGGGCTTTTATAGACAGTAGTCCCCCTTCTTGTTCCTTCTAATATGTCAATACTCAGATATTAGCTGCCACTTTGAGCTGAAGTCCAAATGCAAGCACAGCTCCTCTGGATCACAGGGCTTTGCTCTGTGGTCCCCTTACTATGGTCCCACTTGTGGCACTGGCAGCTTCTGAGCAGCAAAGCAACTTGGCACCATTGTTTCTAAAATCTAATTTTACAGCAGTCCACTCTTTTTTGCCACCTTTTGTCTTGTTTGCTGTGAAAGCCCTCCACGAATATAAACCAGACACGCTCTTGGGTGAATAAGTTGCCTTTTAATTTAAGCATTTCTAAATGATACAATTTGGGTCTGACATAAGTAGTCGTTACTTCTGTCACTTTGTCCACATTGTGTTGGAAGGCACTTCTTCCCAGGGTGACATCTGGGGACACAGGTCCATAAAGAGATTATGTCCACTAAGAGGGAGGAATCTTGACCTTATGAGTTACACAGCCAGCCACAGTTCAAGCATCTACACGAGCCAATGCCCAGGTGAGCCCCAAAGATCATGTCAGCCCTCACCCAGCTCAGTGTGGTTTCATTCTGATGGAGAGGGCAGCAAAGTATCTGGGAAGACAGGCTTTTGACATTTACCTTGAAAAGGTCTCCCTTGTTTTTGTAACTCTAGACTTTTTCCATGAGATTTTATAGTTCTCTGAAGTGATGAGGAACTCATTTTGCTTTGAAGGTCATTGTAGGTAACATTGAATTTTGTTTGGAGTTTGCTTGTTTCTTCCTATGTTATGAGAACACTTAACACGCATTACCAGCTACCAGCACTCCACCACCCCAAGGGTGTGTCCCCACCTCTCTTGGTGCTTACTGTGTGGAGAGCTCTTGTAGATTCATAGCATACTATTATTTTATTTCAATTATACCCCAAGCAGAATCGCTGTGGAGAGCAGCAGTGATCTCCTGGAGGGCTCATTCCCTGAGAAACTGTAGCGGCACTGACGAGCCGCAGGATTTTCTGCTGCAAAGTCCAGACAAAATCAACCACTCTTTAAAACGGTGCTTCCCAGCAAATGATGTTCAGTCAAATGGAAGACCTCCTGCAGTGTTTCATTGCCCACACTGGGCTGCTGCTACAAAGAACAACTGTGCCTGCTGAGTTGAGTCCCAGAAACTCACAGTTAATGCATCCAGAAATCCTCTTGAGTAACAGCCGATACTTAAGACTCCTTTACCCAAACAGTGTGTTATTTAAGGAAAGTTGCATATGTAACTTTATTTCAGGCACCAAAGAGAACGTTGTTTTCGTGTTATAGCGTTGAATGTTCTAGCTGTTAAATGACAAAAGCTTTCTACGCTTCTCTTTGTTTATTAAGGGGACAGCTTTACTGACTGTAGATCAGAGACGATGGGAAGATCTGAAAAGCAGACTGAAGATAGCACAACCTCTTCATCTCCCACCTCGTCCGGGTATCAAAGATATTTTGATTTTATTCATGTTAGGCCTTAGTCTTCATAATTCCCCAGGAGTCTGCGATTCAAATTAAAACTGTAATCGTGAGGCCACTAGGAGGTTGTGCATAAGTTAATGTGGAAACAGGCTCCGACTACAGATCTCTCCATAAGGCTATTAAAATCAACCCAAAAAAAAAAGGTGGTGCTTCGATGGGTTTAGGGATAAGCCTTAATGATAAAATGAATTTCTAAATGAAAAATATTTGTAGTTGGCTGTAATGATATGAATGGAATGTATTAACCTGAGAGCAGTTGAATGATGCACTTGCGCTAAAAGTACCAAAGCCTTCATGCAACACTGGTGTTCAGCATTTGAAATTATATGTTCAGAAACCCTATTTGATATGGAAAATTGTAGCAGAAAATTGGAAATGTGTTTTGAAAGTAGTAAAGGATTATTTTGCTAGTAATGGACATGGAAAATCTGTTAAGAAATAGGGGGGAAATACCATTGTGTATTTTAACACTCCTCCTCTTAATCTTTCTTTTTCAGATAATGATGGCTTTAGAGCTAAGATGTATGATATAACTCAGCATCCATTTTTTAAGAGAACTATTGCTGTACTTGTTCTGGCCCAGTCTGTGTTGTTATCAGTTAAGGTAATTGTGGGGGTTTTAAGTGTTTCGTTATAGTAGTACAAGCATGTGTTGCACATTTCCTAACACCAATTAACAATCAATTGAGCCATTACTGTGATGAATACTAGTAAACATTATTTCTAGATACAACAATCTCTGTTGGCACAGATCACTGTAGATCAGTGGTAACTTGTAGAGCTGAGTCAGTTTCTGCCTTTTTGTAGTCTGGTCCACTATTTTTAATTTCTAATTAAACTGTAAATCTGTGAGAGAAGAGTACACCAAGATTCCATTCCTGTCGAAGTATATTTTAGAGTGAAATCTATTCATTAGCAAAACCTTCAAGAACAGTTAAGGCAATGGAGAGGCATTTATTCTGTTTAACAGCTACTCTTCTATGAATGGATTTTGTTTGCATTTCAGTGGGATGCTGCAGATCCAGTGACTGTACCTTTAGCAACAATGTCTGTTGTTTTCACCTTCATTTTTGTCCTTGAGGTAAAGTAATATATTTGGAAACTTCTTGAGATTAAGACTCGGATGTACATATTTCATTTTGTCTTTAGGGATGCTGTCTCATTCGTCACTATGGTGTTTATTTCTGAGCATGTAAATTCAGGGTTTTCCATGTCACTTATCTTTAAATATGTACTGTAAGAAGAAACTTTTAATGTATTATAGTAATTCTTCTCTACAACCTTGAGCTTTGTGTTCTTTTATATATATTCAAGTCTGAGCATTTAAAAGTGTGTTTTGGTAAACCTAGTGAGCTCTTTTCTTGCAGAACATCTCAGATTAAATTTCCTCCATATAACACAAGGTCTGTGTTGTCTCATGGAAGTTCTGCTTGATCCATTTATGTTTTGCTTGGTGTGTTGATCCCTACTATTCCATAGCTATGACTTCATTAAACCGCTCTCAGTTTTGGTTTGGTTTGTTTTAAGTATGATACTTCATTTTAATACCTTTTCATAAGCTTTGTCCAGTTCCAGTATTGTCTTATCTTTTGTGGCACAGATCTGGCTCCTGTGTGGTAGATATTCTCTTTCTATGACAATATTGTTATTACAAACAACTGTACAAGGCGTCTTTAGCCTATTTTGATAAGATTGGAATCTAATGATTTAACCACATTTTGAAGTGCATGCATTTTTTTAATGTATAAGGATATCCATAGTGTAACAAAGCACACATTTATAATGTTAAAGAAGATGTTTCCTCTGTGGTTAGGTTAATACATAATTCTTTAGAAGTTTATGGTTGACTACTTTTCTTGCCAGTCCCCTCCGAACAGTTGATACTGACCACTATCAGAAACAGGATAGTAGACTGTGTTTCCCACTGCGCTAATCCAATATGACAGTTCCTATGTTCCATTGATAGGTTTTGCCAGCACTGATGAATAAACAATGAAGTAAATACCTTGTAGCAGCTGTAGCTAGAATGTGTCCCTGTTGTTGCTTTTTTCTTCCCTACCCAGGAGAAATCAGTATCTCTAGAGAGACTGAGCAAACACAGAAATTTTTGTCATACATAGACAGGTTTTAATTTACTTACTAATGGTGTCTTTGGAAATACTATTTTCTCTTATACTGCCAGGGGAAACAAATACACTTCTAAAATTTCAAAAGAACTTTGTCAGAACCAAGAAAAGATTGTTGATTGTCTCAACAGGCAACATATCACACTGTGAGTGCACATAATTTATGGAGAGGAAGCAGCTTCCTGCCCAGGATCTTCCCTAAGGCAGCGTAGTCTGGTTACAGAGTCTGCTATGTACATGATCTGCTACCACTACCAGGCATGATCCATGAGAAAGTCCAAAGCTTTAAGTGTAGCTAATGGGCCTGTGTCCAATTTGACAACTCCTGATTCAGTCTTAAACCTCTACTGCTCACATTAGTATATGTGGTATAGAAGAACAAGAAGAATTTGAAGATCTCACTTTTTTTACCACACTGATGATCACAGAATTAAGGGAGGTGCAGTTTTTTATTTGCATAGATTTGTATTCAGTTCAAGATTATAGACAGCTGAATTTAGGTGCTTAAATTCTACATGTGCTATAGGTGTTTAAGCTGTAACTGTGATCAAGGAGGATGAATGGTGAAAGTCAGTTCCCTCCCCCAGCCACTACAGAAGGGTAGGGATGTTCACACGTCTTATGTCATCCCTGCCAACTGCATGCATCTATTTCCAATTCTATGGGACACCTTACCTAATTGGATAAAAGGAGGCAAGATATTTTCAGGTGCCTCAAATGATAATTAGAAATTCAGAGTCCCTATTTTTTGTTTTCTAGTCATGCTCCAGAAAACATTATAAGGCAAAAAACTAACTGGAAAGTCAGCCTTTTACCTCAGGCTAGTGCCATCTTATATATGGCTTAGGTTTTAAAAATGTTAAATGGGGGCTGCAAGGTGGAATGGAAAAAATAATGCAATGAATGCCTGATATTTATAGACTTTATTTAGTAACTCTTAACTTGCTTTTCTCATATATGTGTTTGAGAAACTCTCTGGTGTTTCCTCTACATGCCTCATCCTATGTCAGTATCTATTAGCTGTCGTAATTACTTCTTACTAGTATCTATTCTTGAACTTCCTGTCTGCATTCCTATTACCTGTATTGGCACTTTGGCAGCTGTCTTTTAGCAGGTACATTATAAAATGTACTGCCTTTGCTGTTCTTAGCTTTCTCCTCTTACATGCTGCTGAGTACAGATGGTGCTGAGTACAGAATATTCCTTAAAGCAAGAAATATTTGTAATATGGGAAAACTTTTTAAATAATCTGAACAATCAATTAATTGTGCTACAGAGCACAAGTATATGCCTGAGTTCAAATGTGCTTGTGTGATTTTAGCCTGCTTACAGACAGCTAGCTAACTAGGATACTACTGCCTGTTTTAGCTATATATTATTGATATAAACATTTTATAACTTCCTGACTTGATTAACTGTAAAAAATCCTAAGCCCATATTCACCTCAGCAATCTATACATTAAGCATTCAGTCTGAAGGGGTCAGCTGCATGCCTGTCTTCAATACTTGATGGAGATAGAGAGATACTGTTTATCCACTCGTCTTGGTCATCTCTGGTCTTCCACCAGCTTTTCTCCACCTAAGAGAAGCTTGTATTATCTGGTTAGTCCACATGGGAACATTTAGCTGACATGAAACCTGCACTTGGTTGTTTGAAACTATTTCATAAGGTGAACTCAATCAAACATTTTAGAGAATGGAGAAGAAATCTCATTGCAAAAAATAACCATTTCTTGATTAAAAGTGAGCTTTTTTTTTATCCTTAGGTCACGATGAAGATTATTGCCATGTCACCTTCTGGCTTCTGGCAAAGCAGAAGAAATCGGTATGATCTCTTGGTGACATCTCTTGGAGTTATATGGGTGATACTTCACTTTGCCTTACTGGTAAGATTTACAGAATGCAATTCCAGTGATTAAAGTGATTTTGTTTGTTAAGCACTATCAGTAGAATTGCTGCTATACATCCAGATAAACTTGTGGTAGTTTAATAAGCCTGAAATATGGCTGGAAGATATTAAACTTGGTGCTACAAGGAAGGAATCGCTGTCTTGGACAATGATGTAGTGCAAAAGTTGTCTTACTGATATGAGTTAGAGTCTGTAAATGTGGTAGAATACAAGTCTTTATGAGGTATGTGAAGTGAGAAAGAAAGGAGACTGAAGAAACTGAGAGCTCTTGCCAACAACAGTCTCATGAGCATGGTGGAAGAAAGAGGCAATTCACAGAATGCAAACAGAAGCAGAGCATTGGTAAAAGTTGCTGAACAATACAAACTGTCCTAAACCCTGCAGCAATTCTTTCCCCCTGGTTTTGATTAAGGGGCAATGTTTAATCCAAGAAGACATAGAGGAGAGGAGAGAAAAAGTTGTTGGAACTCACAAGCCTATAATGGTTGTGGGATTCTCTCTTGTCTGCCACAAGCTCCATTTGAAGGAAAACCTGTC
The DNA here is from genome assembly GCA_013396695.1 of Sakesphorus luctuosus. Classification (NCBI taxonomy): domain Eukaryota; kingdom Metazoa; phylum Chordata; class Aves; order Passeriformes; family Thamnophilidae; genus Sakesphorus; species Sakesphorus luctuosus. Next base: position 284,794 of record VWZD01006495.1, read on the forward strand.
TTGTGTGACTAGTCCTTTTGCCCTGACAGTCACAGTTTGTCCCCTGCTGCTAAGTAGCTTGGAAGGCCTGAGGGGTTCCTGTAATCTAGCAGCTTCCTAGACAAGCAGACTGGGCCTGATGGACATCATTAACAGAGGATTGAAGGGGTTTGGTTTAATATGCAGGGAGGTTTGGTTTGGATTTTTTTATATTGTTGCTACTAGAGTATGATTTCTCTTATATCATATGGGGATTGCCCTATATTATTAAAAGATCAATAGTTGTGATCTTTCCAAGAGATCCCTGGGGTACAATGTATTAAGTCTCCTGTGTTTGTGTTCCAGAATGCATACACATACATGATGGGGGCATGCGTAATCGTCTTCAGGTTTTTCTCGATTTGTGGGAAGCATGTAAGTATGAACTAGGAACTACAACTATTGAAGTGTTCATGTATAGGTTAAAGGACTAGACGCTATGCACCTCTAGTGAAAATTCTGTAAGGCTCTTTTTTGTAGGGAAAAAAAAAGGAGACTTCAAGCAGCAGTCTCCAATTTTATGTGCTGTCTTTAGAATGTCAGGATTTTAGGTATATTGTGAGAGACTGCATTTTTTCAGCAAACAAAGTAAAACTGCAATGCCACATTTTTAAAAATGCTCTTACAACTCTGAACATACTTTGTGCTACTTTCAGCCCTTGCCATTTCAGTGTGGTGTGATGTGCATGCTAGTTATTTATTTTCAGTGCAAGACTAGGGTAGTGGTGGTTGATGCATTTGTCTTGTTACGACAGTGCTCTCTTACAGAGCTGTCTTCCTCCAGAGGGCAGATCTGTGTCTTTTGTCTCTACAACGTATGCCTTATCATGGTAGAGGATTTATGTTCAATTTTAAAACAATATTGGGCCAAGATGTTCTTCTGGAAACACTTGAGTAGTGACAAAGCAAGTCACTTCTCAAGTTTACATTTCTTTTTTGTTTGGGTTTGCTCTGGTGTAATTGAGAGTAGACTGGCAGAATAAGTATAGACAGAGAGCAAACACATTTATTTAACGAGTCGTGACACTGCATTCCGTTGCTGTGGAGCTTCTTAGACTATCCAAATATTTTCTGTCAATATGATGAAAAGACTAGCTTGCCAGGGTTAAGAACAGCAAGTCAAAGGGTTTGTTCAGTAAAGATAAAAAGTTTTTTCTATCAAACTACACAGACCCTGAAGAGCCTTGGAAGTCAAATGAAAAATCCTTGTTTCTTCTATGCAGCCAGACCAAGTGATTGTCTTCAAAGCTTTCAGATTGATCCTAAAGTTTTTTCAACCTTTTAAACCTAGTAATTTGTGCTTTCATGTTGGGAGCTATATCAATTTCACTACTTTACCTGTTCTGGTGCAACATGATGGCTAAAGGTCAACATGAATTTGGTGTGATTATAAAGAAAACTGACACCCTACCTCCCATTAAAGGGAATTTTCCATTGCATCCAAAGTAGTTAAGGGTGTTAGAACAACCTAGGGCAATAACTTTATCAAGAGTAAAATATACAATATACATACATGAGAGAGTAATACCTATTATCTAGGCCTAGAGCCTATATAATTTCCTTAATTATGCTCTCATCTTAAGCTCTTTGGCACACTTCACAGAATCATAGACTCATGGAATGGTTTGGTTTGTAAGGGACCTTAAAGATCATTTAGTCCCAAACCTCCTGCCATGGGCAGGGATACCTTCCACTAGGCTAGGTTACTCAAAGTCCCATCCAACCTGGTGCTGAACACTTGCAGGGATGGGGCATCCACAGATTATCTGGGTGACTTGTTCCAGTACCTCAGCACTCTCACTGTAAAGAATTTCTTCCTAATATCTAATCTAAACCTGCCTTCTTTCAGTTTAAAACTATTTGCCCTAGTCCTGTCACTAGATGCCCTTGTAAAAAGTCCCTCTCCAGCTCTCTTGTTGGACACCTAAAGATACTGGAAGGCTGCTAGAAGGTCTCCCTTCCTGGTCTCTCACAGACTTGCATGAGAAATTACAAGTTTAAATAAACTGTACTGATCTTAAGGAAATCCCCTTCTCTATACATCAACCCATTCCTTTAAGTAGGCTGCAGTATCTGTAGTTTCTATCTAATGGTTAGGATCCCTTTCAGATAAGCCCAGAGTAGTTTACTGCACCATAGTTCATGCAATGCTAATTCTGATACTTCAGGAGTATACTGATCCTAGAGTATTACAGTTAAGTTTGTGCTGTTATCACTGTATTATCAGAAACTGTATTGCCCTATATATACTTTTTGAGGAGCAACATCTTGACCTTGTAAATGAGAAAGATATGCTCATGTCTATAACAAAAATCGCACACAATTCAAATAGATTTATAATGTACCTTTTTATTGGGCTCATCCATTAATGTATGTGTAAAATATTTGTTGTCAAAATGGCAAGTGCAAGAAATGTCTTTTATCTTTGCTTTCCTGAATCATGGGTTGCTTTTTCCTTGTCCTTCCAGGTGACACTAAAAATGCTGCTCCTGACTGTCGTTGTCAGCATGTACAAGAGTTTCTTCATCATAGTGGGAATGTTCTTGCTGCTCCTTTGCTATGCCTTTGCTGGAGTGGTTTTATTTGGTACAGTGAAATATGGAGAGAACATTAATAGGTACAGTATGTACTTCCTACCTTGTGGGGATATTCTTTTAACAGCCTGAAGAAATCACATTCTGCTAGAGAGAAGTTTATCCGTGGTAAAAACCCGACAAATTTCCAGCTGTAGCTGAAGAGCTCTAAACAGAATTTCTGATAGGAGACACTGAATCATCTTTTCAGTCCTTGTGCATTGGACCAAATAATTCCTGATCTAAGCAGAGCAGACTTAGAGCTGTTCTTCATTATGCCAGCTGGAATATGCTTTAAAGCAGCACTGCACTAGCCCACAAGCTGCTGAAACAGAGTGTACCTACTATGTCTTATTGGCATTACCCAGGAGCAGGATCCATTTACCAGGATGATACAGAGAGGAGGCAGTTCTCTGAACAGGCTGTTAACTGGAGCTTACAGAAGGAAATGGAGACAGGATATAGGATCTGGCCTTGAGTTTGCTTTAGCTCTCTAATAAAATGCACTAAAATACTCAGACCTGTGTCTGATTTATTGTATTTTAAGTCATGAAATAAATAATTCACTGATCTCATTCAAATAATACTGTAACTATTTTTAGTTTAAAGTAGTAGAACTGAAGAAACTGGAAACATTTTTTCTTGCCAATGTTTTATTTCTGGGAAGTGAAATGATATCTCTCTTTTTTTTTAAAACAGGCATGCAAATTTTTCATCAGCTGGAAAAGCTATTACTGTACTCTTCAGAATAGTTACTGGAGAAGACTGGAACAAAATTATGCATGACTGCATGGTAATTACAATACTGCCAGAGATAAAGTAGACGAGAAATGAGAGACACCCTTCTATCTCAAACTGTTTGCAGTATCTTAGCTTTGTACTAGGAATGTTGTGCTTGCCTTTGTCTTGTCAAGAGATAAAATGTTCACTAAACCTCAAAATATGATGTGCAAATTGCAGCTCCAATCCCATACCAGCAGTGTAGTATTTCATGGAGCTAAGTTATTAGGTGATTTAAAAGCAAAAATAGAATGATTGTTGCAAAATCGGAAGTGCAGTAACTTTTTCACTCATATCTTTTCTAATTGAGGCAAAGTGTCTTTTCAGATTAACTTTGTCTTTGATGCCTGCTTATTCCATGTGACTGATAGTCTTGACCTCAAAATTAATCCTCAAATCATTATATTTTGCCCAAGTAAATGTTTGTCTGTGCTCTCCAGTGAAAAGAAAATCACAAGCCTTTCCTTTTAAAATTAACGAGCAGGGAAAAAGATATTTGAAAACCACCATATTTCAGAGGACCAGGTTGTTTCTGTAACTTGGCATAACGTAAAATGTGTTCTCTGTGTGGTACTGAGATCCATGCCTAAGCCTTTTTTGCCGTGCCTCTCTGTTTTCTGGTTTTTGACTACTAAAGGAAGGAAAAAAAATGTGCCCACAGTAGTGCCCACAGTATTATTCCTTAACGGGGAAGCTTTAAAGAAATAATAGTCTTAATTATTGTATTGATTGCAAAGAAATTAAGAATATCTTTTTATTATTATTTTATTTTGTTTTCTTTTGTTTTGAAGGTTCAGCCTCCATTTTGTACACCAGATAACAGCACCTACTGGAAAACAGACTGTGGAAATTATGCTGGTGCTCTTATGTACTTCTGTTCTTTCTATGTCATCATTGCATACATCATGCTAAATTTGCTTGTCGGTAAGTGAAAATGTACATTAATAACAAAAAGGTCCATCTTGGCGTATAGTGTGTTAGATGTGAGTCTGTTGTGCTGTTCAGGTATGAGGCTACCTTGTACCTTCAATGTTACTTTGTATGGGTATAATGTTTTTATACTTCTTTGGCATGGTGTATGCTAAAACTCAGGAAGTTTGGGAATAAAAGTTTTTTGAACAAAGAGTACAATTTCCCTACAAAATACTGTTTTCTCAGCTTTTCTTTCTTCAGTTGGCATTTTTTGAACATCATTGGAATTCACTTAATTGATCATAGAAGATGTTAGATTGGGCATCTCACCAGCATTTAAGATACCGCTTTTAATAAGTAAGCACAGTGAATATTGATGTGGCACAACAGTGTATTATGCATTCAAAATCCTTATCTGAACATACAGGCATTTATTAATGTGAAACTGGCACAACAGAATTAGACTTTAACCAGTCAGAAACAGGCTTTCTTTATGCTTCATTTTGTTCTTGTGGTTTTCAGCTATCATTGTGGAGAATTTCTCATTGTTTTACTCAACTGAAGAAGACCAGCTTCTAAGTTATAATGATCTTAGGCATTTTCAAATTATATGGAACATGGTTGATGACAAAAGAGAGGTAAGAAACTTGATAATAAGCACAGCAATCCAGTAAAGTTCCATTTTTCCATGAAAAAAACTGTGGGTAAAACAGTGTGTTGACAAAACTCACTGAGCAGTTACTGTTCAAATTTTAGAAGTTCAGTGAGCATGATCTAATGTTCATGGCCCTTTGAATACTAACCTGCATTCTGTGAAGTATGTATAGTAGCAGATTTACAAACATATGTACCTATTTATAGGATCAATATAATAGCATCTTTCCATCCAGCTCCCTGAGAGTTGTTCCCTTGGAAGCCTACACACTCATATCCGTTTTTGTGTCTGATCTTCAGAAGAGCTTTGCTGAAATTTCAGCACCGTCTCCTGTAAGATTCTTATGGACAGGCTGATGAAGCATGGGCTGAGTGATAAGACAATGAAGTGTACTGAAAACTGTCTGCATAACTAGGCTGAGAGGATGATGATCAGCAGCACAGAATCTAGTTGGAGGCCAGAACTAGTTGTGTACCCTAGGGGTCAGTGCTGGGTCCAATCCTGTTCAACATCTTCATTAATGACCTGGATGATGGAGCAGAGGACACCCTCAGCATTTTTGATGATGACACCAAACTGGGAGGAGTGGCCAATACACCAGAGGGTCTTGCTGCCTTCCAGAGGACCTTGACAGGCTGCAGAAATGGGCTCACAGGAGCCTCATGAAGTTCAACAAGGAGAACTGCAAAGTCTTGCACGTGGAGAATAAACCAAGGCACAGTACCTTCTGGGAGCCCTCCAACTAGAAAACAGATAGTCAGTAAAGGACCTGGGGGTCCCGGTGGACACCAAGTTGAACATAAGCCACCAATGTGCCCTTGTGGCAAAGAAGGCCTATGGTCTCCTGTGGTGCATTAGTCAAAGTACTGCCATCAGGTCCCTGGTGAGGCCACACTTGGAATCCTCAGTTCAGTTTTGGGCTCCTCTGTACACAGAGACACAGATTTACTGGGCAGAGTCCAGCAAAGGGGCACAAAGATGATGAAGGAACTGGAGCATGTTGGGACTGTTCAGCCTGGAAAAGACTCAGGGACAGCTCACCAATGTATATTAATCCTGAAGGGAGTGTACAAAGAGGACAGAGCAAGGCTCTGCTTGTTACTGCCCAGTGACAGGACTGGAGGCAACAGGCATAACCCTGAAACACAGGAAGTTCCCTCTGAACATCAGGGAACACTTTTTCACTGTGAGAGTGACTGAGCACTGGCACAGGTTTCCCAGGGAGCTTGTGGAGTCTCCATCCTTGGAGATACTCAAAAGTCATCTGGATATGGTCCTTGGAAACTGGCTTTAGGAAGCCCTGTTCAAGTAGAGAGGGTCAGACAAGGTGAGCTCAAGAGGTCCCTTCCAGAGTCAACCATTCTGTGATTCTGGAATGAGAATAGCATCTGGGAGAGTGAGCTGTTCAGATGCCCACACAAATTAAATCATCATCTGAATGATTCATGACATCACTAAGATTTGAATATGAACAACATGGCAAGAAGTTGGTTGCTTGTAGTTGGCACATGGATGTGCCGGAGATGGAAGCCATGGTCTGTACTGATGGAGGTAGGCAGTTCTGGATCCATCATGCCCAGCAGACTGGCAGTATCTCTCTGATGTGGGACAACACATTACAGCAAAAATAGTTCTGGTCAGGCTCATTTAGTGGAACAAAACATTTGAATATTATGAATACCATGGTTTCAGAGGGAAGGAGTTTCAGTCCTAATTACAAAATAAAATAAAAATTGTCACAGGAAGTGCAACATGTGCTAAGTTGCCTCTTAGAGCAGATAACCTCTGAAAGCTAGCAAACTTTCAACACTCTCCTGTTCAAACATGCACAGAGAAGGGGAGAAGTTTACAGTGAGATATAGGTTTGGCTATAAGTGTTTAAATTGTAGTTTAATTGCCTTTTTTCAAAGGCATCTTTTTGGGCATAAGATTACTCATTACAGATGAATGCAAATGGGGAAACTCAATCCCCAGGCAATTTCGAAAAATTCTGGCAAAATTAATGGCATAGATTCTCATTGTGTTTGATTTAAATAACAGCAAAGTCTTCTGTGAATGTGCTGAAGAGCTGGCTTCATATGCGTATTTTTCAGTAATGTGTTCACAGTGACTTAAATAGGCTAGGATTTGGCATGGAGTCTTTGGAGAATTTGTGTTTCATTATCAAGTTGAATGTCTGAGTTGATTGTTAGGTCACAGTATTTACCATCTATTATGCAATTTTACACAGGGAGTAATCCCTACATTTCGAGTGAAATTTCTGCTGAGGCTTCTGCGAGGGAGGCTGGAGGTGGATCTTGACAAGGACAAGCTGCTGTTCAAGCATATGTGTTACGAGATGGAGCGGCTCCATAATGGTGGTGATGTCACTTTTCATGATGTGCTCAGGTACTCTGAGATTTTCTCCACATTTTTAGAAGAGATGTAGTGGCCCATGTTTCTCTTCAAGCTAACAGGAAGTCATTAGACTTGGGAAAAGGCAAAACTGGTAGCCACAAAGGCACTGCAAATTTAAATGCAGTACAAAAATTAGATTTCCCTTTCTTTCCTATAGAAACATGGAAAACACAGGTCCTAGGGTCCATTTTTGTTGGAGACAGTTTGTCACAAACAGCAGTCACGTGTTACTCTTGTATCTCTAATAATTATATGTTGCATCTTCAAGTATTGCAACATGACAGTGAGCCTGACTAGAAATGAAATAGAAATAGGAACATTATCCAAGTGTAAACGCTTTGGAGGGGGAGAAAACCAGCACCACTACAAATGCCCCTAATTGCTTACAGTTCAGCAGCTCACCAGCAATCAATAGCTAGATGTACACGATAAGGTTTGAGCACCACGAGACTGTCCTGGAATCATCTCAGCCAATTTTTAGCATCAAATGTGAATTTATTGCACACACCTGAATTACTTATTTTTGCACCAAGGTCTTAAGTATGAGCTTTGATTTTCTAAATTAAAATATACGGATACCAGCATTTAATTTTTTTTTCTTCCAGCATGCTTTCATATAGGTCTGTTGATATCAGAAAAAGTCTTCAACTGGAAGAGCTGCTTGCTAGGGAACAACTGGAATATACCATAGAAGAGGAGGTGGCCAAACAGACCATACGCATGTGGCTGAAGAAGTGCTTAAAGCGAATCAGAGCAGTAAGTCGAGCAAAACCAGGATCTATATGGTTGCATAAATTCTACAGTTTAACAGTGCTGGAATTTGCTGCCACTATGCTTCATTAACTCTGGAGTCCTGATAATACTTACTCGAAGAAGTATGTAGCATTTGCTAACTCTGCAAAAAATTCTATGTTAGAGTGCAATTGAAAGCACTACAAAATCTTTTGAAGGTAAAAGCTGTCTTTCTCCCAAAAATTTATCTACTTTTCCAATAGAGCAGGAAGATGCATGTTCAGAGACCAAAGTCAAAGGAAAAAATTAAAAAACAATGTAATTTGATGAAACTTCATAGGCCTAATCCTTCCTCACAGAAAGTAATTGTATAATTTCCTTGCCTCTGCTAGCAGATCAGTCACCTGTAGATGACTTTCCTAATGGAACCTGTATTAAGATAAATCATTTGAGTGAACCATGACAATTACTGTGTGTGCAAATGGAGCAGTGTGTGTTCATGCAAAGCAGGTATAGGAACCATGGCACACCATAGCCAGTAAACTAAGCAGGGCCAAGGCATTGTCTCAGGACTGGGATGGGGTCACCAATAGCATGTTCCTCTGCATAATTTTGGCCAGTTTTGGCCTGTACCTACTTAGATTCCCCCAGACCACTGCCATAGGAGCATCCCTGTCCTCCAGGCATGGGTCAGGATGGAGACCACTCCCAGGAGGCAGTGGCTGAAGCTAGAGCTAGAGGGAAGGTTAGTCAGATCACACCAGTCCTGGCCTGTCACTTGGCTTCAGCATGGCAGGAAATCCCAATCTCTTTAACTTACTAGTATAGACCTAGCCAGTACTTCTGTGTTCTGTTTACACAGTACTTCAGAATGTCAGAGACATTTTTACCTTTGCTCAGGATAGCTACAATATATCCTGGAGGAAGTTTGGCTTGGTTTAAATTTATATTTTTACAAATCAAGAAACTTTATTTAGGTTTTGCAGTTATTCTGATATTTTCTTCTAAAAACCAACTCTTCCTTTATACAAAAAGTCACAACCTGGTTCCATTGATGATTGATTTTTCAGTTGCTGTAAGTCTGAGTTCAGGTTTTGACACATATATAGTTTATTTTTATAAAAAATTGCTTCTTGTGAATGGAGATTTTCCATAGAAATCTGTGGTCATGACATCTGTCTTCTTCTGTTTTTAAATTTATAAAAAATCATAACAGGACATTTTGAATGTAATGTACATTCTAGCTGAAATGTCAGTGTTCAGTGATCATTTTGATCTCATCTCTGTAATAATAATGGCAGTAAATTTAATCTCAGCTCTCAATTCTGTGTTTGTCCAACTCTGTTGTTCATTTCATTATGATACTGAACTGCACTATGTTAAAGTAAATATGCTATTCATTTCACTCTAATAATATGGTTCAGATCATTTCACATTATATGAACCTTTTATAAACTGAATGTAATTATGGAAGTTCATATGTATTTTCAAATTCTCTTGTTATTCTCTAAGTCTCTCTAGAGGGAGCATCTGAAAACTACCCAGGAAAGTGAAACCCTTCCTGAGGGTTGTTTATTTTAATTTAAAAGCAAATTAGATTTTAAAATCATAATGGTAGTATGTTTGCTTTTCTATTTGTACTATAAATCTATACTCAGTCCCAAGGTTTTCCCTACTGTTTTGTTCAGTCTTATTGACAGCCGGTTTCAAAGTCCATGAAAGAAAATGGAATTTTTGCATTTCCTTCGCGTGATTCCCTGTGAATCTTTATCAATTTCCTTGTTTCTTTTTGTTTGCAAGAAATTTTAACTCCTAAACTGAAAACTTCTTATGTGTTTAAACTGTCAATTTAAACCAACAACTGAGCAACAAGCCTTCCACTTAATATAATTCATTATTTCCATTCTCTGTTCCGTACATAAAGGTTAGAAATATGCTGGAAGTCACTTTATTTAAATAGCAACATCTGATACGTGGATCCTTATTGATGCACCTGGTATTCACATCTGGTGCTCACTGTTCAGTTAAATATTTAGAATGCTTTTAAAAAAATCAAACACTGTGACACACCAGTGAGAACGTTTTTTTCGTCACATATTGTACCTTGATAGAAACAGCAGCAGTCGTGCAGCATTATCCATAGTCTCCGAGAGAGTCAACAGCAGGAGTTGAGCCGATTTCTGAATCCTCCCAGCATTGAGACAACACAGCCAAGTGAAGATATGAATGCAATTAATCAAGATAACACTGCACAGCCAGAGGTATGTTACACCAGAAGACTATCAGCTCCTCATAACAAATTCAGAAAACTTCCATGTTTTTTATTTGTTCTTCTTTTAAGACATCATTTTAACTGAAAAAGTTGAAAGCAGTCCCTTTTTTTGCTTCAGTCGTTGCCATCAGATGTAAAGGCAAGATGGTCTAAGGGAGTTATTCCCCAACATTGTTAGCTGTCTTGTTATCGCCATAAAGGGCAGTTGTACAACTCTGGCAGCACCAACTTTCAGCTCTAGCATGAGCTTTGTACAGGCTTGGGGATGTGAAGCTTTCCAGTTCAGGCATCCTGAAGTAGTGTGAGATAATACTGGGCATGCTGGAACCTCTGAGTAGGAGCCCTTGGCTCTTCCAGTGATAGGGAATGTAGAAAGTACAACGTAAGAGTTACTTTCTATAGTGGATGTAGAATGCTGAGAAGGATTTTGTACCCTTCAATGGGACTGTAGAGTGGCATTGAGCCCACATGGACTTTTTGCGTTTGTCTGTTAGTGGTAATTTTCTGGGGCTTTAAAGAATAACAACCATGCTGCCTTAACAAATGGCAATATGTTTTGTTTGTAATCATGGCAAAACTTGAAAGAGAATAGAAAGATAACCCTTCTTGGGATTATACCCATGCAGTGGGGAACTATGACTGGATTCTTTTATCTCTGTACAGACGAGTAGCCAGCAGCAGCTCCTTAGCCCCACACTTTCGGACAGAGGTGGCTATCGCCAAGACTCTGGAGATGCTGGGAAACCTCAGCGGAAGTTTGGACAATGGCGCTTGCCGTCAGGTAAGGGAAAAAGGTTTATTAGTAGAGTCTCCAATGCAAAATCAGTGCCCTTGCACTAATGAGGCCATAACAGGCTTCATGATTCATAGTTCTGCCGCCTGCGCCCACATCAGGGCTTTCCTATCCTAATGCCTGTTGAAATAAAGCAGTTTCTCCCCTTCTTCACAATTCTGGAAGTTTTAAGGTGGACTCAAACACTGTCTTCTGCAGGTAGTTGTGGTTTTCACTCTTTCATACATTTACTCAGGACCTTTGGATTGGGGGCTGTGCTATCCCATTTGTTTGGATAGCATCTTGTGCATTTAGAGTTCTCTTTTATCATGTAAATTATAGTGAAAATGAATTGAGTTTTTCCTAAGAACAGTAATAATTTCTGACTGCATTGTCTTGTCTAAGCATGCCAGATATAAGTTTTATAACTTACACTGTAATAACACAATTTTAGATCTTCACTTCAGACAGGAATTGGCCAGGGGTACAATAAGTTTCCCATTTATTTTCTCAGAAACAAGAAACATTCTCAAGGTACTCTAGTAACTGTAGTCCCGTAGGAATTAAAAGGCTAGGCTGTGCCATATAGGAGGATGGGAGAGGTACATAGCTACAGTCTAATGCCTTATTAAGTAGCTCAAGAGCACTTTCTACCACCTCAAATATTCTCTCTTGAAGTGCATATTGACCTCTACAACCTGCCACATCCATGACCAGCAGGTTAAATGTGTGCACATGAACCTGTTTTCAGCTGTCATCAGCTGTTCTGAGTCAAAGCGCTGCCTTTAAAGGCTACCACTGCTCAGATCCCCATCCTACTTAAGTGGAAGTAGAAGGGATAGTCATGCTATTATATTGGCTACCATTGACCCTACTTTTGTGACCAGTTTATTTGTCCAAGAAACAGGACAGTTTAACAGAGAACTTTCCAGCCATGTTTTCCATTTAAACATCACCAAGCAGCACAGATCAACATCTTGTTGGAAAACAGAGAAAGAGTGAAAGAGGAAGCATGCTAAGGAGACACCATACAACTGTAGCCAAATGAGAATGAGGAGGTCAGGGTTTCCTTTCTTAGCACTGATGTGGTCCATGTCAATCTTGAATGTTCTTCAGTGGATCATCCTAAAAAGGAGGGTCATCTCTATGCACAGTGCAGCCCAACAGATAAGTAGTCTGCCTCCAGTCCAACAAGGACATGTATTTAGGATCGTAAATAGCATAATTAAGAACAATTGTGGGGTTTATGTACTTAGACATGTTTTTGTGCCATACCAGCACCTCGTACTGACTTCAACACCTAGGCCAAAATAAAGTATCACTTTCTAGGTGTAGCTGCAACCCCTAAAAGCAGTTTTTTCCCCCTGCTCCTCACATTTACCACTTCTACCATTTTGCCAGCAGGTCAGCTCACAGAAGTACTGCCTAAATCATTTAGGTTGCAATTAGCTGGATAAGATCTCTCTTAAGTCAGTTATCCCAGCAGAAGGAAATGAGGCACTGCTCATTTAAACTCCTTTATCAGCAGATTAGTGGGAGCAGTGTGAACAGCTGGAGCTGGGAAAAAACAAACAAACAAAACTCACAAAAGAAACAAACAAGCACCCCCACACACACACACCCACCCCACCCGCCAAAAATAAACAAAAGACCACAACATTGGAACAGAGACCTACTCTTTCTACACTAAATCAGTTTAAAGGTGTCTCAGTCCAGCTAGTTCTGTATACCTTAATTTTCAGCAAAAATGCTCATGAAGGAGATCTACTCTAATACAGATCTTTTTGTTTACTTCATAGCCCCCAAACCAATAAGCCATTCAGTGTCTTCAGTCAACCTCCGTTTTGGTGGACGTTCAACTATGAAATCTGTTGCATGCAAAATGAATCCCATGTCTGATGCTGCTTCTTGTGGATCAGAAGTCAAGAAATGGTGGACAAGACAATTAACTGTGGAGAGTGATGAGAGTGGAGAGGACCTTCTTGACATCTGAGAAATATTTAAGTCAAACTACTACAACAACCACTTCAAGTACAGTCTCATTTTCTATGTTTAGAATTAAAGACACCGTGTGATGTATGATTCCTTTAAAATCAATGTCATAATTTTTTTCCTATGCTTATCCTTCTGCCATGTGAAGCAGAGCACACACTTACATGTTAGAATTGACCTGTGTAGGTACTAACTGTACATTAAGAAACCCATATACCATAGCAGCACTAACAAAGCCAGAAAGACTATATTGCCTTTCGCAGAGTATTGAAAGATTTCATGTGGTCTGTAGAATCATAGTGAAAATATATTTTGATTTACACACCTTTGTGTTTTTCTTCAACCTATACTGTACTTTAAAGTGGCAACACTTTCTAATACAGGGGTAATGTATTCGGGTGTTTTCCCTCAGTTCTTATTTAGTAACATTTCTTTAGAAAGATTTTTATTCACAAATGACCTGAAGAGGTCAGCACTGACTTCATGTTCAAGGGAAGTATTTTTACAAAGTACAGATTCTGAATTACAATTCTAAGCTTTTTCTGGACTTTTTTTTTAAATATGCAAGATACAAAATACTCATTTTAAAATCAGAAGGTGAAGGATTGGCTTTTAAAATGTAAATATCTTTGAGGTTTAGTTAATTATGCAAAGAGCTTGATTTTCATAGAGAAAACAGAAAAAGAAAAAAAATAAGAAAAAAACTCCATGATAATTGTGCATTTAAGCATCCAGCAAGACCTCCACATGAAAGACATGGATTTATGCTTCATTTTCACAATATACTGGTTACATATATGTGCAATGTCATTACTCTCCTGTTAATTGGGTCCCATTTCCTTGTATAGTCATAAAATAATTTTCTTGTGATAAAAATTAGCATGTTATGGATTCTAATTACAGAATAGTATTGAATGTCTTTAAAAATACATTCAGTTTTGCCTGTGTAGGTAGAAGTTTTACTTACCCATGTTACTACTCATGCCACAGCCCTGTGAAGGTAAGGCATGACATTGTACTGTGGTTAAGTACCTTTGTCCCTTTTATCTCAATGCATCATATTTTGACATGTTAGCCTTCCTTTATTTTATGAACCACTCATAATGCTTCATTATCACCAGTGAAAAAGCAGCTATTGCTTTCATCAAAGTTATTCTAGTGAAAGGCCTATGCTATACACATACGGAGGTGGAGAACAAAAGACACAAAACACAACAGCATTTATTAGTTTCAGAATTTAAGGCTGTCAAAAAATGTGGGGTAAAGATGTGCCCTTCCCTCAGGGAAGAACTAAGAGTTTGCAGATTTTGTTGCTTGGCCCCTGACAGGGTTGTTTAGCATAGGTGGGACCTTTCTGTCACCGTTGTTTCCTATGGAAATGATAGTTTGCTCTAACATGGCCTAAATGTGAAATCTTGTAAGAGGCTCACTGTTTATTTACATCACCACTTCAAAAACATATCCTTTCAAAAGCAGATAAAAGCCAGTGTTTTGCAATTTTTTCTGGACAAGACATTAATGTAAAACAGTCAGAATACAACAGTGAAAACACACAGATGCCTTCACCAAAAATGCAAAATTAGTTTTGGCCATAAAATACAGTTTTCTTGGCGTCTATCAATGTTTTGTTCCTAGTATATGGTTGAACATTGTTCAGATTTTTTTTCTAAAGCAGTCATATGGGACACATCTCTATTTTCTGAGGATTTAATGTGTTTTGGGGTATATTTAAGTTTAAATCTAGTCAAATGTAACTCTGTAGTAACAAAAGGTGTGCATTCCATTGTTTACTAGATTATGAACCATCAACAAAACTTCATATGCAAATCCATTTTTTGTGTTCTGTTTTGTGCTTGTTTAAGTTGAGCTTTTGTATATATGTCAAAAAGATAAATATTGGATTTATAAAAGATAGTATCTTTGAAAGTTCAATAATATATTGAAGTGCAGATCATTCTTGCTGCAAACCTTCTTTTTAAAAAATCTGGCAAACATTTTTTCCTTGCCTTACAGTACACTGTCAATAAAAGTAAGTTGCTTTAACCAATATTCCTCCCTTTAGTTTTCATTCTAAGTGCATTTATTATACCTGGCTTCTCTGTGATAATGCTACATAGTAACTGTCTCTGTGGTTTGTACATGATTATTTAGAAGTGCTTTTAAACTCTTGTAATTGGAGGGCTTTTTTTTTTTTTATTCCAGTAACTGACCTCATCAGTACTGCCACAAGGGTTCTCAGTCCAAAGATAGGACTAAGTAAGACTGTTCATTATTTTTATTTAAGCCACTTTTTCTTTTTTTGCTTTAGAGCCTGGGTGTGAGTGTGTGTATGTCTGTCCCGCTTTACTTTTGCAGATATAGGAAACAAAATGAAAAAATAAAGATGTGAAAATAATACATATTAGAGCACCCAGGTGACTAGGTTAAGGTAAAAACTTCCTTAGTATGGCACCCCTGTCATAACTAAAGAAGGTGATAACCTCCTACTCTGCAGCAGAGCAACCAATGCATATTTGAGCATGAAGGTAAAGAAGCAGAGAAGAGAGTTGAAGAATGCCTGAAATTCAAATAGCTTGCACAAACAATGGAGACACAAAGTGGAAATAGTGCATCAGGAAATCAGTCAGTGCACACAGCCTGAGAGAAAAGCTCAAACAAGAATAGATACTAAGCAGAGGTAAACAAAAGAATTGCCAGGGGACTATTACTACCCACAAAGGTATCCTATACAAATAAAAACAGGAAGGTGTTTAAACTTCTTTTCATCCACGAAGAGAGCTCTGCTCCATAGGAAGCAAGTTGTAAAAGCCTTCATGGCTTGGGTGGAAAAAGTGTGATGCCTATTGTCAGTGCTGAAATAAAAGACAACTTGTGGGAAGTCTGAGAAAGTGCAGCAAAGTTCTATCTCAATATCATTCCAAAGTCAGGTCATATTTCAGACAACCACTTTTGTAATGAAGAAACTAATCACCTGAAACCGTTTGCTATTGGAAGGTAGCCAACTGAATTGAGAGCTGAAAACATACAGTATGCTTTTGTCTGGCAAGCTGAAAATACCATCTTTGCCTTAACTAATGTGGAGAAATTGGGCTTAAACATCTTCAAAACAACATTACATTCAGTATTGTCTGCATTTGAAGACCACTATCACAACTTCTGAAAAGCCAAAGAAGATTTAGATGCCAAAAGCAAGCGAATGACTTTGTGTGAATAATCTATTTTGTTCTCTTCTTTCAAAACATGCCCACAGCTCTTGTTACTGCTCAGATTAGAGTGTCCGTGAATAACTGAAGTAGAAGAGTTCACACTGTTGTAACAATACCTTTGGAGAGTAGCAAACAACTTCCCATCCAAGAATGCCCATTCCTTCTCCTACAATATTTCCACAAGTGAAAAAAACTCTGGCCTGAGTTGTCAATCAAAATTTCCAGTAGGATTATCTCAATCTCTCTGAATGTAGCTTTTGGAGGCTAAATTAATTCCTTTGTTTAATCACACCACAGATGAACTTGCCACAATGCATAGGTTTGTGCTGGGAGGTTGGCTGCTCTAGTTTTTTCTATTGCTCTGCAACACAAAAGGAGCTTCACTAGAATTCAGTTAACCTTCCTCTTCATCCCAAGGGCGCTGATGTCGGGCGCCATTAGCAGCTGTTACCCATTGTTCTCAATGAAGAAACTCTAAGCACCAAGTTACTAACCCGTCAGTGAGCTAAGTGTACAAGCAGTGGCATTTTATCCAACTTCCACAGGTTCCTGTCTCAGATGCTTATTCCAGTACCCTCACTGCTTTCATACTGCTACTTGACTTGCATATCTGCCCTGGGGAATTTGAGTGAAGTACCTGAGCACCTACAAAAGTGTGTTTCATAGAAGAGTAGCTTACTGGAAAGGCAAGAAAAATTCTAAGTACAGGTAGAAAAAGGAAAAAAAAACCCGAACACCACTCATCATCAGCCTGAAGAGCTGTTGACATTAGACTTTCCTTCTTTCTGAATTCAAGCAGCAGCCACCAGTGGCCAAGCCTCCAGTGTTTCAGTGGGCATTTGTTTCATGAAAACTTTTAACGAGATTGGAAGCAAACTGATTTACACCCTATGGACATCAGTAAGTCCTAGAGACCTGGGCAGTCAGTTTCTAAGTGGGTCCTCCCTGTGCTGGAAGTCACTGTTGTGGAACTGCAGTTTTACATCCATCTTCCTCTGAAAGTAAAGGAAGAGAGCTGGTCTTTGAGTTCATTGGTAGAGAAACTGAATATCACATCCTCTCTCATGCCATGTTTTTTTGTTTTCTTTTAGGTTTTGATCTCCAATTTCATGTAAGATGGACAGTGTCTAAGCATATTCTCTATCTCAGTATGTGCTCCCAAGAAATGAGGGCTTCAGTACAATTATGATTTCACTTTAATGCATCTAATGCCAGTTTATAAGTGTAAAGAGTCTTGCTTTTTTGTTTCAGCACCTGTTTCACGGAACTGCATGTTTTACAGGTCAGGTATTTTCACCTCTCAGATTTTCTAAATTCATACTCTCTAGGGAGTCTGTTCACTGCACATTTAAAAACAAGGGGGGAAAGTGAAAAAGGAAGGGGGGGAGGGGGGAAGAAGAAAGAAAAAGTGATTACCTGGATATTGGGTTTTATTTTCTTTTTTTTCCTTTTTAATTTTAGCGGCAATTTTAAAATAAATCTCTGTTTCTTCATAAAGACAAGTTTCTCGGTTGTTCTGACAAATCTAAGACAACAAAAAAAGTTTTGTTTTTTTCTTAATGCGTCCATTTCTCAAAGGAGGAGTTCTCATATCTTGACTCTTCTTTTTAGTTTTAAATGTCATCAAAACCTATTTGTTCTGTTTGACTAAAAATTGTCAATATTTTGGTTACAAAAAACTGATTTTCCCCCTAAATTTTTGTCATGCACAAAAATTCACCCAGATCAATTATGTTTTTAAGTCCACAAGGGAAAAGTTCATCTGGCTGAAAAACTGGACATGACCCAGAAATGTGAGCTTCCATCCCAGAAAGCCAACCATATCCTGGGCTGCATCAGAAGCAGTGAGCCCAGCAGGTCAAGGGAGGTGATTCTGCTCCTCTGCTCTGCTCTGTGAGACCTCACCTGGAGTGCTGCATCCAGCTTAGGGCCCAACACAAGAAAGACATAGATCTGTTGAAGCAAGTCCAGAGGAGGGTCACCAAGACGATCAGAGTGTTGGAGCACCTCTCCTATGAAGACAGGCTGATCATCAGCATAGGGGTTGTTCAGCCTGGAAAAGAGAAGGCTCAGGGGAATCTTTATAGCAGCCTTCCAGTACCTAAAGGGGGATGATAAGTAAGGCACAGAGAGACATTTTACCAAAGTGGTGACAAGTTTTTCATCTGGCATACAGAAAAATGGCACCCAGGAGAAAAAGGAACACTGCCTTTGTTATAACTATGTTGAAAACTGTAAAACAATTAACATTTTTCTCCATTTACTGAAATTGATCCAGAGAAAGTGTTGGTTTGCTGACATCACCAAGACTTCTTCCCAAGTACTTCAAGTATTTCAAAAACTAAACATCACCAGGGAAAGAAAAATCACTTTTCCAGTTCCTCCTCAGCTACCTGCCAAGTCCTCCGGTGCAACCAGACACTTAGTGGTGAGTTTTGCAGTGCCTGTAGGCACTACTGGCCTTGGCCACCCGGGTGTTGGAGACAACAACCTCCTTATCAGAGCTGGTAGATGCAAATAGGTGGCTGTGCCTCTGTCCTCCATGACAAAACTTAACTTCTCCTCTGCACCCACAGTGGAGGGGACTTAAAGCTCTAAAGAGTTCAGAAAGGGCTGAGCAGCTGCAGGTCCCCTCAGGCTGCTCCACCAAGAGAGGCACACCCGTGTCACCATGGTGCTTTGGCAGCCAAGAGGAGCCAACAGGCACAGAAAGGCTTGCCTAAGCTTTTCTGCTAAAACTTTCGGATAAGTAATGTCAAGTGTGCAGTTTATCTGCTGCTGTGGTGTGGACATTCCTGAGGGTGTGATCCACTGAATTGGTTTGGCTGCTGTGATTGAGGAGGTGTCAAATGCAGCTGCTCATTGCCAACTTTGCTCTTCCACATGAAAGTACAATGTCCTGAACTTGGCCGGTATAACTCTTCACCCAGTTGCTTCTTCTGCTGAGCTCTGTAAAATACTCCAGATGTAAAAATCCAAATGTTAAAACCTTCATCTTAATTGGATCAGCAACAGCAAGAATATTTATCTGATATTTGCCTATAGATGTATTTCAACTTTATATGCATTCATCAATTCAGCATGTATCTGTAAGGGATTATTTATGTGAGGAAGTTGCACCAGCTTAAATTTAACCTGTTATTGCAAATTGATTTCTCTAAATCAGTTTGAATACCTGTGGGAATGCTTTTTTTCAGTTTAAAGATTTTTTCTATTGATCTGTGTTTAAACCCAAATAACCTTGCTTTTATTCTAATGGCAAGAGTGCTCCCACAGGTCTACACATCAGCCATCCTAATACCTGCACCTTTAATTACATAGTTCTAAGTCCTTTGCATAGGAGAGGCCCTTCTGGTAGCAGCTGAAATGCTGACTAAATGTAGTCCCAGGAGCAGCTTAAACCCTGCTCCCTGAGCATCCATGGAACCCAGTGCCAGGACAGCCCTGGCTCTGCCATGTGCTGCTCCAACGGCTTTGCCAAAAGATATTGTTGGGGAGTTTGGGGTAATTTACACCAGGAACCACCCCTCAGGATTCATTTGAGATGAAACTTTACTGCGTATGGTTTCCTCCACCTTGTACAGCCCTTGGATATGATGTGAGCAGCTCTGTAGCGCCAGGTATCCCTACAAGTCCCACTGACGCACCACAGAACATTCAGGATATACTCTCAGTTTCACACTATGGCTGGTACAATAATTCCTTGCCTTGTTCCAGATGAATGAGCTGAACAATGCACGCAAAGAATATGTCAATTATTTCCTAGACCCACATAAACACCAAATGGGGCCCAGGGTATGGGCTGTGGATGTGATGGGACTTCTGTAGAGGGTCTCACCCCATGCAGTGTGGACACACAGCTCCTCCACATGTACTCCAGGGTCACCTGTCTCTGTCTTCACCTGTAGATAAAACCAGTGAGCTTGAGCTCAGATTGCTTTCACAAAAGCCTTTCCTTTTTCAATTAAATCAGTGCTTTTCATTAGGAAAAGGCTTTGGTACAACCTGTAAGACCAGTTTTCTGAGCCAGTCTGACTACAGAGCTTTAATAGATGTAATCAAACATTATATTACCCCTGACCTGGATAGTCAGAAATGCTAAAGACAGACCATTTCAGCAATTTCTGATAGCTGAGCCTTCTACTAATATATCACAGAACTACAACAAATGTAAACTCTTTTTTAACACTAGAGGGCTGGAGTTACTTTACATTGGCCTCTGCACACACACATAATATAAATAGCTTGAACCTCTTTGTGATAGTGGTTTTATATTGGTTTAATCATTTTGGTTTGTAGAATGTTTAGATACTGAAGTGACAAGATATATCTACCATCATTATATAAAAAAGGATTTTCCATTAACCTTACAGTAATTCTAGGAAAACTGCTTTATTTTGTTTGTGGAAGCATGACTTTTTGGGAAACTAATGACATTTGAATTCCCTCTTATGATGTGCACAGAAGTTGGTAATAGGAGACTGAATGAGCAACAACATTCCATTTTCTCTGTCTCCAATGATTGTGGTATTTGCATGTCAGCTGGAATGCAGCTTATATTTGCATTTCAACTCCCAGGAAAATACAGGAGTGAGACCATTTTCAAAATCCAGGTACTAAAGTCGAACAATTAGTTTAGGACGCCAGAAACCGTATGCCACAAAATACGTGCGTATTTCTTTTCTTGGACACAGAAATTATGCTGAATAATTAGAACTGTGACACCTGATTTTTATCATGCTTGCTTTTCATTTCTGGATTTTCTTTACCTGACTGTAATCATCTACATATGCTCACTTACAAGCTATGATTAGGTAAGAAATACCATTACAGATTGTGTTTGTTGATGGATAGTTAATCATTTTGAGAAATATTTGAGAGTTCATCTTGCTTTCTGTTGCTTTAGCATGAAAAGCAGGGAGTGCTTGAGTTCATTTTTTCATACCAGTTTTTACAATAAGAGGGAAAGGGGGAAAAAAGACACAGGATGGTGTACAGGGTCCACTAAAAGCAGCATGACATTTCCCTTTGGCTGCAGTGAGCCTATAGTGTCCCTCCTTAGTGGACATTTTGGACTAATGTGGTTCACTTCCATTTCAGATGCCCACATGTGTGCAGTATCCAGCTGTGTGCAGAGACTTGTCTATTTGTGGTTCACCCACATTTCTGTTACATGCCCAAATCTTCGCTTCACATTACTGTTGCATTAATTATTCTGAGCTTCCTCTTCAAGTATTCGTCTAACACAAACCACAAGACTTTATGCCATATCAAAATATTTGCTGGGTAAACTGTCTCACCCCTTGGTGAGACATCATGCTGCTTTTAGTGAGAGAGACATCATGCTGCTTTTAGTGGACCCTGTACACCATCCTGTGTCTTTTTTCCCCCTTTCCCTCTTATTGTAAAAATTGGTATGAAAAAATGAACTCAAGCACTCCCTGCTTTTCATGCTAAAGCAACAGAAAGCAAGATGAACTCAAATATTTCTCAAAACTAGTCGACTTGAACTGTGCATGGATTTCATTTAAAAACTGCAGTGCACATCTGCATCTGAAAATTGCCTCAAGTGCACTGCAAAGCCATGTCCAGGAATTGGCTCACCTGTGAGCATTGCTACCTTGCAGTGAGGGCATATTTGCGGTTGTGATCATCTATTGCATTTGGCGGTACAGTTGAACACTGCCTTCATTGCTTAGAGGAGCTGAGAGGAGCAGCAAGAGAGAGATTTTTCTTCCTGTGTACAGTGGGATACCTACCAGCAGGAAATGTAATCTGGAACCCAAATCAGTGTAAAAACCTTCCGTTGTTTCTTTCCATTTCCAGCATGTAGCTGGGAGGAAGGAGCCGGGGGTTAGCCCATCTGGAGAAACTGCTGGAAACTTCTGTGATCATCCTGTTGATAAATGCAAGCAGGCTGCGGCAAAGTTAAAGTTGTGCAGTGGTCAGAGGATTGATGCAGCAAAGGCACAGAGAAAAGATCAAGGAGAGAAATATATAGAATCATAGAATAATGGAATTATGAAATCATAGAATGGTTCAGATTGAAAGGAATTGTTGTTGCAGTAAAATCAAAGTGAGCAATTCAGATCTTTAGAAAGCCCTGGGAGACTTAGCTATCAGCCAGAGGCGGTAAGGAGCTCAGCCATTGCTGGCTGATAGGGAAGAGGTTACTCCCCAAGAGTTCACATAGTAGGAATTCACAGTTCTCTGCAGGTGCACGAAAATAGCCAGGATGAAATAATATAAACATGGGACTTGTGAGAGATGAGTTCTAACCAATTGAAGTTTCTAGCGTGGTGGTGTGGTAACTCTTTCAGCCAATAAGCTGTAGTCCTAACCCTATATAAACTGTGTGCTATGTCTAATAAAATGGCTTCACTTAAATCCTATGGGTTCGCGTTGTGAAGTCCTTTCTCCGCCGCAAACTTTGTTTATTTTAAGGAACCTTAAAGATCGTCTAGTTCCAACCCCTGGCCATGAGCAGGGACACCTTCCGCTATACCAGGTTTCTCAGAGCTCCCTTCCTCCAGGCCTTGAACACTTCCAGGGATGAGTTCTCCACAACTTCTCTGGGCAACCTGTTCCAGTTCCTCACTTCCCTCAACCCACAAAGAAGAGGCTGAGGATGTTTTTTTTCCCTGAGAATGTCTCCTTGGGAAAGCCCTGTAATGGCTGTGAGTCCTGCTAAAGCTGTGCAATGGCCATCAGCAAAGGCAGAATGTAAGGTGCATAGAATAACTTTTCAGGAAATCTTTACAGAACGTCCCTGCAGCCATTAATTTTCTTTAGAAGTGAGTAGGCAAGGCCTGGCAGGAGTCTGCTGTTCCACTGTCACCACTGACCGGTAGTTAGCTGGCATGGGGCTGGTCCTTAAGGTGCCAGGGGTATCATGGCAGTGATGGGTACAGCCATGAAGAGGGTATCCAACTCAAGGGTCATTATGGTAGCCAGTGGGCGTTAGGGGTTATTTACAAGGGACATGGGACCACACTGGGACTACTGTCACACATGGTAGTAAGGGTGAATTCACCACATCAGCAGTGCAAGGCTGGGTAATCAGAGGCAACTGTTGTCTCTGATATGTCTCCCGTAGCTTCTGTTTGAAATTCTAGGGAGCAGCTCAGGAAGACAGGTCTTGCCACTGTTTATCATGGCATTGTCCACAAAGCTAGGATGCAGAAATAAGAGGGAAACATATGTTCTCCAGGCAGGAGAAAAGCAACTTGCAAAGCTGTAAGATCTCTGTGCCAAGTCAGAGCTTTAATTGACACAAAAATTATCTTTACTAACACCTGCAAGGGAGTGCATAGTAACCTGCAAAATTAATAGTCAGAAGGAGAATGAATTCCTTAGAGCATAAAAGAAAAACATTTCCTCTTGGAGATGATGGTGTATCAGGTATCTCAGGCTGCTTCAAAGCCAAGGGCATTAGTGAAACCAAGAACCAGAACTGTGACACCCTGCTTTATTTCAGGTGTGAACCTCTTCAGTAAAAGTGCTCTCCCTCAAGCACAGAAGCCTGACTGAAGATGTATGAGCTTGTCAGCATAGAGGTTAGTCAGGTGAGAAGGAGCGATATACAAGCATAGCTGAAAAGAAGTCTGGGATATGTTGAGATATTGGAAAAGAGAGTGATGTTGGTCTCTGTTGAGGCTTTTCTGTTAACAGAGCAATATATGAAAGAGACGTCAAAAGCTTAAGTAGCAATTCTGTAACATGGCAGGCTTCTAATTGAAGGTGCTTGTGCCATCTTTTACAGGGGTCATACGTGTTTCCTCCCTTGCCTTTCACAATGGGGTTGAACAGGATTTTCCAAATCCTTTACTTTCACTAATCTGCCTTTTTGCAAGTGTTCATGGATGAAGAACATGCACATGCCAGCAGGTAGAGCATGTTTCTGAATTTCTCTTCAGGGGCTGGAAAACCTTCAGGGATGCTTCACATGTATGGCAAAACAGCCTGCAGCAGAGAGGAACTCACCTGGGGTGGCTGAAATGTCTCTTATTGTCTTGGGTTGAGCTGGCATAATGCCAGCTGCCTAACACAGAGAGAAAGGGTTCCCACCCCAAGGGAAAAAGAGAGAGGGGAAAAACCCCAGCAAGCTTCTTATATTATACAAAAGAAAGACAATTAAAATCAGAATATGATATAATACATTGTCTTGGTATTGTGTTTGGCTTCTCAGCCCCCAAGCTGCCCCTCCTTCTCCCTCTGCTCCTCAAAGCAGAGGGAAAGAAAAGGAAAAAAAAACTGAAATAAACTGAATTAAGTCAGATTATATATGTATATTTCTAAACGTTTACAATTATATATATACAATCTGCACCCACGATGGGAAAAGGGAAAGGGAAGGGAAAAGGGAACAAGGGCAACAAAGGGACAAAACAGAACAAATAGATACAATTAGACACTCCCACCCACCCCCCAAGCAAACCAGTACAATACAATCCTACCAATGACTCTCAGAAGAAGGCCAGCTCTTCATCACACTCTCTCGCTCTCTCTCTCACATTCTCTCTCTGATTTCCTGCGTGGCCCCAACAAGGGACCGTAAGCCACAAACTCCCTGCTCCCAACCCTCGCTGGAAGAAGAAGACCTGGCCACTTCCTATCTCCCTCTCTCATATCCTCCCTTGTCACGTTGGAGGGAAAAAGCAGGTGGGGAATACCTAGGAAGAGATGAGCCTTTCCCTAGTTACACCTGGTTACTAGGGAAGGCCTGGATCAAAACTATCACATACATACAGATACAAATGTGAGAAAAAACAAACTAACAACAATAACTACCGAGTCACCTCACCAAATAATACAGATTCCAAACAACCAAACCCCACAAAACCTCCCAAAAACTCTTCCAGAGAAACCTCTCAGCAAGAGAGGAGAAAATTAACATGAAAATGTTCACCTCCCTAGATAACATAGAGGGAATGGCAGCAAGGCCTAATCTCGGTATAAGCAGGGCAGTGCGTCCTCACGAGTCTGAGGCAAAGACCAAAAGAGGCAGAAGATCCACCTCCCTCTCTTTTTATACTCCTTGACACTTCTTTATGATGTCAGATGATATGAATTATCTTTTTGGTTGCTTAAGTCAGGTGATGCTTGTCCCTTCTGATCTATGTCACATCCTTTGGGCCTGCTAAGGCCTAGCTAAAACTAAAGTCGAAACTACTACACTTACATGACCCAGTCCTTTGCCAAAGAGATCCCTATTTGCAGTTTGAAAGCTAAAGGTTTCTCCTGCCAGTTGACCCAGCCAGTTGCTCAAAGCCTGGGATGTGAGGGGCCAGCAGAGTCTCAGCAGCTGTGTCTGCCTTGAAGCAAACAGGTTGTTTCCTTCTTGAATTTGAATCAATTAGACGTTCCCAAAAATGCAGTGTGTAAGGGCTGAGCCCATCAGCAGGTGTATGGATGGGGGTTTTCACACTGTAATGCAGCAGACCCAAGACCTCTAACTCTCTAATTCCTAAGCTTTAGCTTGCTGATTGACTGCTGCACAGGCCATTGCTTCAGTTTTATCCCTAGTGCTGATATAATCAAGTTTACAAATGATGCACCACACAAAGTAGAATTACAGAGCTGCATTTTCCCAGATGGAAAAATTAAAAAAAAATAACAAAACACATCTCAATAATAGGCAGCCTTGAGGGAGCCCTGATGAGGGACCTGGGAGGAAGCTGAGCCTAGCAGGGCTTCCTACAAGTGTGACCACAGGCCATTTAAGTGACATACAGCTTGTCCATGGCTCCAGAAGAAAAGGATTTATACATTTTTTTATTAGGGGTTTTTTGGTGGCAGTGGTGGTGTATTATTATTATTATTATTATTATTATTATTATTGTTATTGTTATTGTTATTGTTATTGTTATTGTTATTGTTATTATTATTATTATATTTTATTATTGTTGTTGTTTTATTATTGTTGTTGTTTTACTATTGTTGTTGTTGTTATTATTTTTTTCTTCTGTTCTTTTACCTCCTGGGGACCTGGGCAGGTGCACAATCCAAGGACACTGAGCCAGAAGTCTGACCCCTTTGCATCAGGGCTGTCCCTCACCCCATGTGGATATATGTTACATACAACCATAACACCCTCAGACACTTAGCAAGGCCTGTCATGACCCTCCAGTTGTGAGAGTTAAAAAAAAAAACAACTACACAATCCCAGATATGGGGGTAGAAACTGGAATAATTTATTGAACATGAAACATGCAATTTAAAGGTATCGGGGCCAGAATATGTTAATAAGTAGGATGGGTTATGGTAACAAATGGTAACTAGGGGATTGTACAAGTTTTGGCTATGCTGCACACTTAGTTAGTATTTTCTATAACAGGGATTTACATGAGGGGAAGAAAACAAATGGTTTCAACATGAATTGATGACATTATCTCAAAATTCGTCCCTATCTTGGAGCTGGAGACAGCTAATCAGCATGGCTGAACATCAACAGGCCTTGTTGTCTTTAGTGATGGGATTTTCTCTTGGCCTCTGTTGACCATGGCTTACTGCTTAAGCTTGTCAGGCTCTTGCTGCTGGAAGCTGAATTTCAGATTCCAATAGAGGATATTAGCAGGTCTGAACACAAAGAGAAAAATAATGAAAGTGAAGAAAAACATGGAATTGTCAAAATTGGACTTATCTAATGTATTCTAGAAAATGAGGTCTTAGACTTAAGTGAAGAATCATAGAATGGTTTGGGTTGGAAGGCACATGGGCAGGGACATTTTTCACTAGACCAGGTTGCTCAAAGCCCCACCAAGCAGCACTTGAACACTTCCAGAGATGAGACATCCACAGCCTCTCTGGGCAACCTGTTCCAGTGCCACATCATCCTCCCAGTAAAGAATCCCTTCCAAATATCTAAACCTACTCTCTTTCCATTTAAGGCCATCACATTCATTCAGTCACTTAACACATTCATAAAGAAGAATGTTCGGTTCCTAGAAAACTGTATGTGTAAACCATAGGCAAGCCTGCATAAGCTTTACTGCTTATTCCTGACACTTGCAAAATTACAGCTTTCCAGCAAAAAAGCTTTCAAGAAAGCTCCTGGAAAGGCTTGTGTTTCATATTTCTTCCTTTTTTTTTTTTCTGTAATTTTCATTTCACCTCAAGGAACAACATTGCCTAGCAGAGCACCTGTGCCAGGGTGGGTTTGAGGGTGGCCTGGGACTCAGCACACATAGTCACTCGCTGCCTGGGGACCAAATGAGTGGCAGGTCCGCCTTTTGGAGGAGGATGCCAGCAAGGAGGTCTGCCCCAAGGACTGCATCTCAGAGCCCTTTTCAGGAGCCGTCTGGACTTTGCGCAGCTCCAGCTGGCACAGAATTACTTGGGGCCTAACTACAGCAACCTGGTGACAGCCCAGTGAGAGGAGTTCCTCATTAAATGTGGCGGTCTGGATGCTGGCACAGAAAACTCTTACATGGTTATTGCTGGAAACAGTGAGTGCATACCAGGGGAAAGATCACTCTATAAATGTGCTATTTCTTACATTATTTCTCCAAGCATCTGTTATTGCTCTCTGACAAAGACAGGATATTGGATCTTTAGATTGGCTTAGTGCAGCCAATCTTCTGGTTTTATGGTAGGTCTGCAACAGCAGCTACAAGAAAAACGCTAAAATACTTGAGCGGAAAAAAATCCTTTAATAGTATTTGTGCCTTTTTGTCTTCTGAAGTATTAAGCAATACAAGGGAGATGCATCAGTGTTGACCACAACCATCCCACTAGCAGTATTTGCTTTCTATTTCCATTATATTATAATAATATTTCGTAGGAGTAAACTTAATATATAGTGAAATATTACATAAGTAGAAGTCAAGCTTTTTCTGGTACAGTTGTACTATAGTGAACAATAGCTCTCACATTGTGTGGCACAGAGTGGGAAAGCTTTTTACCTTTTTACTCTGATGAGCTGGACTAAAGAAGAGGTCTAGCCAGCAGAAATCTGACTGATCTAAAAATAAAAAAGGGCCGAAAAAATGCACAGCACCCACAGACCTTTGACAAGGTCTACTCAGGGACTGAACATGTGGCTTCCTGATTTCAGAAATGTGCTTTCCAATTCCTTTTTTCACCTTGCTAGTTTTGGAAGCCATGAAGCCAGGTGAGTGATTTGCGACACCAATGGCTCATCATTTGCCAAACACAGAAGTAAAAAGTTTCTACTTGCATTTGATTATGTAAAGTAAACAAAGTTTTGCAGAGAGTAAGGACTTCACAACACAAATCTATGAGATTTAAGTGAAGACATTTTATTCCACACAGCACACAGGTTATATAGGGTTACAGGTACATCTTATTGGCTAAAAAGATCTTACCCCAACACGTTAGAACTTCTAATTGGTTACAAGCCTATATCTCACAAGTCCAGTGTTTACATTATCTCATCCTGATGTTTTCAGATTCATGTCCTGAGATGAGCCAGGCAGTTGGGATGCTCCCAAGGATATACTTGTAGAGAGTAACCAAGGCCTAACGGACAAACAGAAGGTGTGCGTCCTTGCTTGGCTGCCATATCAGCAGGATTCTCACGGCTAAAGCAGTTTGGATTGCTCAGAAATTCACTTTCTGCAAGCAATCTCTCAACAATTATGCTATGAAGATCTCAAATGTTTCTTCCCCATTAGATAAAACATCTCTGTCCAGGCTACCACCAACACAACCAGATGCTTGTTTATCCTTCCCAAACATCTTCATACCTGACGTGTCCTATGACTTCTCCAAGCACATGCAGTTGGTTCCCTCCAAGTTGAATTGTTCCTCTAGCTTTAATGTGCTCTCCCGAGACATCCTTTCATTGATTGCATCCTCTTGGGTGGGATGTCTCCCTAAAGCAACAAAGTATGTGATCTCAGTGAAAATATGGCTGTGGGTTCTCTGGCAGGGACAGTAAGCCTTTGCTACATTGACCTGTAATTAGCATTTTATTCCTAGTATCACAAATAATTAAAATTGACCTGAAATGACTCCAGCAGTTTTTTAATTGCTACTCTTCTCCTGTGAATCTCTGTTAGTAACAACAGGCAAAACAACAGTGCAACATAGAAGCAGATGTTAATTTCTTTTTTATTATTTTACAGTGCTGTTTCCTGCTGATGTGGGGCACTGCAGGACATGTAAGCATAAATGCAATATGCACCACCAGACATGAAAGCCCTGACCTCCTATTCTTTTATTGAGATAAGTGATGAAAAAAATCCGTTAAAACAAATTTTAAAGTCAGTTTGTTTTAAAATTACTCTGAGTTTGCAATGTCAAGCTTCTGAGACTACAAATAATAATTATTTTAGCATCTCCTTATTTTCAGAGAAAGCTCTTCTTGCCAAGAGTGGTCCTTTTTCTATATTTATCTGGGAGCCACACAGAAGCAATTCTTTCTATTTGACAGTTCCTGCTAGGCTTGGGTCTAAAATACATAGAAAGATGAAATCTTTACCCAGAGGACTTTAAGACTCAGAATCCTTAAGGTCCTGTGAAGAAAAGCCTGGGGCCATACCACTATGGTCATGGAGATCCTTGACACCAACAGGAACTGAGAGTTTTTAAAAATGCTGTTGCAGGGATGTGCAGCCCATGGCAGACAGCCATCAGGCACCCAGGCATTGGGGAAAACACTTGCTAAAGCCACCTGCTCAAGGCAGCATTGCAGAGCTCATGTACCTGTAACTGAGATCCCCAGCACCATCCACACTCTGCTCACGTGTGCCAGCAGCCCACAGACTGATGCTTCTCCACGAACTGGGTTTTAAGATACTGCCTGTTTAGGAGAACTTGCTTGTTTTTCCCAAATCCCTGAGCAGAAGCACTCCTGCCATGTCATAAATGTTAGGTGATGCTCCCATCCCTGCAAGTGCTTTGCTCCTGTTCACTTCAACAGGAGGCTTACTGTGCCTACTTCCAACTAAAAGTGTATTTCTCCAAAATGAGGATCCATTGAAGCACTGGAAGCTGTCTCAGCACTTGCTCCTGAGCTATAATATGGAAAGCTATGGAAAAGTTTTCAGTTACAAAAATCTGGAGGTATCTGACTGTGGCTTTATAGTGACCCTCTGCAGACTGCAGTTTATAGCGCTAAACATGACACAGCTCAATTGGATGGGGGTCTCTACTTACCAGACGATGCCACTGTCAAATGGGAGATTTACCCAGGTGCTTCCTACTCCACTCACCTCTGCCACTAAGGCTCTGCCTCCTCCTGTGTGATCACACACACAGAAATATTTGGGGTCTTTGGCACAGCCCCATGTTCAGAAACACAACCACTTAATCAGCTCCTGAACTCCAGAAATAAAACTGCCTTGCATCTATGCATAAATTCTGTCCTGTGCAAAAAGCCAGACTTCCAGCTCAAGTGGTTCATTTCTCAAAAATTCCTGGCACTACATGCTGTGCTGTATGAACCTGAAATCAGAGGAGTCAGACTTCAGCAGGAACAACTCCTAATTTTGCCGTATGCATTTAAATAAAACTACTTATCATCCAGCTGACTGACTTACCTTGCCCAAGATGATAAACAACCCACACATATAAAGCTATTTCCATGGTTTGGTTCATTCTTTTTGATCTGGTTTCACATCCACACACAATTATTTTCATCTATATTCTAAAAACAGAACTTGGAATATAAAAGTTATTAATTTCCAGAACCTCCTGTCCTACGGCTGTCTTATAAGGTCCCTGACTACCAACAGCAGCTTGCTGCTTGTTCTTGTTATGCTGACATGTAAGTTTATTCAAAGACCCCTGGAGGCTTGTTGCACTCATAAATCTCCCAGGGTGTCTCCCAGAGGCATAACATGTTCCCAGCTATCTGAAAGTCATCAGTGAAGTCTGAGAAGGCAATATTTAAAACCAATGTGAATATTTGGGCTTTATATAAATACAATTATATATATATATAAATACTCAACTTAGTTTCTTGATGTGGTTTGGAAAGTTGATTATATGAAAACTATGGAAACAATTTTCTCCTCCTCAAATGCAGCAAGTTGACTCACTAGCCTAAGGTGTCGGAGGAGACCAGACCGGGAAAGAATTACAGGCGCCGGGCAGATGAGGACACTGAGTCCCGGGATCCCGGGCAGCGCGTGCGGCGACAGGATCGGGACCATGAGACCTCCCACGTGGACACTGTAACCTTAAAAGATAGCTACGATCCAAGTTTCTTCTTCCCACAATACCCCTGGAATTCTCCCACACACCTCGTTCTCCCTATTGGTTCCTTGCTGCTCCTCCCTTCCCTCCTCCCCTTCGTTTGCATGCACCCAATGGAGTGCGTGACTCCTCCCTGTCTCCTCCCCATCTCCGCCCCTCTTCCCCGCCCTCATCCGGGAACTTTGTGCGCGCCCCCTTATAAGCAAGCGCGCTCTATTAAACTTGGCTTTTTCCTCGTGGACTTCCGCCTGGTCTGCGTCTGTTCCGGCCGGAGGGGTCGCGCCGGGCCGGGAGCGGGAAGAGCCAACCCTAGCTTCTAAGGGGCTTGATTCTAGGAAGCGCCGCTGGCGGCGGCCCGCCGTTTTCCTAGCCTTGCTCCTGGGAGCGTGAAAACCCTCTCCACTATATTAGTGGGATTACAAATCCACTGAGACTAAGGTAAAGAAACTGTCGAAGAGTGCCTGCTTCTTAGGCAAACACAGTCAAAACTGGATACTATAAACAGAAATCCAGGACAACTGAAAATTGGAAGCAAATCCAGTATGGATAGGGCATATCTGTAAAGGCACATCCAGGCTTATGTCAGTTTGGAAGGAGCAGCAGAAGCTCTAGAATTTCTCTAGGAATGTCAGTGAGAATTTGTGACTTGACTTTGACATCTTATACTAAATTTTGGAGATACATAGGCATGGCAGTATCCCTAGCCTGGGGCAATCGAATCACAGCTTGTTGCTGCTATTAGCATTAATATTGTTTGTGTCAGGGAAGCATCTGATTGTTTGTTATAGCTGTACATTATGAAAGGAAATAAAATATCCAAACAGAAGCTGAAAATCTTATTCTGGCCATGCATGAAAAAGATACTGTTTGCTCAGCTGAGAACTGATGAGCACAGGGAGAAGAGAAAGTTGCTGACCTGCCTCCACAGGAGTTTAGTTGATCATGTTGAGACTCTTGAAGCTGAAACTTCTCAAGGGCCCCTGATCAGAAGGAGGAGGCACAACAGTGAGGTGCAGGCTGTGTTCTGATGTAGAGGCTGTTTGGTAAAAGAGTTACCAACCTCTGCTGCCTCCCAACAGCACTGTAAATGAACACAAGCAGCTCACAGATACAAAGCCACAAAGCAATTCTGCACTTCTCACAGGAGCTGTCAAAGAGGTTCTCCTGGGACAACACATTGACACTGGCAGTGTTCCATGCTGAGTTAAGCATTCTTGCATGAAAATTAAAGCAATAGTCTGATTTACCTTTTGTTTAATAAAATCTAAGTTAGTGTAGCTAAATCTCCAGATGAAGATTCACTTCTTTTTTGCAGGAGAGTTTCTTTCTTCCCTTGGGAGCCATCTTGCATCAGGTGTGGGAGATAGGACAATGGCCAAGGAAAATTTGGCTTCCACTCTCAAGTGAAGCTAACTGTGTCCCACTGCATGCAAAATCCTGTATAATAGTGCATTTATTGGTTTTCATCCAGAAATCTTTCCTACTGTTGCTAGCATTCCTCCCCAGCTGAGAGTCTGGCTTCCATGCAGCTCTCACACCAAGCTGTTCCCCCAGCCTTAAAGAATTCCTTGAAAAATGGATTTAGGATGCCCACAAGTCTGCCTGGCTGTTGGAGCTTCCTACCAGGCCTCCAGTGCTGCAGTCTGTGAAATAGCTGTTATTCAGACTAATGAACATTGCTTGTGCAAGCACTGGTGGGTAGAAAGTGGCCATGAATAAATTTAGAATGGAAATTAAACAAATATTTCTAAGCCTCAGAAAAGGATGGTTCTGGAAAAGCCTTTTGTTGTTGCAGTGGTAGCTAAATCCTGAGATACTTCAATTAAAAATGAAAAGTTCAAGCAGTTTATACTCTGCCTGCAAAAATGGGAGACTAAAACAGGCTTTTCACTCACTTGTGTTGCCAAGCCCAAGTTTTGACAGAAGCACATCAGCACCTCTGCATTGCTCAGTGGAGCTACAAAGCACAACACGAATAACACATAAGTTAAACCTCGTTAATGCAGGGTGTGGGGACACATGCATGAAAGCCACGACCTGATGTTATAAGTAAAGAACATGGGTTAAGTTAGACAGCAGAGATGGCTTCCAGGAAATGCCAGGGCCCCTGAGGGCTCCCGCAGTGGTTCAGCAGGCTGGAGGGAGCAGCAGGGGCATCCAGGAGGCTGAGGCATCCACATGTTGCACTGCAGGATACCCACTGCTGAGGGGACTGCAAGATAGCATGGGATTAAAACATCCTGGGTTTTCTTATAGAATGAGCTTCAGAAACTCCTGGGCATTCATTAAAGTTTCTCAACATCTGTGCTGTGGTTTACCTGTTGCATGAATGTATGCTTCAGTGGTTTCTTGCTACTTACAAGCCAATAATAAGTAAATAGGCCTCTTTTATCTACACTGGGTTTAAACAGCACAGTGTGGTATTTCCCTGTGACACAGCAGTTGAAAAGGTGATCCCACCTATAAGATTTTCCAAGTGATGAGTAAATCGGATGGAGAAGAACAAGAGACCAGCAAACTGAAATGATGCTGTCAGCCATAGCATTAGACAGAGGTCTCTGTTCAACTGCAGCCTGACCACTGTCAAGTTTTGCTGCTGGCATCACAATAGATGATGGATTTTAGGTGTGATTAACCACCAGAGCATCTTTATTCTGCATCCCTCTGTGCTTTTGTGTTTTCTCTGCTGGCTCAAAAGCAGCAGGTAAGTAGCCCATATTATTGTCACAGTTTTTCTTGCTGTTACTGATGATCTGCAGCTGCACAATGAGAGCAAATGGAGCCTTGGAGAGTAGGGCTCCAAAGAAACAAAACTAAGAAAATCAATGTTTGCTAAGAGAGAAAAGAAAATGATCTGCACTTAAAGGACCTGACTGATGGAATGGAGTCTGTGAGTTCCTGTCTCAGCTTCTGTAGGCAATTACCTATGTTTAAAAAGAGGCAGAAGAGAAAGACTGCAGGGGTGACAGTGCGTGTGTGACTCTCTTAAGGTCTGAGATGACTGATAAATGCATCCATTTATTGGGGCATGTCGGGCGTCACCATTTATTGGGGTAACCTTTTATTGAGGTAATTTAGATGAGCTTAGTGGCGGTCCAAAGAGGCAGAGACAACTCAGGCTGCAGTGTGATCAGGAGGCTCACCGAAGACAAAGGACTTTATTTTTAGTAACAGCTTCACTTTTATCTAGTCCTGAATATAACATGCCAGTACACTATTGGTCAGTAGTTCACCTAACATACATGGAGAGATTCTACTGGCTACAAGGCATCCACATTCTATAGGTGGTTCTTTGGTCCTTAAGGATGCATTCATCAATCACCTCAGACCTTAAGAGATCCACACACACACTGTCACCCTCACAAAAGACAGAATGGGCAAATACTGCTCCATGAATTAGGGTAAATACTCCACTCATTCTCAGACGTTTCAGCTTCCTCTGCAGTCTGTTGAGTCAAAGCAGTTTGTGAGATGTGTTTTCATTTTATACCCAAATAGCTGCACTTTACCTTTTGTATCCCTCTCAGGTGTGCAGTGGCCATGAGCTAACCTATATCTGTAGCAGCACCAAGGGGAAGAGTTAAAATACTGTTCCTAATTTGTGGCAATGGAAAAAAACATCTTTTCTTTTTTCTTACTAGCAATGCGTGGAGCCCATGTGAATGGGCTTCTCAGAATGGGGTGGCTAGTTCTTACTCAGAAGTGTGCACTACATGGAAATATTGATTTCTTCTCTGCTTAGAGATAAAAAACTGAATAAGCAGGAAATGGTTTTCACACTTGACCTCATGCATGTTCAGCCCTGAATTGTTTCCTACCCGGTTCTCATGCATCTGTTTTTAACCTTTAGGTACCACTGTCTTTACGAACTCAGCAAGGGTGCTCCACACAGTTATCTCCTCCTAAACATCAGCTAATTGGGCTTTCTAAAAAGCACCTCATTCAGTCCCAAATTATTAAGTCAATGGTGTTTTTTAAAGAAATCATTAATCATTTTATTTCTGCTTGTCTGCTTGATTTTTTTCTCATTTTCTACACACCCGTCAATGTTATACTAAGCAGTAGTTTTAAATTATGCCTATTTTCCCATATTCTGTTACTAAAATAGGAGTAATGGCTGTGTAGACACAGATATGGAAAAGGGGGAAATTGATTAATTAGTGCACACATGAATAATCACTTGGCTCTCTCTTACTACAATGTAGCAGCAAAGGATTTAGCAACGCTAAAAATAAAAGCCTATTGAATAACAGTCCCTTTTTATTGAGAAGAACACTTCCATTACAAATTTATTTTAAAACATACAGTGCTCTTGCTTTTCAATTTCAAAATAAATTATTTTATATAAAAGCAATTTTCCTTACTCACACAGTTGATATACAAGTGTGTGTTAGAGAGTGTAGGAAAGGATACAGAACTATTCTTGTAAATTGAGAGTTTGTTTCAAATCCCTCTTTCTGCTATGTTTTGAGGGGAGTTGTAGGGTCCCATCATTACTTGTTCACAGTATCAAATGGACACAGGTGACATACACAATCTCTCAGGATATCAAACATATTTCTTGAATTATATACAAAAGCGGGTTTAACCTTGTATGTGCACATGCATATATTTTATCACTCACTATTGCTCACCTTCTTGTCTAAAAGCTCTGGTTGAGGTGCAGCAGTAAACAGCCTTACACTGCCAGAAAAGGATATACAGTTCAAGGTCAATGTATTTGGAAGCAGATCTGAAGAGTTTTGCCATCAACATTTGCAGCTGCAGCAAACATATTTGAAATGCTGAGATGGAAATGTAAAAGTCTTAAATTATGAAAAAGGGCAAAATATATCACTGATATACTTCAAAACCATAAGTACACAAGCTGGTGGGATTAGTGTCATTTAATGTCAAACCTCGTTTTGTGTTCTAAGACACAATAAAAAGTTAAGGAGAAATGATAATATTTTTGGATGGCTTCCTTTTGGCCTTGCACTGCTTGTAATGAATATTTTTCTTGGTACTTGATACTGTAACTCCCCAATAGTTTTA
Source organism: Sakesphorus luctuosus (assembly GCA_013396695.1). Lineage (NCBI taxonomy): Eukaryota > Metazoa > Chordata > Aves > Passeriformes > Thamnophilidae > Sakesphorus > Sakesphorus luctuosus. The sequence goes on from VWZD01006495.1 coordinate 321,299, forward strand.
ATCTAGCTGGCTCCATCACTAGCAGATATTTGCAAAGGAAGCATGGATTTGCTGCAAATAAAGAAGCTGGTGTTTAAGGCAAGTAAATAATTCCATCTAGTTCCTGTTGGGTTTCTGTTGGTGTCATATTTCCATGAACAACAGGACATTTTTAAAATATAAAACAACAATTGAATTGTCACAGTATGGGTGGCATTTCAGTTCTGCACCACTTCCTCACTGGACCAGAACATAAAAGGTTGAAATATTAAGGGACATGGAGCCAGACATGCTTCATCTGTTAGCAACCCAGCATGGCACCAGAAATGGGCTTCTGAGAAAGAAATATTAAAATTAAGTTCCCAGGGATGTTAACCCTTGTGTCACTGTTCTTAACCATTATCACACACATTCATCTCCTCAGAAAATGGGAGTAATACCATTGTGGAAGCAAACAACAGGCCTGTTTTGAATTATGTTGGTGAAGTTGCCTGGAAAAGTGTGAGCTGTCTGCTGAGGACCTCCACCTCTCACCCACAGTTAATTCAGTGGGACTTTCCCTGGAACCTCAACATTGCAACTAAATTCTTGCATGTTCAAACTTTTTTACTTTATCTTTTTTTTTCTTTTTTTTTTTTTTTACAGTTTTCCCCTGTGGCTTCTTCAGCTGTTGCAGCTGAAACCCCAGGTCCTCTCTTCAGCCCTTCTCCAGCTCTCTCCCCACGGGCTTTCCAGTGGCTGCTGCAGGGCATCCCCTCACTTATATCTCTGACTTCACCTTATCGCAGCAAAGGCAAAACTATTTCCAGCTTTACATCTGTTACTTCCCACACATGTTTTCTTTTCTAAACAGCTTTCTTGGCTGAGGTGTCTGAACTGTGACTTCATCCCAAGAGGTATTTGAAATGTACTTAAAACACATAATTGAGATGAACATAAATATTTGCCAGTTTGCTTAGGAGAACACAAAGCCTGAATCCAGCCCATGCAGTTGAAACTGATACCCTCTGTGGTCTGGCATAGTCCAAAGGCTTGCCCAGCACTGTTGTAACAGCTCCCCAGACTGACAGATGCACTCCCGTGCCTAGATTCATGCTCCAGCACTTAGCATTTTCTTAGTACAGAGGCAGCCCATATTTATTATTTAGCCACTGATCACCTGTATCTCCATCTGTCTAAGGATGTAATGTTACTGAGAAGGTCCTGTTTGCATTTCATTGTGAATTAGTCTCTCCTTCAAAGCTAGAGTGAAGCCTGTCTGGTTTCTAATTGTCTCAAGCCAGAAGTGGAGTGAGGAAATTAAATGGAACAAAAATGTAATGTGAATAGTAGCCTTTAAACTGCTTGGGAATTTGAAGTATAATGTACAATCCTTTTTGAAAAGGTTTTAACAAGGCACTCCTCTCCTCTGTTGAGCCAAAACTGCCAATATGCAACAACATCTTACCAGAAGTACACAAAGCAAAAACTCCTGTTGTGTTTAAACACCACTGGAAATCATGAGAAAATACACTAATGGAATAGGCAATTTATCATTTAAATAAAATCATATAAATGGAAGGTCTCACAGTCTCAGTAAGGCTGAATGACAAGAATGAGGAAGATGAGTTCTGTGGACTGAATTTTCAGAGCATGGCCTGGGCAACTGTTTTGGAGGACTCCATCTTTTGCATGCAGAGAGAAAATACATCTGAGCAGCATAAAGTGAAGTACCTTCAATCTGAATTTGTGGGCTTCTATTTGCAATGGGGATCAGGTACCCGCACAAAACTCATCACCAATTCAGTGGTCCCTGGAGAGTCATGTTAATTAGAAAAGCCTGGTCTCAGTCAGTAACAGGAGAGGTCACAGCTCCCATGCAGATTGCACCACCAGACTCTCCAAGATTTAATTGATGAGTTTACACAGGCTCAATGGATTCTTGCCCATAACATTTAAGGTGTTTGCCCTTCTCCCAGTCCATTTATTAACAGGTCTTTATGCAAAAAAAAAATTTTTTAAGCTTGGCTTTCCTTACTACACATATTTGCAAAAAAATTCTAATTATTGCAAGTATGAATTAAAGATATAACTGAGATTTTTGTGTCTCACTCCTGTTGATTTGTACAGATACTTTATATGAATTAAATTATGCCACTTCAACTTAATGAATGCCTGAATTACTCAATGTGTTTCTATTATTTATTGACAAATATGAAAAAGTCATCTCAATAAGAAAAAGAAAGTTAGTGTGTGGATTGATCAAGTTACTTGTCCCTGCCTGTAAACATTCTCATTTAGCTCCATCATATTTCAAATTATACCTAAACCCGCAATACACAGTTGTTCATAGTGCCAATAATAGAGCTAATAATGTCTGTTGCCAAAGTTATTGTGCTCCTTGAGAACTTGCTTACACCTACTGCCAGTGCCATCAGTGAAGAAGGTGGAAGAATGAGAATGCATTTCCTCAGCAACACAGTAAAGAAGAAGGAAGGGTTATCTGATAAAAAAATTAGCTTGGATATATAAAAAAGCATAGGTTTTTCTTTGGGCTGCTGAGGTGAACCTCTTATGACTCCTTGCCAGCAGACAAGACTTCTGTTGATTTCAGTAGGTTCAGAGTTTTGCTTCAAAAATGGAAACACAATAAAAAGAAAAAAGAGCATCTCAAGAAGATCTTAAGAAGTAGATAGCATATGGAATGCAGTTAATAACAGCAGAAGCCAAAATGCAAACGCTTCTCTGTATTATTTAAATAGATATACAACTTCTCTGATAGTTTTATTCACGGACTCCTCAGTTGAAATCATTTTTGAAAGGAGCTCATGTCTCTGGGTCCTTGTCAATTACAGACCAAAGTCATGTTGCAGAGCATTGTTCGTGTATTTGAGCAATTGCTTCATCACCTACAAAAAGAAATATTATTTTAGGCCATTTTAGTCTTTCTGTGCCATTTTTAAAGATTTTGTTTTACCCAACCTGAGTGTGAGATCCCTGCAGGCTTAATGAACAAAATTCCTTCTCAAGATTACATATTATTGCCATATTATTGTCATCATATAGCAGTCATCTCACTGTCTATTTTGTATGTTCAGTCATCATTTTCTTTCTCTAATTTCTTGGATAGGGCATTATAAAGTATACCAGACAAACAAAAACATCAGCTGTGCCACCAGCTAATGGGTAACAAAACTGGCAAAACACAGCAAGCCTTTGACTTTAAGGAGCCAAAAACATCCTATCCCTTGTTGATTGCGCTATTATTGTACTCTGGTTAAAAGTGGACAGGAAAGTTGTAACAAGGCTGAGAAAGGGCTGGAAAATGCTTACAGCAACAGTCTTCTTCCAAAAATGTTTCAAATAATAAAGGAAGTCGTAAAGACAGTGGTGGCTCCTTCTTTCAGTGTTTGACTATTCGCACTTCCAGCTTTTGCAGTGTTTGTGTTGGCTGCACCACAAGAGCTTTCCCTGGACACCAAAGGCTGGCTTTCAAAAGCTGCATGGCATGGGCAAGACTCTGACTCACCAAGGTTCCTCCAAGACATCAGCTGTCTAGAAAAGCTGATCTCTGATAGAAGAAATAAAAAATCTGCAGTGGAAATCTATTTTCTCCTCTCTGTCACTGTTGAAGTGACAATTTGATAAAACTAATTCTTGCCTGTTATGAGATTTCTCTTTCCCTGTGATTATTCCTGTGAGTCTATGTAATAGTACAACTAATCCAATTAACTAATCTTTTTCACAATAGCCTTATCGCATGGCTCTGTGTTTGTGGGTGGGCAGCTGTAACCACAGCCTGCTGGGGCAAGTCTCAGAATTACAGCAGAGAGAAAGAATTATATTTATGCACCATTCACTTCTTACCTGGGGCATAATAAATAGGAGTTCTTGTGACAGCTGTTTGTCTGGCTCAATCAGAAGAAAAGAACATGTAAAACCCTTACAAATCTGTTGTTCACCAAAGAGATGGTAGAAATAATTGCTAGTGCCTCAATTAACAAGGATCTATAACAACTCCACCCTTGGCATTAATTTTTCCCTGTCCTTTGCAGTACTTTTTTCACTGCTGACTCACTTCATGATGAGAAAATCCCTTCTCTTTTGCTTTTTTCACAGGTATTCTTAACTTTGGAGATTCCAGTTTTCTCAGGGCAAATTTCTGGTTTTTTCTTTACAAGGCAGAGTAAAACCTCCCTGTGTGTGTGCTGGGAAGACTAGACTAGACATTTCTTTGGTGAAATACAGTGACTTTCAGAGCTACACTTAGGATGACATAATGTCTCTGCTTTCAGTGGTACTAGGAAGACTCAGACTTACATAAATGCAGTATCCCAGGACTCCCCAGAGCAGAGGAATCTTTCACATATCAGAAGGGAAGGTTCAGACAGCATAGAGAGGACACTAAACATCTGCCAGGCTAAATATGTCCTAATGAACTCAGCAAACAGCAAAACACCAAGGCTTCACTTGTTTGGCTCAATTGCCCACGCCAAAGCGCCTACCACATTTCAAACACCATCAGGTACTGGACATGATCCCAAGGGATGGCAAAAGCACAGGACCTACAGAAATGTGAGTCCTTGGGAAGAATAGGGAAGATGTGGAAAGGCACACACATCTATAGAAAGAAATCTGATTGTGGTGTTTTAAAACATATCCTTTCATCCCTGAGTTTTCCATTTTCCCTTTTAATCCATGATCTTTGTGCTTAGGGGTCTATTGATCTCTTGCTTACCTGAAACTAATCCACAGATTCTTATGCTGGAGTCTGACATCACTCTTTGGTACTTCAGAAAATGGCATTACCATTTATTAGCATGCATTAGCCTTAATAAAAAGCAACTATGTATTTGCTATTTTATTCTTTCAGACATGATCCACTGGTCTGAAACAATTTTTGAAACTCTAGTAGCAAAACCATAATACAAAGGTCACACAATAGTGAGCAAATTAGAAGCATACTCATATTTTTACATAAAAAACATATGCAAAGAAGAAGATATCCATCTTACCATTGAAAACCCACAATCTGGCGTGCTTCTCTAATAATTCATTTGGGAATATAGAAAGTGTGCAATACAGATTTCAAAAGACATCACTGAACTAAAAGAAAATACTGGCATACAAAGCCAAAAAGTAATAATCTGAAAAGTGAGCCAAAAAAAACCCAACACTGTATATGCAATCATTGCCTTTGATTTTTCCTTACACAAAGGAAAATTTCTTATTTTTTTGTACAGATGGGTAACATCTGATAGTACAAATACCAATGGACGGAAAAGGTGAGTTTCAAATTGTGCAGGTTTGCAGCTTGTAACAATGAAATGTGGATTCTGTTCACAGATTAAGACAGTTCAAGGTGTGAGCTGCATGTCTTCACTCCAAATCACTCCATGGAAATATAGACAACCTATTCATTTGTCCTCATTTGTCCATGCTCTGTTCTCTGGTTTCATGTGAGATGACCTAGGGCATCTCAACCTGTTTCCACACCATGCCCTCAAGGTATGAGCACCACACCAGCTCTCTCAGTCCAGTTCAAGTGTCTCACATGCTTTAGGACATCAGGGAGAGATGATGTGTCTGTATTTAGAATAACTCAACAGACCGCTGCTTATGTGGTGTGCGGAGAGAGATTCATCAGTTGACCCATTTCAGATACCCAGGTAGGGCATCCCGTACGGGCGGGTGTGCTGGAATGCTCAGAAACATCCCAGATATGTACACAGGTTGGGCAGGCACAACACAAGCTTATGGAAGACTGCTCTTTCAGAAACAGCCTCTGGAGACTGACTGGCCTAAAGTGACTCTATAGCTCTGTGCTTGGCCCAGTCAGTTCCTCTGTGATTCTCCATCATCTCCTTGACACCAGGTTCATAGATAGACACACAAGTGCAGACACTTTGAGTTACTGAATTCCACCTCCATGGCCAGGCTTCCAAAAAAATTAAAATAACTTTTTTACAGGTCTAGTTAAATAGTCATGGGTCTTTGGGGTTCATTAAAACAACAACAATAGATTTAATCATATTTTTCAAACCATGGCTCACAGGAAGCCAGAAAACTTCCTTGCAGGCTTGCCATGCCTTACATCCAGAAATATCCTCCCTCTTTTAGAGATCTGAAGCCAGACATGAGGAAAGCTCAAAGCCTTTCTCCTCAGTGTACAGAAAGTCAAGAGACATAAACTGGAGTAAGACGTCTTCTTACCCAAGGGCTTCTTTTAATCAGAAAGAGGGGGGGAAAAAAACATTCTTTGAAAAAAACATGTTCAGAAAAGCAACTGAAGAGCAACCTGAGAGCCCTGTCCACAAGTGTAAAGGGGAAAGGGAAGGCAAGGCAAGGCAAAGCAGGGCAAAAGGCAAAGAGAAGTATCAAGGCTTATCTTTCACAAAAGAATCCTTATGATAATGACTCATCCAGAATAAGAGCTCATAAAAGAGAAGGAAATAAAAAACTTTTTTATTATTTATGGGTTCTTTTCCTTGAAATTTTCTGGCTTCTAACTCAGTATCACTTATAGGAGTGTGATTTGTAAATTTTGGGCATTTGGAGTCAGCTGCATTAAAACATATATGTAACAACAGTAATAAAGAATGATCAGAAGAGTATAATGTGTCTTCTGGTTTTACATCTGATGAATTTCCCTCAAAGAGAAAAGCATTAGAGGGAACATCAATGGTAGTAAAAAGCTTAGCACTTGGATGCCTGCCATGCCCAATTCCCCACTGATGCTGAAGCGCCTGAGATAATGCAGAACAGTACCTTGCAAGACTTTCTTTAGTTCTCCTTCACTGCATGTAAATGTTTCTCTTTCCTCCTATGGCAACCACTTAAAAAGCTGAGTGGTTGTCTTACCCTAGTGTTTCAAATATAAAAACTTCCCATAAGGTTGGGAACGTATTATAAATATCTCCTGTTTCATAGAATCATAGAATCACAATGATTTGCGTCGGATGAAAAATCATCTAGTTCCAACCTGCCCTGCCATGGGCAGGGACACCTTCCACTAGACCAAGTTACTCAAAACCTCATTCACCCACTTCCAGGGGTGGGGTGTATACAATTGCTCTAGGCAGGTTTTCCCTATTTAATGCTGAAATGGATGTACAATTTCCATCCACTCATGTGTAAAGTGACTTCTTCCTCTCTTAAAAATGAATAAATGGAAATACAGCCTGAACTAATGACTCCTTTCTAACCAAAGGGACATGGAGGCAGATTTTCCAGTCGCTGGGTTCAGAACATCAGAAGGTGACTCTGCCACCCAGGACAACATCGATGTTCCTGCAAGGGCTTAACATGGTCTCTGTGATCCAGCAGAGAGCAAAAGAGGAATTAGCAGCTGGTCAGAAGGCTCCAAGCTGTAATGTCAGAGGTCCACAGAACAAGAAGCTATCATGCTCACTCATTTCATCCTTCCTTAGCAGCAGAATTGTCAGGCAGAATCAGATCAATTTTCTATGAAGTCCAAGCTATATTGTTCCCAAGCAGATCATTCCAGAGTCTCAAGCTCATCTCCTGGTCACACCTGGCAATGCTACACTTTCACAAAGGAGGCAGGAGAAGTGCAGGCCTTGAAGCTGCCAGTCCAGGAGGAACAGAATGTTCCTGAAACCATGTGTTTCCCCTAAGGTGTATACAGATCAAATGGACTGCTTCCCTCACAAAACAAGGAATTCTGAACTGATGTATTACCTCTCTTCCCACTTTGGGGGACTGATCATCTGCTTCTGATAACTTCAGAAGTTATGTAAGTTACTTGGATAAATAACTTGTTCAGGTAATTGAATAGTCCATGTCATCAAAATTTAAGCACCATTGCTTAAAGGCATTCTATAATTTTAAATGACTTTAGCATGATTGCTCAAAAAAGACATCTACACATCTGACAGTAAATAGCTGCTGTTCAGAGCAGAGAGTTTTTTCTCCCAGGAAAGAGTGAGTGCCTGTTTCCTGGGGATGCAGTATTTTACAAGCCAATCTCTGGAACAACATGACCTAAAAATTAACTGTTGCCTGGCAATGATCATGATCTGATTACATGTGTTTTGTACAAACAGACAGGGAACCCATAGATGATGTATAAAGTTACATCTTTAAAAACACCAGTTTTCTAAAAAGAAGTTCTTGTCTTAGTTGACTAATTTTAAATGTGGTTCAAAAATGTTCTAGAATCAAAGTTTGCAGAAATCTTATGGGCAAAACCCCATTACTTTGAAAAAGTGTTTAAGCATGAGTATTTAATAAAAATTTGAAAAAATCAGTGTATAAAGATTGGATGCCTAAAGAGTGGATTAAAGGAAATGCCAAAAGATATGGATACGGAAAGCAGTCAATACTGATAAAGGCAATAAAAGCTACTCAAAATATTCTCAGAAGAAAACAAGTTTCCCTTCAAATAACATATGTTGAAATGGCAAAACCAGAAAGAAATCATATTAAAATATTCAGTATATATGCTTCTATTCTGTGTCTTAAATCAAACAAGAAGAGGTATCCAGCCTGTTTGATACTGATGGAGAATGCTGCTATTGACATCAAAAAGGGTGGTGGGGAAGTATGTTTTAAAGTTCACATTTTCTGTTGCATACACAGAGGTGATACATATCTGAAAAAGAAGCAGGTGTGGACCTCTCTGAAACTATCAGTTTAATTTGGAACTGATATTGGAAAGTAGTGACATTTGCAGTTCAGAATATCAAAACAAGTCAAAAAGATATCCAGCTATTCTTAAAAATATTGATAGTACTTCAAGGTTCTGGTACAAACTAGTGAAACCCCTGAACACAACCAGTGTTATTAAAACTGTAAAGTGAGCACTAATCTTTACAAGCTGGTTTGACTCATATAAAAAACCCAAGAAAATAAACTAAAAACCCAAGCTAAACCATGGCTATCAGTAGAATTTGACATTAAGTAGTTAAAAGCTGAGGGTGAGATGAAAAATTGTTCAAGACACGAGTAAAAATTGAGAAAAAAATTAGATAGCTACCCATCACACGTATCTAAGATGTGAGGGGTTTTTGATCTACTGGTGCTTTCCAAGTTGCCTAAATGTGCTGCAGTTTTGGTTAAACTAATCCTTAGTTTAGAATAAAAATGGGGTTTGATAAGCTACAACCTCTGCTCCATCAATGGAGATAGACTGTGGAAAACTATGATATCGAGACCATGCATCTTCATACCTAAGTCAGGAAGAAGAGGCCCTTGCCAGGTATTCTAGGAGCTGTCTGACATGGGAGATCTGGTGCCTCATGATTTTGCAAGTTACATATCTAGGCCACCCACTTGGCTTCCAGACTATAATGAACAGCCTGTCCTGAGAGGCTGAGCTTGTTGTGCATTTCACCATATGACCAGGAATGCAAAACAACTTCCAGGTGAAAGTACATATGACTGGGTACAGCACCTGTGTTAGGTGGCTCTGGCAATTCTGCATCAAATCTGACTCATGTGCTTCTCAACAGTTTTCCCCATAATCTTCACACCCCTATCTACTGAGACAGGTCAGGAAGATCCAAGACAGGAATGTTTAAGATACTGAATGATGCAAGTGTTTGGAAGCCAACACAAAGAACTTTGGTGAGAAAATGCTGCAGCGCTGAAGTGGGGCCCTAAATTTTTGACCGTGAGGTCCTGGTTTAAATTACACTGCAGTATGTCTTGACTGTAATACATTACTTCTGATGGACTTCTCACTCAAGTGATCCAAAGCATGAGGTTTGCCTCAACTCAGCTCTCAGTAAGAGTGCAATCGGTCTCCGAACTCCACTGCTCCAACCATCATAAATTGCAGATTCTATCAGGAGATCAACAATTTATCTGTCACAAAAAACTGGCATTTTACTGCTAAAGGCAGGCTTGTCAGATCAGTGCTGAAAACCCAGTCCTGCTGCCCCCCTTGCTGCACCTGTGCTGTGGATAATGAGAGCACTTCAGGCTCCAGGACTGTCAGACTAATATCTTTGACAAGGTCTGAATCCTACAGCAGTGAAGGAATTGCCTGGTTTGGGTCTTTCTTTTTTTTTTTTTTTTTTTTTTGGCTACCTGTAACCTGGCTTTCTGCTACTCAGAGATGATGCAGACTGCCTGGAATGCACCTGTACCTATGCTGGCTCTTTTGCCAGCTTCCTCCCAGCATTACAATCCTACATCTCAGCCAGTGCGATAGATTTTGCTACAGCAATGACAAATGTCACCTGGTGCCGTTGACCTGCAGCCAGAACAACACCACTCGAGTTTTCTCCCTAAAGCCACAACTTTGCCATCTCATGCTGTCTGCATATTCTTTCAGCAGCTCTGCTGTGTCAGACAAAAGCCATGTGTACCCTCCTCCTCTGTAGCCCTGTCCTAGTTCAGCAGGTGGGTCCAGTTTATCACTGTGTAGGGGTGACTAAAGCTGTCTATTCTACACCCTCCATTCATTTCCCAAGAACAATGGACCATTTGCAGCAGCTGGCCACAGCACACCTGACTCGTCAGGCTGTGAGCTGGGTGTGAAAGACACCTGTGAGATAAGAGCTGTGATAACTCCTCTCCAGGAAGTCATTAGCACCTTCACACCCGGCCTGAGGGGGTGTGTCTGCTAATGGGCCATTAACAATTCCAAAATACCCCCTGACTCACAGAGTCAGATCACCCATTGTGGAACTCCCTGCCCTGAGAGAGGTACTGGGTGCTCCCACCTGGACCTGAGTGTACATAATCGTAGGGTTTGAAGACCTCAGGGAACCACTTGTTGGACCCAGAGGAGGACCAGAACCTTGACAGGAGGAGACCACCACTCTTCACCTGACTGAAACTATCGTCTGCACCAACAGGTTTTTTACCTCCTTTTGCTTTGGACTTGGGGGAAACCACGTGGGTCTCAGCACAGGAGCTAACAGGCACCGTTGTGTTTGTGCCCCAGGGCACTGGGTTATACTAATGGGTTTTGTGGGTTAAAAGCAATTTCTCTTTGTGTCATTGTATTTATTGCAATATTTTTTATTAAATTGTAACTCTGACTTATAATCTGTCCTGAGATGGGTTCATTTCTCCTGCTGGTTTACCTTTAAACCAGTACAAGCCCCCTCTTGCTTCTCCTTCCCTCAGCAAAATCAGGTCTTGGGCAGATGCTTGGCCTCCTACGGCTCCTGCATCTCAACATTTTTGCTGTTTCTTTAAGGTCTGTTGTCTGTGGACATTAAAATTGCAGGTTTTGAGAACAGGGACCATGTCTCTGTTCTGCATTTGTGTAACACACAGTGACAGAGAAATGCCTCTTAGGCCTGGCTGCTTTGGTAATACAAATTACACAAGAGCAATGAGCTGGCTGCCTAATTACCTTATTTTGTTCCCTGCATCAGCAACAATTTCAGTCAGTTAAATTTTGTGATGACAGAGTTAAGAGTGGGCATCATACTGTGTTTCTTTTTTGCCCTCTGATGACTGAGAGCTTCTGGGCACAGGTCCTTAAATAACTAATGGCACAGTGAAAAATCAAAAGCCAGAGTCATCTACTCCTTTTCCAGATACTTAGAGTGATCTGGGATGTTTCTTTTCCCCTTCTTTGACTTAATTCTTCCTTGATCAGTGCCAGCTTCATTTTCCAGCCCTCTGAAAAAGGAGGCTCTGGGATTCTCCCCCTCACACTCTCCCACTGGAGTAGGCAGCTCCTGCTGGTGCCACCAGCCATGTCCTAGGCAAAGACCATTCATGTGTTGCACTCCGAGCACTGGCTGTGCTGCCACGCTACAGCTATTAGATGTTCTGCCACATTACACTTTTAAAAATGTGCAACTTCTGCTTTGATCTTGGCAGCTTGAGACAGTGATTTAAATGCCTCCTACCTCCTTTCCTGAGTGCGTGCTTCAGCATCACTGCTAAGAGGCACAGCTGGCTGACAGCTCTTTGGGAGTCAGCCTCCTGAAACAAGTCCCAGGGAGAGGGAAATATGGCATGATGCCCTGCTTGCTTTTAAGATCTGAAACACACAGGGCCTCAAATGACTAATTCTTCAAAGTTGTTTTTTCATAAGTGACCAGCTTTCTAAATACAGTAGGAGTCCTTGATGCTGGTTCTCACCCAAATGGTTACCTTCCAAGGAGGACCAGCTGTCCTGTGCTGTTTGTTGGATTTGTTAGTGTGGCAGACATTGGCGTTCAGGCATTACCCTCTTGTAATGCCATGGGTGCAGGGTGCCTGTGGGTCTTCCTGGGGCACCCCTCTCTGATGGACTTCTCTCTGCGAGAAACTCAACAACTTGCCAAAGGAGAAGCCTGTACCAGTGCTGAACCAAACATCAATCACCATCTATAATTCAGCTTGAAGTTTTCATGTAAACCATGTTTTCAAAAGGATGTTTAAGCTTATTTTTTTATTGCTCCTAGCTGAAATTTCAGGAAGACTCCATGAATCAGCAAACTAATTGTCTTTTGTGTTAGCTGGAGATGTTTACTGTGAGGGCATAACTAAGCAAATATTGAGATTAGTGCTTTCGAGAGTATGAATGTTCTGCAGATGTTTTGGGTAGAACTTGAACGGGATCTGATGGCAAGCAAGGGATATTTAAGAGGAAGCATATGTAATACAAAGTAGACTGCACTTAAGGAGTTATTTCAAGAATCAAGAGCAAAAGAAGATGAGTGGTCACAAAAATAATTCATAAAAAGGTTTTCTTTTTTTTTCCCCCCAAATGAAATTAATAGGATTTTGTGATACTAGGATATAACTTCAAGTGGATCTGGCCTCTCAAATACCTTTGATGACAAGACCCCTGTTTCTACAGATAACTCCTACAGAGCTTTGTTTCTTTCATTTGGTATTGTCTGCTACCCTTTAAAAAAAAAGTTGTTTGTACCTTATGAATATAGCCTAGTCTGTTTGTTTCTGATGAGATTTGAGGAATGATAATCATTAAAAATTACATGGAAACTGATGCACAGGGCTAGGCAGCATCAGTGCTGAGTAACTGCATGGACAGCTTCTTCGATAGACTCAGAATACAGATGCACAAAAGAGCATCCTTGAACATTCAGCTGGGAATTCTGCCTGCAGAGGAAAATGTCCCTTTGTACTGACTGATATGAAAATTAACAGTGGTCTTGACCCAGTGGCTTCCTTGTGGCATGGCACAATACTTACAGTGTAATCTAATGAAACCAGACACACCGAGTCTAATTTCCATTTTCTGATGCACTGAGCTTTGCCTAGGGGACCCCAGGTTGGGATACTAGCTTTTCAGTTTCAGGTAAAATTTGCAGAAATATTGCCACGCAGAACTGGACCAAAATCCTATTTCATCCTTTGGCTTGTCTCTGACAATGGCCAGCAAGCAATGCATCCCTAGGAGGTAAAAATGCAGCATAATGTCTCTTCCTAAGTCAGCAGGAACCCTTTTTTGCAAAAGCAGCCATTTAGCACCTGACAAGGCTTGCTAGATACTGTTTTCAAGGAGCCTTCTCTGAATTGCAGCAATTTACCTGGCTAGATTTTTCATTATGTAGTAACTTTGCCATGCATACGTGTGCTGTGTGCATTTTAAAAGCTGCATATTTTACAGCTACAGCTCATAATTTGACAAGGCTTATAGCTTGGTCAAATGAAACCAATTCCCCACACAACAAGCATAGATGCTTCTTTTCAGCAAACGCTGTTTTCCTGCCAAATTCCACTTACAGCCTCAAGCCTTTTCACTCATCTCATATAATTTCATTTCCAGCCACTTAAAATTTGGGCCTTTTTTAAATCGTTATGAACTTGAAAATGCCTCATCTACTTTTCCTGTCTCGCTCAAGCCCTTTAGGCAGAAAAGAAATATTGGACTAACTTTTACTTTTTACCTATCTGATTCTGTAGAACACTTGCAGAAGCCCTTAGCAATGCTTCACTGTGTTCTTAAAGGGGAGTTCTAGAAATGAAAATATTTGAAAATTATCAGTTACTAAAAGTGAAGACTTCAGAAACTTAACAAAAGGGGTTAACACCTATCTTTTAATTGAATAAAGGACCTAGAGATTCAATTGGAAGCTAGACAAGTAAATGGTCAAGTATGTGTTGTGGTGGTTTTTATGTCTTAATAAAGATAAATCAATGCACCTTTTGTGAAAGATGACTACTTAGTCTCAAAGATTCAGCTGTTATTGTGCACTGCTAGTCTATGACTCTAATTCTTATTACAAGCTTGATTTGCTGAAAATAAAGATGTGTGGAAAGCAAAGAAAATTACACTTACTTTTGCTATTATGTAGAATTAAATTGACTGGCAAAACTATGAAAGCTTTGAAATGAAGACTGTAGGGGAGTATTAATCTAACATGCATAAATCTGATTGTAAATCTTCATTGCATTTGACTATTTTTTGAAGGTCAAAAAGATAAATTATTTGTGTCCCATTACACACAAAATTTATTCTACCTAGTTCTTTGTCAAGGAGCTGTACTATAGGCAGATCAAGACAGCAGTGTCTGTGCCACAACCTTCTAGACCTTATCAAGGCCACAGTCAAACATGGTGGCTATTCATCATTTTTAAGGCAAAACAGTAAGTCAGACAGTGTAGTCTTCATTTGAGTAAAACTTCCAGCCACTTCAACCTGACATTGCTTAAATGAAGTTTGCCAAATATAGCACTTGGGCAAATCAATCTAATAACCACAGAAAAGTTACAGACCATATGTGAGTCATACAGCATAAGAACTACTATTCTTAACTGCTTAATAGCTTTTTACCACCAAGTAGATATTTTGCAGTGCAGACAGGTGGGGAAAAACACTCTGATCATGCTGATTAGAATGCAAAGTGCTTGCATAAAGGCTGATTTTAGTTAAGTCAAGTCTCAGGGCCATGTAGCATCTGAGCCATTGTGTTTTGCAACAGCTACAGATCTGAACCATTGTCTCTATATATTTCTTGCTCCATAATTTAAATTAACTTGTGAACTTCTATTCACCGTAGGGAAAAAAAAAAGCTAAACCAGGACACCACTGTCCTAGAGAACAAAATGGTTCTTCCCCCTACACAAGACTTTCCTGATCAAACACATCATCTAAAAGAAATATGTGCTGACATTTTGTTTGTAGCAGAAGCTTACTGAAAAGTTGTCTCAAGAATGGCAAAGATATGGATTGTCCAACTGGTAGACAAAGTAAACACCTGTACAGGAAAGCAATTGCATGTGTCCTGCTTTCCAGACTGATTTCAAAGGACTGTTCCACCCGCCACAGCATCCTTGCCAAGACAGAAGCTGGATGAAAAGCAAGAAGAAGTTTGTTTCTGCTGAAGTTGCTTTGAAGGTGTTGCAGAATCTTGAAGCTGAAAATTATGCAGTGTAAAGTGTGTTCTTTATAGCAGACTTTGTGGTCAAGCACAGCTGTCTAGTCAGAGAATGAAACCAGTGGAAACCTTGGTCAGAGAAGATGGATGTGCATTGAGAAAAGCTTTGCAATCAAATGCCAGCAAGCTGTACATGAACACATGCAAGTTTTTATTGGGGTAGAGTTCATTTGCTACATACCAGCTGGCATGGGGCTGGAGTTTGTGCTGGAAACAGTGTTGACAACTCAGGGATGTTTGGGCTTTTGCTGAGCAGGGCTTACCCAGAGTCAAGGCATTTTCTGCTTCTCACCCCATCCCGCCAGCAAGGAGACTGGGGTGTGCAAGGATCTGTGAGGGGACTCTGCCAGGACATCTGCCCCCAACTGACCAGAGGGATATCCCATACCACGTGATGCCATATTCAGCATATGAAGGTGTGGGAAGGAAAAGGAAGGGGGGATGTTCATAGTGATGGCATTTGTCTTCCCAAGTCACCATTATGGGTGATGGAGCCTGGCTTTCCAGGGGATGGCTGAACACCTGCCTGCCCATGGGAAGTGGTGAATTAATCTCTTGTTTTGCTTGGCTTGTGTGTGTGGCTTTTGCTTTAGCTATTAACTTATCTTTATCTCAACCTATGAGTTGCCTCACTTTTATTCTTCTGATTTGCTTCCCCATTCAACCAGGGCAGCAGGTGAGTAGCTGTGTGGGCTGAGAGGCCACCTGGGGTTAAACTGCATCAGAGCCTCACCACTGGGTTGCATACCCAGTAGCACAAAGGCAACTGCTTCCAGAACACCACACACTTTTGTTCTTCCATTAATTAATGAAAGTGCCTGATCTATGTTGCATTGCTAATGCCAGCAAATTCTCTGCAAGCAGCTGTCAAAGAATCATCTGAATCTCAGCATCAAGCAGGAAAATACTGAGGCATCAAAGAGATGTACTCACAACATCTTCCATATCTGTAATGAGTAAATGGAAAAATTAAAGCTTTTTATGCTAGCAAAAATCACTGATGCTGTCTTAAAATTGAATGAATGGAAGTCAGGGCTGGCCTTGCTAATAAAAGGCAAAAATATATCAAACTTCTGTGGGTTTGCCTTTTATCCTGTTCTTTATTTCACTGAATGTGTATGAAGTTTAATTAGCTTGTATTTATCTGAATATACTTGTTTCTTATTTGACTATGAATACAGAGCTAGTGAAGATAAAATAAAACCAAAAGAGCCCCATTTTTTAACAGTCTGCCACATTCTGGATCATTTTCTTGATCCAAATTTAGATCACAGACATACATCTATCTGAGATAATCTGTGCAAAATTCAGAAGCGGGGACTGACCGGCCTCCAGAGGACAGGCATGTGTTGCTGGGTTTGAGAAGAGGTAGGAATTTCTTTAGTCAGCTTTAGCCCAAGAAAAATCGTTGCATCCAACCACTCCTCAGTGTCAAAGCTTATAGTTAATGCAATTAAACTTCCTTAACCTTCAGGTGAACTTGTCACCAGAACAGAATAAAGACAAGGAGAAGCAATGTAGAAAAATAATGGAGCTACTTTTGTTTAAATGCTCTTCTATTCCCAGGAAGGAATTGAGAAATGCATGTGTATTAATAACTATGCTGGAAGAATAGGACAAAAGAGAACCTGCCTTTTTAATTATAAAGTGGGTTTTCATAGCATGGGATTTTTTTAGTCATGGGTACATTTGGTCATACCATTTCAGGAACAGGACAAATACAGCCTGTTCTCTTTCTGTGCAAAGAGGTGACCTGACATTCTTACTTAGACATCACTCAAACTAGCAAAATGAGAGCTAAGTTGTTTTTTTTTTTGATTGTGAGTTTGCTGAGCCGTGAAAAAGTGTCACAGAGGTATTTTTACCTCGGTTCCAATGTTCTTTTGGAGAAACTGAATAGCCTTTCTGGAAGACGAGTATGTACTGTAAATGCACTGCTAACACATCTGTTACAATTAGGATAACGCTGCAGGTAATGAAGTCAAAGAGTCACTTATTGTACAATCTAATTGATAACATCCTTTTTACAATGACTTAATCCTGTGCAGGGGAAGTTAAGAGGAAATTCCAGCTGCAATATTTAGCCTTCAATTCATATTACATCCTTGGAACCTCTCTATGAAATCTAATTGAAATTTTCAAATGTGTGTTCCCCTCACTCAGTAAATGTGGTTTGTGTTGCTGTAGAGTTAACTCCAGCATTGTTTTCAAATGCTTATTAGGACTAATGTAGAAAGAGCAATTTTAAATTCCTGACCCATTTCAGCCTGTTTTTCTATGGAAGCACTCTTGCATGACCAGTCTGGATGGGATTCAACTCACCTAACTTCAGACATGTATAATGCAGGTGTTTATATCTAGGTAACCTTACATATGTATCTGTCTTGGAATTGGTTATAACTTTTGTGAGATCAGCCTGCTTAGAAAAGAAAAAAAATCCTCTATATAAACCAAGAGAAAGGCTCCAGCTGAAGTTCCTCCATTTGCAGCCCTCAGAGAAGCCACACAGAAGTGACTTAGCAAAAGCCCCAGGTGGACAGGGGCAGCTAGTCCCTTAAACTGAGCATCTGTCATGGATATAAATCTTCAGTAACTAAGGTGAGAGTAATCTTAGCCTTGGAAGCTATAGCTTTGAAATACAGATGTCAGCATGTGAACTCATCACCTGAGACTTCCTTTTCCATGAAAAAAAGTTCAGGATGCTGCTCATTTGACCCATTTTAGATGTCTAAATGAAACTCCACGTATTTCTGTTCATGGATAATAAAGGATTTTAGGATGACTATCTTAGCTATTCATTGGTATGAGGAATTCCTTCTTAGTGTCTTAAAACTAATGTTTACCTCCCCAGTGTAAGTAGTGGAGAGTGGAAGATGCCATTAAATAACTAGAGAGGAGAATACCATCCACTTAAATAAGTTGCCCTTTGATTAGGTGGCAACTTGACATGCACTGCCCCACTACTTTCCTATAATTTTAAGAACTACCTTGATCTCTAAGTTAGGCAGACTAGATCTTGCCAATAGATTCATCAAGTCTCCTTAGAAAAGAGAAAAGTATAACAAAAGGATGATTCAGTTTCTGGGCTCTCAGGTTACCTAAGTAGTCTTATCTGAAGACAACATTGTCATTCCCAGAAAATGCATAGCAGCTAATCATATCTTCCCAAAAAAACCCTCCTTCACTATTAATTATTTCTGGCAGACTGTAGTTTGGATGCTTTTCTGTACCAAAATTATGCCAAATACTGCAATATGTCCATAGCAAGTTATTCTTACTTTCCCAGGCAAAGGGATAGATCAGCCTCACTCAGCTTGAATCCTCTAAGAATTAGCTGTCTGCATTTCCTATAATTACCGGAAAGAGATAGCAAAATCCAAAGTGATACTCATCCTGGCTGTGGAATGTTGAAGTGTCACAATTGTCCTTTATCAGTCCATGACTGTTGTACTGTTATAAATCTACCTACCCCATGTTCACCCCATGGAGGTCTCCAGTATTGGTAATGCTGATCACAAATTGAGTCAAATCAGCTCAGTGAACAGCAGACACTTTTCTTTTGTAGTAGTAAAAGAAAAGACCAGAGACAGACTTCATTGAACTGTTGCTGGATTGCTCAACCCATCACAGGGAAGGCAACGTAGATGCTAGTCTGGGGACAGGAGTGATCTTGGGGCTGATCATTTCAACAGCATCACATCTCATATAGACTTAAGCTGATCATGACACTGCACTCTCAAACCACTGTCCAAAGAAGGAATTAGTTGCCTTCTCCAGAGCCTCTTCTACTGACTGCCAAAGGAGTTTAAATTTCTGCATTAAACCCATAGATGGTGAAGATTAATTGAAGAAATTGCATCCAGACTATCAAAATGAAGACACCATGAGTGAGACAACCAGTGCTCTCAGCATGTTTCATGAGGAAGTTCACCTTTCCACAGGGATGGACCAAATCAATGCTCCACAGAAAATTTGTTTACCTGGTATAAAGATTTTGCTTTTATTTTCTGTTCCATGATGGGAATCTGCAGTGCTTTGCTCAACAGCAGCATTCAGGAAGGCTGTGCAGTGATACTTATCTCTTCAGGTGAGCTGCAAATTGCCCATCACTATCTAACCTTATACTCACGGATTGCACACACACTAAAATCTTGCAAGCAAAATATGCCCATTCATTTCTTTTATGATGAATATGTCCTATTTATATCCAAAATTTCCTTCAGCTATCACTAGTTACAATTACTGAGGAATTTTGTAGTGTTCAACTTTGGATGCAGACTGCAGAAATAATGTATTTCCATAAGCTTTAGCTGGTCTTCTGGAAGCAAATCAGATCTGTATTTAGGTTCATCATAAAAATCTGACAACAATGACATAGTAATATATGCACATAAAAAATTTCTGAAGTACCTTTATCAAGCCTTTCAGATGGATTCTCACCTCACTTGTGCTTCTTTCTCAATTCCACCAACATGAATTGTTGATAACTTGTTTACACTAAAATAAAAACATAAAACATTAGTCTATTTGGAGGAGGCGAGAACTTGTGATTCTACCATTCATAGACTAAATCACAATATCACAAACAACATAGTCACTGACTGATAAATAAGATAATCTTATACTGAGAAAAAGGAAATTGGGGAAGCGAACAAACACACTTAAAATACAAAGCAGTTTGGTTATACTAGAGACACAAATGTTGTGTGCACACAAAGCTGCTGAAATCTTGACAAATCAGAGTTGCAGTATCTGCTGCCAGTCACAACCAGAACCTGAAGGGGGAAGAAAGGAAAGTAAGGGTAAAAAAGCTCCATTTGTGTTTGATTTGAGTTTTCTGGGAAAAAAAATATGTTTATAGACAAATTTGACAAGTACTTGCATAGACCCTGGCACCAGATCAAGTAGTAAACTCCTCAAAAATAGTGACTAAAATAATGAAACACTAAAGCAGGAGAGAGAAGAGTAAATACTTTCCTGGAAGGCTGCATAAATGGCCTTGTGAAATGCCTGTTACAACTGTAATGTTACTGGCTCTCTCCCATCATGTCTGAAAGCTGAGACATTAGTCATCAGCCAAACAATTGCCACTAATAATTCATTTGGCTGCATTCCAAGTAATAGTGAGCAGTGGGGCAGTCATGGAGTTCTATATATGTGAAGACATGGGAATATTTTCCTAGTTACTGACCAGTTCAGAAAATCCCTAAGGGCACATATTAATATCAAACCAAAGCAGAGAAGAGGAGGAACGTACGTAATGAAAATTTGCTGAAGAAACACCTTTTCAGTACACTAGTCAATACCACTGTTTGCAATAAAATGTGATTAGGTTTGAGTTGTTAAATGAGAAATCTTCTGAAGCACACGGTATCTCAGTTTGATATTTTCAAATTTGACTAACTATGATAAGACTTCTGAAATCAATGCCAGTCTTTCAGCTTTGAAACCTTCCTTCTTAGTCTACATGTAGATTCAGAGATTAACATTTGGACTAAAATCAATGAGGAAAACAAAAAAAACAGATCACAAAATTTAATTATTTTAATTTATGGTGTTCTAGGATGCAACATAAATGATTTCACTTGAAGATTCAAGTCAAATATGATCTGAGTCTATTGAGGGTTTACAATCAGGCCCTTCCTAACATAGAAAACACAATGTATAGAGGAAATGGTGAAAGTCCCTAAGAAATCAAATAGTATTCACAAAAGGTCCAATCCTAAGCATTCTCATGTCAATGGGAGAACTGCTTCTCTAAACAATAGTTGTTATTTGTCTCAGCTAAACTATTTCTAACTCCTGTGAGATGTATACCTAAGGAGTTTTTTCAGTAGTTGCCCAGGTTTAGGCAGCTCACAACCAAAACTTTTAAAATCGTAGGTGAGTAAAATGAATTTGATTCAAGACAAGTAATGGTCTTACCAACAGTTCAAGTGACAACATCAATGTGTTTTATAAATTCATATATAAAGCTTACATTCTGCCTTTGGCTGAAGTAATAAGCCACAGAACTCACAGAAGTTTGGGTTCTTTTGACAGTTAATTTATAAGTGACAGCTCAGAACAGGCAACTAAGACTTCAGGTCTCTCAGTGACAAAAAGTAATTAGTTTGAACCTACACGAGTCTACTTGCAGTTAAAGACAAGCTGAACCGCTTTATATACCCTGTAGAACATCCTTTCAACACTGTGCAAATGAGCTCCCTTTGCAGGCTTGCACAAGTCTATTGTAAACTAAGGCCAGACTCTGTCTCAGAGGAATTAAGTGAAATCTAGGGGCAGAATTTGACCTATGCTTTTTAATCACCTGCTGTCTTAGTTTGAGGGAAACCAAAATGTTTACCAACACCAGAGGAAAGGATTCCTCCTAAATAACCACGTCGCTCCTTATTAAATTTAAGAAAAAGGAACTTAAATTAGAACATGGATATAAGAAGGCTAACTGTTCTTCACTAATATATATATATNGATGATAATTCCCAGGAATCTCCTTGCAGTCCAAGTTGGTCCCCAGGAAGAAAAGGTCTGCAGTGTGTCCTGAAGCAGCTGTGACTCTCTTCTCTCTCACTCTCTCTGAAGCTCAGGGTGCCCAGAGATGGAAGGGGGAAGGCAAGGAGCAGAGCCAGAAAAGAGCTCTCACCAGCTTAGCAAGAAGTGGCTCCTTTTCCGCAGCTGCCCAAAACTGAAAGTTGAACACAGGGAAAAACCTCTCCCACCCCCAGATGCTGGGGTTCCATTTCTCACCTCCACCCCACCATTAAGTTGGAATCTGAAAGTCATCAGCCATCTTTTGTCCTCAGTCCTGGAACTCTGACACCCAAACCTTTGTGTTGGTAGGGTGAGAAAAATTCTCTGAGGGACTCCTCCCAATGCCACCTTCCTTTGTTTGAGCCTTTAACACCTGCAAAATTAAAAAATACCATCTCTTCCGAATTTGTACACTCCTTTCAAATGAGGCATCTACAAAAATCCAGAATGACACCAGAAATTATAATGAATAACACTAAAATCAAGAATTAAATAAATTGATATGTGAATACATTTATAAAAGTACAGAGAGATTCAGATCTCTGTAGCCAAAGAATGTATTAATCAATTCAAGCTCTACCACCCCAGTAGCCTTTTAACAATGTGTGGGTGGTTTGATAAAATGACAGGTCAACAAACTATTACATTTTATTTCACAGATGAATAGGTGCCTTAGGAAGTCTTATAGCCTGCAATGTTCCTATGCACATAATTAAAAAAAATGAGTGAGGTGATGATGCAAGCTTTACTTCAGCCTTTGACCTTTAAGAATGAACACTTTTGTTGCTCATACACACTGTCACTGAATCTGTGGACTGCATCTAGGTCACTCTTGCCAATTAGAACATTGTGAACCATAAGGCATTTCACTGAGAAATGAAGCGAGAGTTATTTCTTTTTGAAGATGCATAAAGAGCACAGATGACTTGAATAAGGTCTTCCAATGTTTGAGTCACAAAGATTGGACTAGGAAATAGTTTTCTTCTAAGTCTTCATTCTTTATTCCCTGAGTCTCGCCACTTTGGTATAATGGAAAACCTGTGGGACAAACTTCTGGACTGCAACTCTTAGCAGAGAGTGACTATTTTCACTGAGCATAACACTTTCATATAGAAGTGAAAAAGCATGTGCGATGTCTACAGCCACATAGTTAGCAACTATAATCTTCAATCAGCATGAAATGGCAGTCACTTGATGTCATGCCAATACAATACAAAAATAATTGGGTCATTGTATTTTCCAATTTCTGACACAAAAGCATTGAATAAAGGAAGAAAATACATTCCCATCAAACACACTGCTGCTAATTTCACTCTGAAGACACTCTTAAGTGTTCCAGGCTCAGTGTCATTCCATCTGCTCTCCTAGTCCCATACCAATGACAAATTGCCAGTCCTACCAAACTGCAGCCCATTTCAGCTTTTCATTTTCTCTAATCTCTCTCTCAGTGGAATAAAAAGTTGCCCGGCAATGTTTTCTGAGAAATTTCATTCATAGGTTATAGACATGAAAATACGGATTGTGGTCAATGTTTAAAAATCTCACTTTTGTAAACTTTCTCCAACTCCATAAGAGAAAAAGGTGCATTTGCTTAAAAGCCATAGACTTCAAATCTGTACATATAGAACTTGCCTTTGAAAAGCAGGTCCAAACATCAGTGCCTATATTTGGTTACAAGCCTACCTTTAGGCTGACTCTCAAACTTCAAGGCTTGGTGGAAATACATAGACATAAAATATATTTTTTCTTTTTTAACAGATTTTTTTCTCATCATAGTTTTATAAATTCTTACAGTTTGTAACATAAAGCATTTTTAAGCACACCCAGGTAAAGTGGGATCTAGGTGATTTCCCATCAAGTCTTCCATCTATCAGAGACAACACACTTTTCTGTCATAAGCACGTTCTTTTGGGGTTTTCCCCTATGTAATAAATGACTTTGGGATTACAGAGGTAATCTACAGTAATGTATGACACGCTGATATTCCAGTTGGTAAAGAGAGAAAATTATCATTAATATATCTCTGGGAGGGAAAAAATGCACTTGTTAGTTATCGGTTTATACATAATTTACAGAAAGAGACCAGGATGAAATTTCTGCACTCCTAGATGAACACAATGCAATTCTCCAGCAGAGATGAGAGATGAATGCCTTAGGATATTGCCTCTCTTGCTGCACATTCCAATCTCTCTTACTGTTAATGGAATTACACACACTTACTGCAGAACTGCAGTACCACATCTCTCTGCTGGTGTCTAAACAAGGAAAGAAAAAGTGTGTTTATTACAGAAGGAGAACTTGTACAGATAAAGTATGGGATTGACATTCCTAAGGGTGTTCTTATGACAATTGCCTCGTATCACCTTGAGGGACAATCAGTGTTGCCAGGACTATGAAGGAGGTACTGCATTCCTTATTGGCACTAACAGTCTAAAGGATGGCTACAATGTAATTGACAGCTGGATGGGGACTTTATTTTGCAAATAGAGATGTTTGTACATAACTGTGCTGTCAGCACAAATTCATTAAAAAATTGAACATATTTAGCATTTTTCTGAAATGTCTAGACACATGCAAGTATAATGGAATCTAAAACCAATTACAACATCACTTTTCATTTAAAAAACGCAACAGAGTTCAACTTCTTGCAGTGGAAGATTTGCTGTTTTAAGGTGTTTCAGATTCAATGGTAGCCCACATGCTTATTTGTTTTTAAATCTCCGGTAAGGATTTATAGTCTGGCACTGTTATCTCCTAAAGAGATGGAGAGTGAGATTTAATTTACAGATTAAATGTAGGTGTCTCTCTCTAGGAATCCAAGCAGATGCATCTGAGCTCCAGCTCCAGTCAATGGAGGTCTTGTTAATACTGTCACAGAAGCAAAGAAATATATTCAGCTGATGAAAAGAAAACTGGATCACTCCCTAGACTCCAGTGATGGTGCTGACTAGGGAGTAAATTTTGCATAAGTGAAGGCACTCAGTGTATTTGAGATGCTATATGGGATCCCGCCTGGCCTTCAAGCATGTGGGTCACTCCCAAAGTCCTGCATTGTGTTTGTTAACCCCATAGAATCATAGAACCATAGAATAGTTTGGTTTGGGAGGGACCTTCCAATATCATCTAGTCCCTGCCATGGGTAAGGGCACCTTTCTCTAGATCAGGTTACTCAAAAGCTGTCAATCTGATCTTGAGCATTTCCAATAATGAGGCATCCACCGCTTCCCTGAGCAACGCATTTCAGTGACTCACCATTATCATCATAATTTATTCCTTAAATCCAACCTGAATCTACTATCTTTCAGTTTAAAACTATTGCCCCTTGTCCTGTTACTAAGGGCCTTCTTAGTGACAGTTTGTCTTCATCTTTCTTAAAAGTCCCCTTTTTAAATTGACCACTATGAGGTCTCCTGGAAGCACTGTCCTCTCCAAGTTAAGCCACCCAAACTCTCTCAATCTATCTCCATAGAAAAAGTGCTCCAGCCCTCTGATCATCTTCATGTGCCTCCTCTGGACTGCTCCAACAGGTATGTATCCTTCTTCTACTGGGGGCCCCAGAGCTGGATACAGTCCTCCAGATGGGCTTTCACCAGAGTAGAGTAGAGAGGAAGAATCACCTCCCCTGACCTGCTGGTCACACCCCTTTCAGTACAACCCAGGGTACAATTAGCTTCCAACCTGCAACATCTCCAAAACTGCTTTTCTGAAGGCAACTGAATGCAGTTCCCTGCCTACAACTGAGCTTCAGAAAGTAGTTATTTGAAAGTCAGCTTTTAAATTTTTGTGACTCAGGAGAAGCTGATGTTTTAGTGGAGAGCAATATTGACCAATATGATTGTTAGATCCTTCCTAGATCCTGAGTGAAATCCTAAGTTTAGCTGTGCCATATCCTGTGTGCCTCTCTTTCCCCGATGCAGTCTGCTCCATTTCATGCTCAGCATCTCCCACAGCCCTCCCTGGGAGATAAGTCCTCGGCAACTCCTTCTCCCATCAGAAGAGTTCAGCTGTGCCATGACCAAGAGATGTGGCAGAGGATACCAGAGACTATCGCTGAAGGAAAGGGCACTCCCATTTAAAGACCTAAAAGTGTGAGACTCATACCCAGGATGGCAGACCAAGTGCAGTGGCAGTACAGGGGTCGGTATAAGAAGCACACAGCACATGCACAGTTGGCTTAGAAAAAATCCTTCACATCTACTAGGTGGAGTTTTCATATGGGGTTATTTTATATAAGAAATATAAATTCAAAAATCAGCACTGACAAGTTGCTCCCTGGGGGCTGGGGAGCAGAGTGCAGTGGAGATCTCATGGATGAGAGTTGTGGACAAAGTTGGGATCAGTAACAGGGACACCAACAGCCTCTGACAATTTTGGGGAGCAACAAACTGAGGCCCCAGCCCAGACTGAGTCAGAAGAGAGGCAAGGCTGAGGACAGACATTCCAGCAGCATTGCTAAAGCTGGGATGAGGAATGGCTGAGCCAAAATGGAGCTCAGTGTTCTAGATGGCTGATCTCAGGTTGAGCCCATGGAGGACAGTAAGGCCTGGAGGTGTCTTCAGGGCCATGCACTATATCTCAGGAGAAAATTTTAATGCTAAAAGCTTCCTTTGTGAAACCCTTTAGTGTCCTAGATCTGTGACAGAGCTGCCTGCAAGCAAGACAAGACACACTCTAATATCAATGTAATGAAATCTGTACATAGACACATATGTTTTCCAACCAGCATGTTTAACATCAACTTCCCTCTCTTGCTATGGCCAAACACTCAGATACAAGTGAGGTTCTGATGGTCCACCTGATGTGACACTACCTCCCAAAGGCTGAATCAGACAAGAATTTTTAGACCACAGGAATGCTTTTCTTTTCCCTATTGAGCTCCAGAGGTGCTACCTACCCATTGTCAGAAACCATTGCCCAATCTGACAATGGAATAGCAACCTAATTCTTCTCAGGCAAACTCAGACAGATTGCCTTAGGCAGTTTAAATCTTTGGTTGAAGATTACCTGGCTGATTTTGCCTGTAGCAAATTACAAAACACATGCATGTGTCACTTTGCAGATCTGTATCACAGAATCACTGACTATTCTGCATTGGAAGGGATCCACAAGTATCACCAAGTCCAACTCTTAACCCTGCATGGGATCATCCCCAAGAGTCACACCATGTGCCTGAGAGTATCATCCAAACACTTCCTGAACTCTGTCAGGCTTGGTGCTGTGACCACTGCCCTGGGGAACCTATTCCAGTACCCAATCACCCTTTAAGTCAAAAAAAGCATTCTCATATCCAATCTAAACCTCCCTTGACACAACTTCAGGCCACTGCCTCAGGTCCTGTCACTGCTCACCACAGAGAAGAGATCAGTGCCTGCCCCGTCTCTTCCCCTCATGAGGAAGCTGTAGACTGCAATGAGGTGTCCTCTCAGTCTCCTCTTCTCCAGGCTGAACAGATCAAGTGACCTCAGCCACTCCTTATATGACTTCCCCTCAAGGCCCTTCACCATCTCTGTTGCCCTCTTTTGGACACTCTCTAAGAGCTTAATATCTTTCTTATAGTGCAGTTCTGAAAACTGCACACAATATCCAAGGTGAGGCCGCATCACTGCAGAGCAGAGAGGAAAAACCACTTCCCTCGTCTGTCTGATGATGCCTGATGCCCCCCAAGACATGGCTGGCCCTCCTGGCTGCCAGGGCACTGCTGACTCATATTTATCTTGCCATCTACAAAGATCCCCAAGTCCCTTTCCACAGCACTGCCTTCTAGCATCTCATTCCCTAGTCTGTCCATACATCCACGGTTGCCTGATTCCACATGAATCTGGCACTTTCCCTTGGTGAACTCCAGGCTGGTGATTGCCCAGCCCTTTAACTTGGAGAGGTCTCTCTGCAGGATCTCCCTGCCTTCAAGGGAGTCAACAGCTCCTCCCAGTTTCATACTTGCTTTGTATCCCTTCCGGTCCTGCATCCAAGTCATTTATGAAGATGTTGAGGATCACAAGGCCTAAGATGGAACCCTACAAGTTTCAAAGCTTGCTCCTACAAATATAATTGTCTGCCTTGGCTGTTTGCATATATATAAAATGGAAGTGTCTGCTTTTGTCTGTTAAACTGTGTTGCTTTGATAGCAACACTTACCTTGTTGTCTCTCTGTCTTGCAGCTATACTGAGCAATGGAGAACACATAAATAACTCACCTCTGTCCTTCTCTCCTGATGATGGTGGGAACTGAGGCAACTTTATCCAGGGGGAATTTAAGAGAACTGGGATTTTTCATTGCCTGTTCTAACATTTATTGACTCTAATTTGGTGGAAGAAGTGGTTTTATGTGACACAAGGTCCATTGGTATTGTCAGATCCACCACTCTCCAGAGGCAATCATGACCAATACATGTGTCTCCATCTGGACTCAAAATTCTGACTGACCTTCTCATTCTCAAGAAAGAGCTCTTGGTACCTGGAGTTACAGTAGCCCTCAAAAGTTTTTTGGAGATTTTTGGACCCCACCACATACGTCACATACACTGGTTGATTTCCATTACCTCTCTGAGATGTCAACAAAGATCTGTAAACTGCTGTCCTCATTTCTGAGGGAGGCAACAGCCCGACCTTGAAATGGCCAGAGTTTGTAATGGCTGGGAACAGGAGGGACAATGAAGAGCAGAGATAGATCTAAGGGCCTTCTCAAAGCTACCAAATCAAGACAGGTACAGTTTGAAGAGGAAAGATCCTTCCTTACAAAAATGGGGGGTTGGCATGAAATGCCAAAGAACAAAATCAAAGAATGCCAAAGTCAAAGAACAACCGACTTTGAAATTATAGCTTTTCTTTTCCTTCTTGGAGGTTAAGAAGCCATGCAGAGCATACACATAGACTTGTCCTTTTTGAAATGTGTAAGATTACTCTGACTTATATAAAAGTTAGTTCCTCTCCAGGGCCCCAGGAAGAATATTCAAAGAAATAAGTCAAACATAAAAATAGGCTACCTCCTGGCTTGGCTTATTAGAAAATTCATCATTCTGGTGTGAGTGGGATCTCTTAGATTTAGTTGATGCACACAGAAGGGAATACAAGCTCTCCTCCTACCTTGGCAGCCATTTTCTTCATTTATCTCTTAATTAATTTTTCAGTGCACATCAAGAATGGAAAACAACTCATCTTTCCCTCACGTTTCAGAAACAATTCTTTAATATTGCCTGTCAGAGGCTTGAAGTTTGTTTAGCACTCTGCAGTTAAGCGAGGAAGAACAGGAAAATTATTAGAATGTATTAAAGATATTTGATCTATATAATAATCCTACAAAGAATGTAACTTGAAATATATTGTCATATAAGTAGTGAAAAAGTGAGGGAAACTCTTGGACTTCATAATGCTGCTCAGTGCCCAAGATAGCTTTTTCATGGCTGTGAGCTCTGCGGTCGCAACTCCACAGCCTGCCTTTCACTGCCAGCTCTGTTCCCTCTCACCCAGGCTACCAAGGCAGCATTTTCCAGATTCTCCAGGGCTGGATTTTTTTCCTTTTTTTGCTCTAATACTAGTGCTGTCATGTTTTTTATTCTCATGGCCTTGCACCTAAAAAGCCTGTAAACTGTCATTACAGAAGATTCTTCTTTTTGCCATTGGCATGCAATTCCCCCACTCCTTCCCCTCTTTCTCCTACCTTTATTTGCAGTGTTTCATTTACATTACAGGAGCTAATAATAGCATTCAGAGGGACCTTGATGGGCTTAAGAGCTGGGCCAATGCAAACCTCTTGAAGTTCAACAAAGTGCAAGGTCCTACACCTGGATAGTGGCAATCCCAGACACACCTACAGATTGGACAGGGAAGTGATTGAGAGTAGCCCTGCAGAGAAGGACTTGGGGGTGATGGTTGATGAAAAACTTAAAATGAGCTGGCAGTGTGTGCTTGCAGTCCAGAAAGCCAATCATGTCCTGGGCTACACCAAAAGAAGGGTGGCCAGCCTGTCAGAGGAGGTGCTCTTCATCCTCTACTCAGCTGTTGTGAGATCCCACCTGGAGAACTGCATCCAGCTCTGGTGCCCCCAACATAAGAAGCACATGAAACTGTGACAGGCCCTGTGAAGACAGGCTGAGAAAGTTGGGGCTGTTCAGCCTGAAGAAGAGCAACCTTCCAGTATCTGAAGGAGGCCTACAGGGAAGCCTGAGAGGGACTCTTTACAGGAAAAGGAATAATGTGTACAAATTGAAAGAGAGGAAGTTTAGGTGAGATAATAGGAAGAAATTCTTTACTGTGAGGGTGGTGAAACACTGGAACAGATTGCCCAGGGATGATGTGGATGCCCCAAACCTGACAGTGTTCAAAGCCAGGTTTGGATAAGGCTTGAGCAACCTAGTCTAGTGGGAGGTGTCCCTGCCCATGGCAGAGGGAGTCAGAACTAGATGATATTTAAGGTCCATTTCAACCCCTTAACGTTCTATGATTCTATGATAACATTGTATTGAGCTTAAGAATGAAGAGCAGCACCTCCCCCTCATGCTCCTATCATTGCTAATAGCACCATAACCAAGAACAACAAGAGAGGGTTTGAGCAGATTCTTAAAAGGGAAAATGTATTTACCCCAGGAAACTTTTTTTTTTCTGACAGGATGACTGCACTGGAGAGGGCATTTGGGAAGAGTATTTGTCAGGGGACCTTCAACAGTTCTTCTGGATGGACCTGGGGAAAGCCTTTCAGCTTTTTCTTTCACTCACTCTCTCTTCTTCTGTTTCTATTATTTTCCCCCAAAGTAACACTTGTGAAACAACTACAGGTGATGTATGTTAGTAGCTACAGACCCTGACAGGAAGTCTTTGAGCATGTGAACCTGGATCAACATTCTTCTGTGAAGCAATAACAAAGCTGTGTCTGCAGTGTTACAGATACCGTCTTGGTTCACTTGTGGAGTTCCCAAGTGGAGTACAATGGGGGTTAGAGATAAAGGCAATTAGAAGAGTCAGAGCAAAGAAGACAGCCTCAGATCAGGATTCAAGGCTTGGAAATCAATTCAAAACAACACAGAAGTTCACTGAACTATGAGATCATAAACCATTAAGATGATACAGAGCTAGGACAAAACCTCCAGCCAGAAGCCTAAAACATGCAGTCAGAGAGAGTTTGTGAAAAACAGCATGAGAACTGTTCAAAGGATAGAAGCACAGACATTAGAATTGTTCAGTCTTCAGACAGATTTTGTGTTTTTAGGAAGCAAAATCATTTTATGAAAGTCTGGCGAAATGGACTGACAGTACTGAAAAAAAAAGCAGAGTGAAAGTGCTATAATAATCTATATTGCTGTTAGCAAGTCTTCACCAAGACTCAAGACTTCTGCAAGCAGGGAATCAAGATTGTTTGTTCAACTCTCTAGGATGCAGCTACATCCAGGGAATACAATAACATATAATTATTAAGTTTATTTGCATGTTGTAATAAAAATTAAATTATTAATTGTAAAGGTTTGGTAGGATTCGGTGTTTATTTCTGTTGCAAACTAACACATAATCAGTGTTTCAATGTTTTCATTATATTTGGTGTACCAGATAACACTATATCTTTTGGAGGTTGAATGCTCTGAAGAACTGAACGATTTTGAACATATATGTTCACATTCTATATAGCAATAATCGTGCCTTACTGGAGAAATGGTGTGAAAATAATTTCAAAGTTACTCAAAGAGGCCAGGGAATCAAATTCAAACTGTTTTGAATTTGGCACCATTCAGTTATAGGGCAGTCCCTGCTTCCAGGGGACTTGTTTAATATAAAGCTTGGAATTTCATTTAATTACTGGCTACTGAAGTTAAAAGCAGAGAAAATGGGAATTCCTGTAGCAGTCACGTAAAAGCAGAGAGGGTTATGATCCAGAATCACATCACTTAATGGTCTGGCAGGTCCTGTGAGGTGATCGGGAAGGAGTGGAGACAAGGAGCTGACAGGTGGCCCTTTGGCTCTTCCACAAGGTCCTGAGTCCACATGGCCCTTTGAGAGGTTGGCTCATTTTTAAATAAAACAATAGTGTTTTAGAGTGAGACACCACTATGAGGACAATAGGGAGAAGATCTCTCACACAGACTTTTCCACATATAGGTTAGTTGGTAGTCAGAGAGAGTAATCGGTCTAATGAAGACACCAACAAAATGCAAACCCATGACATTTTAACATGGGTATCACTGTAACACATTCTGAGTAAATGATGGAACACAGAAAGGGTTGTCTGTATCTGACTGAAGAAGCAACACATGCTTCACCCTGTACCAAATACAACATAAGAAATACACTTCCATGTCCTGCTCTTTTCACCAATACCACAGCACAGAGCAAAGACAGTGACAAAGAGAAGTACCAGACCTGTGCTGTCAGTCCTGGGACAGTCCAAACCTGGGAACTACATTGGCTAGTGGTCTAAATACTGTGCTACATCCAGACTCAAGTGATAATTGTAGCATCCTACATCTCTCATATATGTTAGATAATTAGCAAGCAGCATTCCCTAATGAAATTTGTAATTCCCTCTTGCTTTTCTCTTTTAATTAAAATAACACCTAATCATACTTTCTTGATTTGTCTGAGGTGATAGCCACAGTTCTGCCTGTCAGCAAACAGCTGTAATTCCACAGCTATCTCCGGGAACCAAATGACAGAAGCAAAGGAATAAATCTCCGATGTCAGTGACTGTTCAACTCATTCTACAGACACTGACAGGCAATCTGATACAGTTTCTGAGGTCAGCATACATAAATAGCAGCTTATGCTGTTTTCACCCTCCTAAGCCCGTATCTTGTATAGATTCATTTCCTGCAAATGAGTTTATAAAGCACCTTCAGAGAATGTTTAGAGATGAACATGATAATGGAGATTACTGCTTTTTTGTTTCTGAGTTTTTCTCCAGCCATAACACCTGGTCTATTCAGCAGTGTGGGAACATGCCATTAAAAACAAACTACTGCCCTTAGAAGTCTTTTGCATTTCTGACTGGCGGTTGCTTACAGTCTTCAATATAAATAACACGGACAAAACATTTTTAGGAGTATTTAGGTGCTGAAATGTATTTTTCACAATTCCTTTGCTCACTCTTCATGAAGATTTTGCTGTAAAACGAACTGGCAATCATGGCTGCAGTCACAATTCTTTCCACGTGTTCCAGGTCAGGCAGGTGAAGGCAAAAGTTGGTCACCAACAAACTATCCAATGGGGATTCTGCCTTTGTTCAACATCTCTGCGACCTGGAGAAGTCCTCACTTTCCTGTTACTTTATCCAAAGGTGGCCAAAACTATGGGCAAGCATGGAACAAGATTTTAGATTTTGATTCCTGTAAGGAAGACTAGATTTCCGTTTACAATACTAGTTGGAAGAACTGATCAATAGGAAGTACAAAATTGCTCCATTAATTTTTCAGCACAGAACTTACTTGGCTGCAACATACTATGTGTTATTTTTCTTCCTAGATCAAAAATGTATGAGAATTGTAAGACGTACTGTAAGAGGAATTATGCATGCAACATCATGGAGAAAACAATATGTCTTGATCAAAACATATTTTAAAGAAAAATAAAAGAAAAGTCTTTTAAAGGTGTCAGAACTTACTGACACTGGCATAACTAATCAAAGAGAAAGCAAAAACTCTAAAATTATTAGTTTGCTAGATTGACAGATTGATTTTTATTTAATGCTTTTGCCTGAAAGTTTGTATTTTAGTTATTTTAGTCATATTTTCTTTAGAATGCAGTCACAGCAAATGGAAGAAACGTGTGAGATGGTTGTTTCTACAGCGTAAAGGTTAGTGCAGAGGGTCCCCTGTTTATTAGATACCCTATTTATTAAAGGTGTCAGTGGAGTACTGAAGCTTCATACAAGCTTGGTTCAGGGGCCGAGGTCCAAAAGCCTGATGGTGTTGCATTGCATTCCTTGAGAGAATGTTCACATTTGCCTTGAAAGTAGTAATGTCTGGTGGAATTACACAGCTGGTGTGCTGGCTTAGTTCGGCTGTAAAAACAATAATCTCAGTCTGCCCTCAGGTCTGTTCTTGCCATTTGGTGTCAATTGGCCATAAAAGAGAACTTTCACTGTGAATCATCAGATGACATTAGGGGATCTAATCGTCTAAGTTATTATTTTAGAAGAAAACCCCTTACTAGGATTTTTCTCAGATAAAATAACTTGCAATAAAGCAAAGGCCATAATTAACATTTATGATACTATTTTCTCTCTCATGTAACCTCATGTGCAATTAAAGGTTTGCACTTCATGGACCTGTAATGATCATCAAATCTCTGGATAGATGGTACCCTATTGCAGGATAAAGTAGGAGCAAAATTTTGGACCCACTGAAAACATTTGCTGTTGCTTTCAGTAAGGTAGGATTAAATTTCAAAGGGATAACTTCCATTTGAAGATGAAAAGCTCTTAATTTATGAAAATTTCAACAGAAAAAGTGAACATTTTATGTGTGAAAATAACACATCTACTTCGGAACTATTTCCAGGAGAAGGCATAGCAGTTCTTTGCCTTCAGAAAGTTGCAAGTGTTTAGTGTACAAGACCAAGATATAAAAATGTGGTTGATTTAGGTGAGTTAAGATGGAGGCTGGTACTGTGCTGCCCAAGCAAGTGGAAAGAGTTCACTGTCACTATGTGATGTAAAAAAAAAAAAGAAAAAGTAGATTTTAAAACCTCATTTTCTGTACAGCTCTTCACCTTTTCCAGTTACATCACCTTAAATATCAGTTCTTCTGTATGCTAAGCATATATATTTTGGAATTGTCTTGATGTACGCTGAACTTTTGTCTCAAGCTTATTATTCATAGTATTGGAGTAAACAATGTCTTTTTCATGACTGTGGACATTGCCTGATGACAGCCTACCTGTGCTGTTCTGCAATTACATTTACAAAGCATTCAATTAATAAATCACAGAACATGCTCTGTCTCCAAATACAAAAGTAAATATTCAGGATTTTAGAACACATGATTGCTAATTGCTACTCCTCACATTTCAGATGATGTTTCAGTGAAATTAATGAACAAGTCTCTCTAGTAATTGTCTGAGATAGGAATTCATGTTCATCCTGTCTCAGATGACAACAATGAAGACTGAGCCCTGAATTCCTTAAACCTAGCTATCCTCTGTAAAATACAACCTATATAAACAGGAGAAAAGATAAATTCTTTTATTATTAATATTTTGACATTTTTACTACATGATCGTGTCACCCCTCCTAAATCTCCATGAAGTTTTCTGCCTCCATACCAGTGCCTTAAAAGTGAACTAAAACCTTTATAAAAATCGACTAAAACTGGTATCATGATCAATAGGTCGGTGCCTATTATGAAATATAATCTTGAAGACTGCATTGATTTCACTGAAATGACCACATATCTTCTTGGTGCCTGAGAGTACAGAATAGTCACCTGGGCATACACCACAATCGCAGCCATCAGAAGAGGTCTGGAATTAGTGGCATTGGTTTGAATAGCAGTCTGGGGTGTAGCCACAGATCTCTTTGGGTTTCAAAAAAAATTATGGATATGTGTCAGAGCTTTGCTAACTAATTTTTGTCCATTTCTCCCTTACGTTATCTTTGACTTCTGGATCTCTCACTTGAAGAAAACATCAAAATGACACTGATAATAAAATTATGCAAATATTTGCAGTGTATTTACAGTGTTTATGCCTAACTTTCTTTTTTCTTTTTTTTTTCCTTTTTCTTGCTCTGTACCTGGCTATTAGCATAGCAGCTATCTACAAAAGCATTTTGACAGGTTTCAAAAGATGGTACTTTTTGCCATTGTTGAGATAATCTGACAAAACCAAAGACCTCAGGGAGATAACCTATGCCGAAATCTGTGTCTGCCTTTTTTTTTTTTCCTGGAAAGGTTCATCGAAGATGATACAAGTGCTTCCTCACAAACCCATCTGACAAAGCACCGGAGGAGGTTCCTTTCCAGGGCATCTCATCCCACCTACCTGACACTTGAGAACAACTAAAATCACCCGCTGCAGCTGCCTCATTCTCTTTAGACTCGGTGAGCAGGTAGAACAATTATTTTAAATGTATGTGTAATTTTTTGAAGGAAGACAAACAGAGACAAGAAGAATCACTTCTAGAGTCCCTCAGTCCACCTTCTAACATGAAGGGAAGGTGGGAAAATAAATATTAAGATTTTGTGTCTATATGTTAGAAATCAGTGTTTCTAATGTTATCAAGAAGTTTATAAGATCAATTCTAGAGAGTTTGTTGGTTGCATTAATTCAATCAAGAAGTACTGTGACAACCAACAGACAAAAAAAACCATTGGCAATATATTAATTTACTGTGTTTTTAATGGAGCTATAGCGGGTTTCCTTCTGAAATAATCTGTACAAAGCTATTCCAAGTAGGCCAATGTAAACATTCCTTCTGCAATGCAAAATGAAGTCATTTGCTCCAAAATGCCTAGAAATGAACTTCAAAGACAAGATCATGGAGTTTGTTTTCTGTGTACCAAAAATTCAAATGTCAAAGCATTCTTTTGATGTGTCAGTTGTTTCTTCCTTCCTTTTATAAAGGATGAAATGCAAAAAAACCCCCCAAAATTAATTTAGGATGTTTTCTGCCTTTTCCTTGGAGGATAGGCTATACTGGGTTAATCAAAGAAAAAGTGAAATATAGGAGCCCCATGTACTCTGTTGACTTTCCTTGGAAGGACACTTAAAGTGCTAGCTCAGTCACACAGGAAAAACACAATAATGCTGTGTGTCATTATTTTATCATGTTATATTTTGATTTTTTTTCTTTTTGAGCAGCAACTTCTAGAATGGAAAAGGCCATGATTTTTCCTCTAAGAAAAGGTAATTTTCACAATACTATGAATGCAATTGTCTCTTTATTAAGGAAATGAAAATATGTAAGACACTAACTTTGAAAATCAGGGGAAATTGACATTTTACTCAATGTTTATAACAAAAGACTCTGTGAACATCAGATAAAGTACAAATTAAAGAAAATCTAACTAATCTAGAAGATAGGGAAGGCTGTTGACACAGACAATATAAAATATAACTAAATAAGATAACAGAAAATAAGTTTGAACTTCTAGACTGGGAGATGGAACAGGATAAGAAAGACAAATTTCATTTTGGGAACCTGATAAATTTATGTTCTTCCCAAGTTTTCAGCAGGCAGTGTTTGTAAAAGTCTGGTCTCTGGGTATAGTTGTTGTACCTTTTTCACTGTTAGCAATACTCAGTCATGACAGATGTCTATTGCCAAAGCACAGAAGATGTTTGTTAAGAGAAGATTTTTTTTTTCTCTTTCCTATTACTTAAGTCTTGTGGCTTTGAATGTAGAATTAGATGGAGGCAGATGCAATTATTGCAAAAAATGCAGGCAGGAGCAATTTATTCCTTTAGAAAAATAAGGTGATTTCCTAATAATTCAAACTGGTTTTCTCAGCATGGTAACACTGTAAATATTCACATTTTATTGTTGATTTAGATTTAATTACAATATTCATTACTGGTTTACTCTGCTTATTTTAACAACTTCAGAACCTGTTCAGAGTCTTTATTACAGGTTTAGGATTTTTTTAGTGTGAGCATGCAAGCTTTGCGTCACATATGAAAAATTACTCATTTTCTTCATCATTAGAAAAAGGAAAAATCAAAATTTGTTTATGTCTGCTACCATTACTGCAACTGTACATTTGATAAATATCAGCTCAAATCTGCAAATATCTACTCAGCCTTAATATCTACAAGTATGATGATGATGAATCTCAGAGGAACTGACAAATAGGATTTAAAGGATACTCTGTGGCATCACAGCAATCTTCCTGTTGACTTAAAAGAAATTCAGGTCAGACATCATAAGAAAAACTGGGGACAATATGGAGTTCCTCAATCATTTCTGAATCATTATGCATTTCTCGGAAATTCCATGTCAAGTATTACTTAGGATGGGAAAACATACCTGTAAATGCATCTTTCTTTGAAAAGTACCTTAGAACCACTAATTGTTCATTTGAAATTCTGTTTCAATTGATATACAGTCTATCAATATTTAGAATACAGTTCTAAAAGCCATTTTACTCTTATAATTGAGGATGACTGTGCCTTCCTACCTTTGTGCACCACCTGCCTTTTGCTCAGTAGTACCCACCTAACAGCCCCAACTTAACTACAGTAAATTCTTACTTAGAAATGTCATGTGAAAACAAAATTTGGTGGGTCATTTTTTCTTATTAAGAATCCATCATTCACAGCAGGACAGCTACCATCCTGCTTGCATTGCCCGTGCTCAGAGTATTCATTCCCAAAACAACCCTAGGCTGAGACAGAAGCTTCAGTGAGCACCTATGAGCTGACTCTTGGCTGCTGGTAGAGAGTTACAACCAGCCTACGCTGTCTCAGACCAAAACACTCATTCTGTAGGAGAACCTTGTCTTTGTCACATCCAATTGCCTGCTGATCTTTGAAGAGGTTGGTATTGATTCAACCTGCTGTCAGCCCAACATCCAGCTTCTCAGGACTAAGTAATCACAAACAGAAACAAGGCAAAGGCTAACTACACCCTCAGCATAAGTTATAACCTGAAAACAGTCAGTTGTGGATGTAGGCTACAAGGTATGATTGATCAGCTGCTTGCAATGCTATTCCCATCACCTGGGATCTCTCTGCAGCATTTGGCAGTCTCGAGTAGGAGCTGTACTGATGCCATCTGAAAGTAGGGCATAAGAGGTTCGCTAAAACGGTTTAAATCTGTTCTGAAGCATAGCAAAAAGAGATTCCACCTCTCTTTTCAATGTCTCTCAGTGTTTACTTCTGCTCTTTTCATATTCATCATTTACTTAGAACAACTAACTGAACAATCAATTTGGCAGAAAAGCAAAAGAGAACATTCTGAAAGGTTTGCAGAGAGGGAGATTCACATCCACTGAGGTAAATTCAAGTCCCCACACAGTTTTCTTTACTGTCACTAAACTCTCTTTTAGTACCATTCCCAAGCAGTCAAGTTAGTTGTTAGTTCTGCATGGTTAGGAGACTGAATTCTATCATCTGTCTGTTGATTGTTCCTTTTCTATAAATGCCTTTATCACTTCCATATGGACAAAAGCAATGAAATAACCTAGAGTTTAATTAGTACAGAATATTCAGTATGAATCTTCAGCAATACAGCATCCTAGGAGTGCATAAAATCATTTTTCTACTTTCTGGTTGGCTTTCAGAAACACATCAAATGAGGCTCAAATTCTGGCACTTTGTCTTTAAGCCTGCTGCAGGCTGACTACATAGTTGACAATTCCATTCTGCTGGCACAATACACTTTTCCATGGTAAGTGTGTATCTTTCTCAAAGGTTTGGATGATGCAGGACTACACAGATTGAACTTGCATGGAAACTGAAGACTGTCACAAAACTCAGCACCTGCTGCTTGGCTGCCTCTTTAGTGCAAATAAAGGCTGACTTGAACAACAGAAAGTGTTCAAGTATGTCCCACCAAACATAAACATATCACTGTACATGTTACTCTTTTGCCACAGAGAAAATGCAAGAAAAATTAATCTCAATATGAGAGATATTATGTATGCTTCTTAATACATATCTGAAAAAATGCTGTACTTTTTTGCAGAGTGAGACTAGTATAAAGACCAACACAGAGGAACAAACCAGAACAGAATAGAATCACATAGACCACCCTTTAACCAAGAAATTTGGTATCTAATGTAGTTCAAGATGTCACTTCAATGACTTTGCTTTTATATCAATGCAGACATTGATCTTTATCACCTTAGTCTTTAGTGTGGAAATAAGAGCACCTAGACTCACCACAAGAATCCTAATTCTGTACTACCTTATAGTCATGAATGCAAAGTGAGTACAGATGTCATGGTCATGCTGTTTTTAAAACAGCCTTGGAAATCTCTTTGCTAAAGTGGAACTGATTGCTCAAAGGAAAAGGCAACAAAGATCCAAATTCAGTAGTGCTGGAGAAAATGGTCTTGTCATCTTGGTTACGTACAGCAGCCAGAAGTTTGCCTTTGTCTGTCAGTTCAGGTAGGTTTTGTCACTCAGTTGTTTTACTAGAATAACAAAAAAACCGTGGGCTGATGTTTAAACATTTTCAGAGGTAAAGAAAATTCCCGTGAAAGAAGTGTAACCGAACAGTTGGACCACAAACCTAGTTTTAAACTATGTCCTTGTAACTATTGTGATAACTACATAAAACAGATTTGGTATTGATGTTCAAACACACAAGGATTGAAAATCTGTGACAGGTTAGGATTATCCAATTTTTTTTTGTTTTGCTGCATTTCAGCTTAAAACAGTAATGAGTTTTATTCAGTGAGTAAAGAAAACTTACTTTGATTTTTTTATTTTATTCTTTAGAAAATTAGAGAGTGTGCCTTTCATATAACTCAAATTTAACCTGAGTGGTCAAAAAGTGGTAAATGTTTCAGCTAAGAATTGTAAAAACCCTATAGCAATATGTTCTAAATTCAGCCAGTTGCTTTTGTTTATCTAATTAGCTGATCACAACTTCCCTTAATTTTGGAAGGCCAATTCACAGTTTGACAGACTGTGTCACATTATCAGCATTAATAGCAGGCATCACAATGAAGAAACATTGCACATAATTGTATCATGAATTAAAGTACAGTTCCTACACAAATGTATAAGCAACAAGCAGGTAGCTGCAACAGTAAGCATCACAAGACTCCAGCCAGAGCGTGGGATATGGGGACACTTCCAAGTCTGATGAAACTCCAGGTGACACCCAGCCATGAAACTAGATCAAACTTGGGTCTGTATCATGTGTCTCCACACTTCACTCTATTTTCACTGGGAAGGCATTTTAATGGTCAAGCATGGATGGAACTATTTTCTACCCTGATGGTCCTTCCAGTGTGACATCTGGAGCCCCTGGATGCCAGGGAACACTATGTAGGACAGCAATCTGTATCTCACATAGATATAATGACTGATGAGTATTAGAAAAAGTTTAGTTTATCTTTATGGGCCATTATCATTAACATTCACTGACATTTTTAAACAATATAAGAAAATTCAGCTGTGTTGCCTGTTGAGAGCCTACCCTCTTGCAGAGCCAAATTGTCTATGCATGCTATAATGAAACACATTCTGTAATTTCTAAGCACTATATATGCATTATGCTAGATGAATTTTAACTAGTTAATGTTAAACTTGTCATTAGAGAAATTGAGTAACAGAGTTTTGAAATATGAAAACTCTTCTAAAAGTGCAATTTTAGAGGACAAATTGCCTCTTAGCAAAATGTATTGAAATACTAATCAACATACCACAATTAAAGGCTGGCATTGCTGATAGGATTTGGAGAGCTATAAAAAAAGAGAGTTAAACTCTTCTTTATTTATTGGATTACTTAATCATTTGGCAGTCTGCTATGTGCTAAAATTCATGACCTCATTAAAAACAATAGTAATTTTATGAATTCTGTGCAACCCAGCAAAATGCAACTACTTTTTATCCCATGTCATAGGTTAAAAAATATCAGAGGAGTTATTGTAAGGAAAATATCAGTTATATTTAGTTGTCAGGTACATTGGTTCTCCATTGAGCACAGGACTTACTGGACAGCATGGTTTACAGTTCAGATATTCACACTATGAAATGTTTCCAAATCCAACCTTAACCCCAGCTGAATGTTCCTTTTTTATCATTTGCTTTTTATTTATGATTCACCACATTTATTAAGATAAAAGCTTGCATTGCAGAAACAGTCTAAAGGATACCCCCTACATACAAACTGATCTCCAGATTACTAGCAAAATTGCTGCCTTTGTATACTTGTGGGCTGACGTGATAACTGCAAATAACTTCCATTAACACTATAAAAACTCCAGCTGATACCAAATGAATTTCATTTGATACCAGCAGAGAAAAATATTGGCTACTGAGATATTCTTTGTTCATGGTTATTTACAGTTAGCTATAATATCTGTGCTGTTCAGGAATCAGAAATCTCCAGTTAGTTTTTCTACATTGTGTTGTTAAACACAAATTTTTCCCTTCCTGACCACCTAACATCTATATATTTATAGGAAAATCTTCTCTCTTAGTCAGTATGGTTTCTGTATCTTTGATTCATTGCAAAAAACCAGTACTTGTACAGGGCCTATAGGAGCTTGGCCACCACCTATTTTGATTTTATCTTACTTCTGCAGAATTTGCTGAAAAGATTGCTCTTTAGATTCATGGAAGGCTGAGGTAGCTGGTGTACAGGCTATGGTGAATTTATCTTTTCTTGGTGTCCTTCTAAAATACATTTCACATGAAGAACCACAGTAATTCTGTATCAAGACAAGGCCAAGATGCCATGCAAATATTTAACGTCACTGCATCCCCAAGTGAGTGGTCATCTGCTGAAGGGCAAGTCAGAGAGATTATGTTAGTGCATTTCAATGAATCAGGAAGAAAAGCATATCTCGGTGAACAATTTGAATGCTCAGGTGCTGTTGGATAGTTCCAATTGCTTTCTCCCAAAGCACAGGGAGGTTTTTTGGTTGTTATGAAAATACCACTGTGAAACAGTGCTGTTAGATCCAGCTGAAGATTATTTTCGGTTCATCTTTGTTGTGCAATTAGCCACTCAGCATCAAAAAAAACCCAGCCCCAAGAATCAAAAATCAAAGCATAATCCAAAACCATAGTTAAAATTTGTTGGCTATCTTTTTCTTTATGCAAGAAGTAGGTCATTAAAGGAAAGGTCAGTGGATGTAAGGTTCTTCTTTGCTGAATAGATAATTGAAAAATAGTTATTTTTAGTAGTTCATTTTTGTCTTGTCAGTGTCATTCTTAAATTTAAGTATATTTAAGAACTGTATTTCCACAAAGATCCTTTACACAGGGTTCATTTTATATAACTGTCTTGTGTTTCTGTCTTTTTCCCCCCCTATGTATTTACATATTTTCCAGGTTTTTTTATTTCTCTGTTTTGTCTATCTAGAACTGATATACAGCTGGCTTCAAATGAAACCAAATTAGTAAAATCTTTCTTATAGTCAGAAAAGGAATAATGACATGGCTCCTGGAGGATAAATTCCACATGACACAGTTTGTTTCATGTTTTCACCAACAGCCCCAGTGATATTTAAAACTATATCATTTAAAATTAGTTGCCTAAATGTAAACCTGTTGGTTAAAACTTGGTTGTAACAATGCCAAGGTCATGGGTTCAATCCCCTATATGGGCCATTGACTTAAAAGTTGGACTCAATAATCCTTGTGGGTCCCTTCCAACTCAGAATAGTCTGTGATTTTGTGTGTCGTAAA
This sequence comes from Sakesphorus luctuosus, assembly GCA_013396695.1. Taxonomy (NCBI): domain Eukaryota; kingdom Metazoa; phylum Chordata; class Aves; order Passeriformes; family Thamnophilidae; genus Sakesphorus; species Sakesphorus luctuosus. The sequence goes on from VWZD01006495.1 coordinate 364,393, forward strand.
CTAGTATTTATGGAAGTCTCTGCTGGTCCCTTATGGGCTAGCTTTCCTATTTACAGATCCAGCAGGCCCTAAATTGATTTGTATTTCTTCCTGCTTTCTCTATATTTTCCTTGAAAAGAATGCTAGACACAAACCCATATTTAGATCACATTCAATCCCAGCTATGTGCACCCTATTTCTATAGTGTGCTCTCAATTGTTGCTTCCTCTGAAATCCGCATATTTTGAAAGTATTCTAACTTTCTGAAAACTAAGACAGAAAATGTCTAGAGACTTTTGTACATTTATTATTACTATTATTGTTGTTGTTTTTCTTTCATAGTCACATTTGGATATTTAGATCTGAATAAGCTTAGTCCTGCACCTGGAGGTTGCCAAGGACACAACAAAAATTTTGTAACATGGTTGTTGTCATCACAAATGCTTTCCTACTGTGCAGGGCAGGGGTCTGGATCTACTATGGGACGGAATACAGAAATCTTCAGTCGAGCTCTGGGCAAATTATTCCACCCATATGGTAATGCAGCACCAGCATCACTTAAGTCCCATAAAGGATTCTAAGCCAGGCCCAGCTGTCACTGTGCCCCCAGGCCATTGCAGTGATGGAGGATGGAGTTATAGTCAGCTGAAGAGTTTGTCTCTGCACCACAGCAAGCTGTGCAAATATGCTCTTGGCTGCTCATATGCATTTCAGGTTCTAAGCCAATTTCTGAAGTTTCCAGCTTAGATGTACTGGGTGCTACTAAGGACTACTCAGCACAACTAAGGACAGTATGATTATGTTCCCTGGTAGGTTTCACTAACAAGCACGGAGACGGTGTGCTGGTTTAGAGGTAAACCAGCAGGAGAAATGAGCTCAACAGGAGAGAGATTATAAATCAGAGCTACAATTTAATAATAATAATACAGTAAATACACTGACACAAAGGGAAATTGCTTGCAACTCCCCAAACCCAGCAGTATAACCCAGTGCCCTGGGGTACAAACCCAAAGGGGGTTGTTAGCCCTTGTGCTGAGACCCGCGTGGTTCCCCAAAGTCCTAAGCAAAAGGAAGGGAAAAAAACCTGTTGGTGCAGGTGATGGCTGTAGTCTGGTCAAGAGTGGTGGTCTCTTCCTGTCAAGGTCCTGCTGCTCCTTTGGATCCAACAAAAAGTCTTCTTACCTACCCCTTTTTGTACCCTCAGGGAGCATCCAGTCCCTCCCCCAGGGCGGGGACTCACAACAATGGGTGATTAACTCTGTGAGTCATGGGCTATTTTGAACTGTTGATGGCCCATTAGCACCTACGCCCCCTCAGGCTGGGAGTGGAGGTGCTAACGACTCCCTGGGAAGCTTCTGCAAATGGGCCATTGACCTTGGGAATGAATAGAGGGGGTAGAATACACAGCTTTGATCACCCCCACACAGTGACAACTGGTCCCACCTGCTGAACTAGGACAGGGGGAAATCTCAATCTTTAGAAGAGGTCACTCGGCTGGAAAATTATACTGAAACATCAGCTAATTTCATATGTGCATGTCCAGCAGTCCTTACTATTTTAGGGAAAAACACGTTGAGAAAAAATTGTAAACTTGTACAACTACTATCAACATTTTTAACATTTATGTTTACAAATGTTACCTTGAGTACATTAGATTGTAGGCAATTCCTATTGTCTTTGTTCAAATATTTTTCATCTGTCTCCTTCATGGAGACACTTTTCCAAAGAGAGATTTTTCAGTGGGTGTTACTAGAAAATCTTCTTAGCTGTTTAAATATCTGTGGTTTGACTTTGTTTGGGGGTTACAGAATAATCTTTCCAGTACAAACTTCATGACCACCCAGAAAGAACAGATGAATAGCTTATATCAAACTCAGAAAATAAACACATTCTACCAATTCTTTACTCTTCAGAATATTGCTAGAATATTTATTTCCTAAGCTTCTTACTTAGATCTACCAGGACAAATAATTTCACTGGCCCTTTCTGCTGAAACATCTTATCCATGCAGTTCTAACCTTCAAAAGGAGTTGAAGTTTTTCTGTTTTCTGAACAAAACAAAACCAAAGAAGACAAACAGTGGAACAAATGAAAGCAGGTTGCTTGAATATTTTCACATTTTTAGGTTTGTTTCAGTTGGAGTGATTTAAGAAATTATATTTTCTTTTGGTCAGTAAGCAGCCCAGTAGAGTCTGATGCCTCATAGAGCTCTACCTACTACAGATGATCAGTGCATTTCTAAGAATGACAACTTAAGACCTTGAAACCTGTATTGTTGTCATTAATTTTGCTTCCACAGTGTTCAGGGAACTGAAGCCAGCAAGATTTTTCTGCTTGGAGGCTTCTTATGGAAGACTGTGATCGCAAAAAAAGAGTGAATACAATACCAATGTAGCCAGCACAGGAGAAAGAAAGAAAGAACCAGCTTTGAGAGTGTGATGAAGTCCAAAAAGTAGAACAGGGCAGAGCTTCATTAGCCTTAAAGGTAAAGTGAGGAAGTTTAAATTTATTGCTCTACTCAGCATTGAAAAGGGATTTTGTACAGTAGAGGTGAGGCCTAAGTCATAATTAAGGATATATATACTCTTTAGTTTACACATAAACGTAAATATGGGGTGATTTTCCTGATCACAAAGGTGGAATGAGATTCATCCCTGACACGTATTTGCTGTAGAATCTGTCAACATTTTTGCTGCCAAATCCTCTGTACTGAGCCACTCAATGACCTTTGAAGTGCTGAGTATCAAGGTCCATTTAGCTGATAACTGACCAATTTTCCAAGGTAATGACAATGGAGAAGTAGAGAAGCATATTGTCTGAAAGGCAGCTTAAGTTATATTTACTGTTGAGTAAGTGTTTTGTTTCTATGGGAAAAGCAGAATGGGATTCCTTTAAGCTCTGATCAGATTGACAGATTGGAAACATAATACTGAAAGATTGCTTACCCTGGAGCTAAGCCTATATTTGTAAACTGAGGTTACACACTAAAAAGTCACTGAATAAATGGCCCAATTTTTATTTTATTATTTATTTGGATTTATGAGTATATAAAAAGTGGGTAAACTGTGTTTTGACATTTTAAAACCCCCACAAATCAGACTACAAGGGGAAAATGAGCAGCAAGTACCACTATGTACCAGAGAGTAGTAAGGAGGCAATCCTCATAAAAGATTACAGAGTATTGTATTTTCTGGCTTTTCCAGCCTGAATGACTCTTGAAGCTAAGGGAAAATCATCAGTTCTGTGGCACACTATGAAGGCAAGACTAGTTTTTGTTGGATCTATAATACATTCACTGTTGCTCCCCTTTCCTGCCTGTGTTAGCATCTTTGCTGATAGCAGCTCTAGCATTGCTTTTCACATTTCTCTGTCAATATAGAAACAGGTAATGTTGATTTTGCTCACTGTTAAAATTCTGTTCAGATCCTGCTAGATAAGCCAGCCTCTTTCTAATTTGCACAGCTACAGCAAGACAAACCTTACCAAGTGCAGCAGATGATGTTAGATTAAGTAATCATTCTGTCGGGGATGGACATAGAATCATAGAATTGATTGGGTTGGAAAATACCTCCCAGATCATCAAGTCCAACCCTTGGTCCAACTCCAGTCCATTTACCAGATCATGACACTCAGTGCCACG
>VWZD01006495.1:368299-394374 GCA_013396695.1 Sakesphorus luctuosus
AGCGCTGCATGGGGTTGTTGTGGCCAAAGTGCAGGACCCGGCACTTGGCCTTATTGAACTTCATCCCATTGCAATCAGCCCATCTCTCAAGTCTATCCAGATCCCTCTGCAGAGCCCTCCTGCCTTCCAGCAGGTCGACACTCCCTCCCAACTTGGTGTCATCAGCAAATTTGCTGATGATGGACTCAATCCCCTCATCTAAATCATCAATAAAGATGTTAAACAGGACTGGACCCAACACAGACCCCTGGGGAACACCACTAGTGACCGGCCGCCAGCTGGATGTGGCTCCATTCACCAGCACTCTCTGGGCCCAATCCTCCAGCCAGCTCCTAATCCAGGAGAGGGTACACTTGTCCAAGCCATGGGCTACCAGCTTTTCCAGGAGTATATTATGGGAGACAGTGTCAAAGGCCTTGCTGAAGTCCAGATAGACCACATCCACATGCTCCAGGGGACATGAGTGTCCCCTCTTTGGTTCCACAATGCTAACAGTATAACACACTTTTGGATAACATGAAAAAGGAAGTAGGAAACCTCGCTTCTTACCACCATCACTCTCCAGAGAATTATCTTCTCAACCTCTAAACCTAATCGACACTCAAAGATAGGCAAGTCTCTAAGAGAGAATTCAAATTCATCAGAGCTTTATGGACTCCCAGCTTGAGTTCTGGGCATTCCTCATTTATGAGCAAAACAAAGTTCTCAGCCTTGTATAGGGCAACATCTCCTTTCTAGCTCCTTCCTCAGTCCACATTTCTCTGTACAAACACTATGATGTGGAGCAGAAATGTCATTCACTGAAACAATCATTTGGCATCCAAACCCAATTGTTTTATGAATATCTAAGGGCTAATTTCATACCACCCATATTAATCATCCTGGTAACTGCCAATGCTATCTAAGCTCAAGAGACCAATAAGTGATTCAACTCAGTAGGCATCCAGGGCTTCCAATGTCAGTTCCTCAGGAGGCCAGTGAAGACTAGTAGTTCTGATGCCTGGTGGACATTTGAAGTTGTCATTTCGTCTAAGTTCATCCTGTTTTTTCTCTGATGCCCATTTAAGCAGGAGCTAAGGTCTCACAGTCATGAATGATTTGTGTCTCCACTCTACCTCTTGAACATGTAGCAGCAATTATACCAGTGGTGAAGATCATTTTAAATTCTTATTGCCTACTGATTAGTTATGTGGACTAGGATAACCATCCAACAGTGAAAGGAACAGGCACTTCCAATGGCCAGGTCTTTTCAATTACCTCGGGCATATTCAGTATCTGTCTTACTTGAGATGAACACAACTCTGGAACTGTCCACCTCACAGTTTCTCTCTCAGCTATTAAGTGAGACAAGTGGCTTAGTCCGCACATTATCCTTGGACAGGTAAGGTGATTTTAGCATGACACCAGCTCTGTTAAATTAATGACAATTCTAACAAACAAATTTATTTACTCAGACAGTTGGTAGATATATTTATTCTCATGCCAAGATTAAATTGCTGTATTATCAATACACTGGAAGAGGTTTCTCTAATATTTGCTTTCTAGAGATCTCTTAATCTATTCAATTATTGATTGGTTGATGTTCCCAAGTGGTCACTGAAGTAAATGAAAAGTCAAATCAGCCTGAAGTCTTGCACAATTGTGCCTTACACTGTCCACATACAGTAAAACTTCAGTCATACATATAGTCTCACTTCTACCATATTCAAATTCCAGAGCTAATGAATGCAGCTGATCAAAAAGTTGTTTTTTTTAATTTTTGTTTCTGGGAGCCTTGCATTTAGGGTGAGTTCTATAAAATGGCAGGTTCTGTAACATGTGTTTTAATCTCATTCATTTTGCAGTGGAAGAAAGAGAGAAATAACATGAAGAATTAACCACATAATAAGTAATACCACAAGTCTATAGGACACATGTGTCCAGGTACTGGATTTGGGCATGAAAACTCCTGAACCATTTGCTGGACTTCAAAGACAGTTACAAAAATAAATGCAGTATTTATTTAATTTAGCTTTCCTGATTGGGGAAATATTCTGTATTTTTGTATATGCCATGAAATCAACAGCATTTCCTCAGGATGGTAGTCCCATGGAGATCAGCAAACCCCACTGCATTTGCTGAAGTTTTTAGGACAACTTGAAGGGTCATTTTTCAAAAATTTTTATCATTGTTTTGAATTTCATACAACATAAGTATCCATTTTGCCTTCTTGTCTTGCTGCATTCACTTTTCTGGTTGTCTAGAATTATCTTTTGAAGAAATCTCTTCATCTCTTTTTCACATCTACCACTTTGTGCTATAGGGTTTCTACTCTTCAATGTTCCTTGGAGTACAGCCAGCCTCTGCCATTTCCCACATCCTACTTGCTCATCCCAATCCCATACCTGGTTTTGCCCATTCCAAGCCACCAGCTCTAATCTCTTTGCTCACAGCAGAGTGTCCTGCTGAAACAGGAAGGCAGTCTGATAATGACTGTAAAATCTAAACATAAGTGTCTGGTTTAAATTGTAGTCTCTCCCCATGACTTTCTCTGTATATGGACTACTTTCACCTGAATAGAGAAAACCTACATCCTTATGGAATAGAATGGTTTCTGCATCTTACTCAGAAAGTCTTTGACTTCAGTCCCATCACAACAGTTGCTGCACTCACACAGACAGGTAACACAACTCCTGTGCTCCTTGTTGATGCAATAGAGAGAAAGAACTTGTCTTTCCACAGTCTACTCAGCTTTGGTGCCTGACTTAGGCATGTCTCAGAAGTAGCTGAGGTTCCTAGTGCTCCATGAGAGGGGATGGCCTTTCTACCTAACACAGCTGCCAAAACACTTAGAAAGTGCCTTTCATGCATTGCTCGTGTAAGGCAACAAAGCACTTGAAATCCATTTCTGGTAAATATTTAATGCTTACATTGAGAGTACAAGAAAACAACAAGAATATCAAGCTTCTCTGTCAGGTCACAGATAACATCTGCCTGTGCCCCTTCTGACAATAAACATCCACCAGTGCCATCCTGGGATGGTCTGAGCTGTGGGTGGCCATTTTCCAGACAGCAATGTAGCAGACAGAGTTACACAAAAAGCAAGGGTGATGTCAGCAGGAAGTCGTCACCTCACCAGACTTTTCTGTCTGCCTCAGTGATGGCTGAAGAAGAGCATGCCCTCAGCTGACCTTGCCTTCGGCTTTTTGATCATTCTTTTCCAGTTTCATCCACTTTGGATAAGTGTTCCAGCTGGTAGACCTCTGCATACGGGGTGAGAAACATTATTAACACAGGTCAAGCTAGACCTGAATGCATCTAGCTCTTTGTCATTCTCCAGAAATTTAAGCAAGTACTTGCCACATAGCTTTAGGAAAAAAAGTAGATACATCTCCCAAGAAATAGTTTTTTCAGGTGGACTGTTCACAGGCAATTAATAAGCATCAGAGGAGCTTTCAAATTAAGCAGGGAGGTATCTAGAAAGCTGAGGTATATAAAAAAGTATCAAGCAATACTGCAAAAGGAAGAGACCAGGTTGATGTCTCACCCCAGGATAGGTTTTAAACAATTTTAGTTAGTATTGTTTCCTCCAAGGTCAAAAATGCGAGGTTAGTTTTATTCATGCCTGCCTCTCACATGAAAAAGAGCATATCTACATATCATTTCCAAATGCAGGGCAGGTCCTGATCTTGTCACTACTTGCAGATTGCTGTGACTTTTGTGATTGCTGCACGGACATGGGTACTGACAGAGAAATAGGCTATTTGGAGGAAGAGGGTTATGTTGCTAATGGCCAAAATCCATTATTTTCTAAAAAATATTTCATCTCTCCTGAAGGTCAATGTACAAATTTGCAGCCATCACAAATGTTTCCTTAACCCTCGTGTATTTATGTGAAAAAACTCTCTTGAATAGCTGAGGAGAAAAAGCATTTACTTTGCAGGGTCAAGACATTAAACTATAAAACACCTCAGCTTATTTAAATCTGTATATGCCAACATGAAGTGTACTTAACCCAGATATTTGAGAAATATGATCTGCAAGTTAGTAATTGCATATTTAGGGCCTGGATATCATAACAAACTTACACCTTTACGCAAAGTTCTCTTTTTTGTTTGTATGTTAGTGGCTTTTGTTTCTATGTTGTTAAAAGGCTAATCAGAGAACATCTGATTAGAGAAAATAAACCCCCATTAGCACTGTGGGATATACAGCAGTGCAACCCCCTGGCTCTGCTACAGCACAGCATCAAATGAAGCCATGATGGAATTAAGTTTTCCACAGAGCAAGAAACATACATGCTTTGTTCACTGTCCTATGCCCCAAATTCACATGGGTGCAGCACACACTTCTCACCATGTGGAAACTGTTAAGAGGATGTGAAAACAAATGTTTTTAATTGAAATTGTCATTGCTGAGCCAGGTTGCTGCCAGGGGTGTCTTGCTGAAAAGTGACAGCAAGAGCAGGGAAACAACGTAAGAGATTGTAAAACGGGTTTTCATTCTGCACCAATTCAAGGACCACATATGGGATGCTATCACATTGTTTATTTTAAGACCTAACATTAAGGATGGAAAGCCTCTTGTTGGTGCAAGGCTGAGAGTTGAGGAGCAAGAACCATCCAGGTCAGAGATCGGAGATCTATGCCCCTCTGCTGCTGACCTGTTGTACAATCTTGTGCCACTCGTATCATCCTCCTCACCTGTGTCTCCTCTCAAGCTCTGTGATTATTCTGTCTCTTGACATCACCATTCCCTTGGGGATGGAGGCAATCTTTTGTAGTGCATGCTTAAGTACCAATGCAGCAATATTGTGAATAATAACATTAAATAGTTTACTCCAGCAAATTGCCTGTGGAAGAATCCCCTTTCCTTTAGTCCAGCCCTCCAAATCCACAGTAAGAATTTGACAGAGACTTTTCAATCTTGGAACAATTCTTTCTGAAAAATAATATTGCTTTAATTTGTATTCAGAAAACTCTTTTTTATATTTTTTCTTTTTTACTTAGTGAAATCTTGGAAGTTTGACTATGTGAGTTTTGTTCATACAGCCCTGTGTGCTGTAGACTTGTGTTACCACTGAGTACACATCAGCAAAGTGCCCAGGCATAGAGTCTAGCTGCCACCTTCAACTCACCCAGAGAAGATCAAAGCTGTGACAAATCAGCCCTATCTCTGTTTCTCATGGGAATATTTACAGCCTAACTGTGTTCTGTAAGGATAGGTATCTAAAGGTGATCCTGGCTTCTGGATGTTGAGCACAAAGCTGAGCGCTGATGTGTGTGTGGCAAATCTCCAGCACTTCCCCTTCAGTTCCTTCTTGAGTCTTTAAAGCACCCTTCAAACTCAATGTTATCGAGTTTTCTTCATTTTTTGCATAAATTTACCCAGCAAGGGTGAAGGGCGTTGAATCTCAGGACAAGAAACGTTTTGATTTTCCACTTCTACAAATGAGACAGAACAGCTTTATCTCTTTCACAAAGTCAGGAAAAGCCAGACTGATCTTTCTGAACTCAGAAAACAGAGGTGTTGCCAATTCTGTCAAAATGGTCTCAGTGAAATGAATAAACCTGATAATTTATCCAGCTAGCTAGAACTATCTCTTTGTACATCAGTTCACCGCATGAACAAACTAAAAGCAAACCTTTTCTGTTTCAGACAAAACAGAACTCAAATCAATGAATGAGTGCAATTTTATATTCCTGTTCAGAGAATTACATGCCACCACTGAATCCATAAATAGCCTTACTTCTCCTGCATGCTCTTGCCCTCCTACTTCTTGAAATATTAAAACCTTTTTGATAGCATATTTTGGATTCTTGGTTTAAACATTGCATGAGCAAATTAAGTTTGTATATATGTGCAATGTAATGTTCATGTGAGGTGCCTCTTAAGTTTGCATATTTGCAGCTTTGATATGGAAATGGGAATGCATTTTGCAGACCATTGTGGAACAATGCACTTGCTGCATCTTCCTTGTGGGATGGGCAAGCAGATTTCAGTGCCCTGCTCAAGGTGTGCATCCTGGGCATGCACCATGCTGAGAGTAGCAACCAAAGCATTCAGTTCTGGGCCCCTCAGTTCAGGAAAGATATTGAGGAGGTCCAGAGAAAGATATCGAGCAGGTCCAGAGAACAGCAACAAGGCTGGTGAAGGGACTGGAGCACAAGTCCTATGGGGAGAGGCTGAGAGAGCTGGGGTTGTTTAGCCTGGAGAAGAGGAGGCTCAGAGGTGACCTCATCACTGTCTAGAACCTACCTGAAGGGAAGTTCTAGCCAGGTGGGGGTTGGTCTCTTCTCCCAGGCACTCAGCAATAGGACAAGGGGGCACAGGCTCAAGCTCTGCCAGGGGAAATTGAAGTTGGAGATCAGAAAAAAATTCTTTCCAGAGAGAGTAATCAGGCATTGGAATGGGCTGCCCAGAGAGGTGGTGGATTCACCATCCCTAGAGGTTTTTAAGGTGAGGTTGGACGTGGCACTGAGTGTCATGATCTGGTAAATGGACTGGAGTTGGACCAAGGGTTGGACTTGATGATCTCAGAGGTCTTTTCAAACCCAATCGATTCTATGAGTCTATGATTCAAAACCTGAGTACACACCATCTCTCCTGTCCCAGTGCCTGCTTTCTAGAGGAAGGAAAGCTTTGAAAATAGAGAGGGTTACATGCAGCTTTCCCAATGTGAGTGACTGGGGAAGCAGGACATGATGCAGCTCACTCTTGCATTTCTGTTTAAACATATCCAGAGTCTGTTCAGCATCACTTCCCTTTCAAGGGACTAGACTTGGTCCCCCAAGAAGTCTCATCTATCTTTGTCCCTCAAGTCACATTTTAAGCACATATCCCCCCAGCTCCTGAGGAAGCTTCTAATTCAAAAGCCATCTGCCTTTGACACAGATTTGTGTCTCCATGCTTTTATAATGGAAAATTATGAGCTGAAATAAATAATCATGAGCCTGTGGTACCAGAAAGAATTTGTCCCCTAAAGGAAGGAATCCTCAGCAATTTCAGTTGTCTGCATAATTAATTTTTTTGTGTCTCCCATTTGGAGTTATCTGTCACACTTTGCAAATCCACACCAGGGCACTGCAGCTATTGCTTTAGGGCACAAGCCATTTATATTCTTCAAGTCCCATTTTGGAAGCCTCAGTCCCACTGAGTAGATATTATGCATTCAAGGAATCTCACTGCTACCAAAATGACTAACTGTGAGTGTAACTCACAGCATCAATAAGCTACGTGACCTACTAGGTAAATAAGTACTGCTTTGCAAATGTGTTGCAAAGTAGTGTAAGGGCTGTGCATTACTTTGCAGAGGGAATAGGTTGAATCACCTGAGGCTCTTACCTTACAGCTGGTTGAGGGGCAGTCTGGGTTTTGTTTTTCCTTAAAGAGTTGTATGGCTCAAACAGAAAAGCATCCGCCTGTTGGGGAATAGTAAAAAAGGGTCTGCATACAGGACAGGAAGATGGACTGAGAGATCATGAGACAAGTGAGTGCTGAGCAGATACAATTTTGACACAGTTTCTTTCATTCCTCCAGTTCATATGTGTATTATTGTTAATATTAATATCAGTGCAAAACTCAGCACCAGACATGAAATGTTAAGCATGCCATGAAAATGGGAGGCTTTGTGTATGTTGTTAAAAAGTCAGTCAGATTCAGACTTGTATCTAAAAATACCTTTCATCTTTTTCCTCTGCTTCTGCAAGTGTCTTCGGCATCTTATTATTCACATATTCACATTGTGCCATTGCCTACTCTTTAACTGCAAATGCAGAATTCATAGACTGACATTTTTGTCATTACTTATACTCACTTCAGAAATAGCTCACACTGTTTTGAAATATATTTTCTATGACATAAATTACTTTGTTTGTGAGTTCATAACTATAACTAAAGTGTGTTCTTTTTGCCATGAGTGTCACATGACATCTCTCATCTTTTTCCATAATCTCTGTTCTACATAAAGCATGAATAAATTGCTTTTGTTCTGTTTTGACTTGACTTGATTTGTATTTTTGCTTTTTGTTGTTGTTAGAACATGCAATGTGCATTTTAGCCAGGGCAGTAAGTGCTCTTGCTGTCCTCCCGTCAAAGCAAGCTTTACTAACCTAGAGTCTCCTCTGAATTAAATTTTCATTTCCCTAAAGCTGCTGCTATACTACTTCTCCTTTTAGACTGACCTCACTGAACACAGCTGCTATTTCTTATGCATTCTCCTCTACTAGAGCTTTGACTTATTTAAACAATGGAAAGAAAGCGCTGCCTTTACCTTTTCTCCCTTGAGATGGACCTCTGCTCCATAATTATGAATAATTCTCCTAAGATGACATATGTGATTGGGTTAGCAAGTAAAATATTTGATGAAAGATAACCTGAGCTGATTTAAAAAATAATAGTTTAATAGATTTTAAGTTCGTAGGAGCTACTGTGATTATATGGGTCAAATTCCTACAAAATAGTAGGCTAATTCCTGAGTTAAACAGTATATTTTTGAAGGCCAAATAATTTTTTAATTAAAGATAAATCCCTTGATAAATGACTCCAAGGATTAATTACCTTTGCTACTTAAACTGTGAATCTCCCTTGAAATGTCAGGCTTCAGTTGGTAGTCCGAACACATACACAAGCTTTTGCTTCTTCCATGGGGTTGCAATTCATTAGGGTCAGATACTCCCACCCTCTCTCTATGGGTGTTCAAAGGCTGCTCTCAGTTCAGCTTAGGATCTTCTCCCTTTTTTTGACAGGCTAAAGAGACTGCTTCTACAAGATCCTTATGGCAGAGTATGTTTGCCATGCTTGCAGTCACAGTTTCTTCTTTCTAAAATGCCTTTAGATTCCTAAAATGATCCTTTCTAAAATCTCTCGAGTTTTCATAGTTCCCCCCCCGCCCCCTCCCTTTTTAAGCCTGGCACTAGCATGGGGCACAGTATTCTGCAAACATTCCTGCAGGTACTATATGGGGGAGCACAATCCTCACCCCCACTTCTGCCTGACATCCTACTGTTTACACCTCCTTGGCTCTCATCCACGCTCTCAGGCAGCACGTCACAGTGGGAGCTCGTGTTCAGATTGTTAACCAATGAGACCGGCCATAAAAACTTAAAATGTAATTGCTTGTTGCTAGAAGATATTAAGACTACTTTTCCTGCTTTCCATCGTGCTCCAACACTCACACACATATGGAAGAGTCTCAGAAAATAAAATGCTTCAACCGAGACTTGCTGCTGTAATATCTGTTGGGTACAACAGCTTGTATTCTCCCTCTTGTCCTCAATGGGTGAGGCTTCCTGGTCCAGCTAATAGCTGAGGAGATGGAAGTGGTGACAAGAACCAGAACAAGAGGAACACAGCCCTCTGCACAGTAAGGTTCCAATGCCATGCCTCTGCCACGTACACATCCTCCTGTGAAGAGGAATAGCAGTTGCATGGCATGGTGTGGTCAGACCTTAAGTACAGAAAGACTCAGCAGCATAAAGTCATCAAAAATTCAAATTTTATAGTGTTCTACAGGCAGGTGTGCAAACTGGGCTTTGTCCTTGTTAAATCATAGCAGTTTGTGTTGTCCAGAGACAGACATTCCCACCAAAAATTTCCCCAGTTCACAGACAGGTCTACCACTGCACCTTTGGTCCTCTTCAAAGTCTCATTTGGCTGAAGTGCAAACTCCTCCTTCTTCACCCATCAGGTGCACACAACTCTTCTGTAATGTGGTTACAGGTTTGGAAATGGGTGTTTGAACTGCACACACAAGTGCTGTGCAGCAGACTCCTTCAGACTGACCAAGCACACCCGACCTCCCCAGGTGACTGCACTGGGAAGGATCACCCAACCCTCCCTCCACAGCTGTCCCTTCAGGCTTCATCCTGCAACCTTCTTATAGAGGATTATTGCACCCTGGACAGACTTGAGAGCTAATACAGCCAGTTAATACCCTCTCTTGTCAGAATTTCATGTCCATACTTCAAGGACTCTTTACTTTGCTCTCCCATAGCAGTCTCTCTTCTGACAGAAATGCTGCTCCCAGTCCCAGCCCTCTATTCTGCTATTAGTTTCTCCCACTGCTGTTTTCTTTATTTCAGCTGAGCTAACATTTTTAATACAATATGTTCACTTCAAAATCGGCCGGTTGTTTATTCTTTGCTTCTCTCACTTTTTTTCCTTCACTTCTTCACGTCTCTATGTGTCTTTGAGATTAAATACTTGTGCTTACATGTCCAGTATGAGTTATGAAAACAACAAGCAAATGGTTGTTGATCTATGTCGTTCACCACACTGCACTGATTCAGTTTGCACACATTGTGCAAGCTTTAAAAAACTCTTTTTACATATATTATAAAACATCAACTTTTTGTCACACTCTATAAGGCATGATATGGAAAGTTACATTTCAGAGGAAGCTGAGAATAAATGGCAGTTCAGTAGAGTTTCAGATAAAATCGCCTTGGTTTTATTCCTCTCTTGGTATAACTTGACAGGATTTGATCTCTCTTTTATGTGTGTGTGTGTATGTGTATTCACATTTATAGTTTTGCATATTACCAATAAAAGAGATGTATTAAATGAAAACTAAAATGAGAAAATCAGGGAGAACCAGATAATTATTTTTGCCTCAAACAACTAAATATCAATCTATGTGTGAGTTTGCCTTATGAGTCAATACGGCCCTGACTCAGCAAAGTTCCCAACCACACATTTAACCGTATGCTTGCAAATAGTCTCATTGACTTTACTTTGCCATATGTTCAAATTTGACTAAATCAAGACCTCTAACAGATATACATGGGTTTATTAAACACAAAACTGAGGAAAACAAGGTGCCTGGCTTCCTGAACAGTCTGAAAATCAGGCAGGAGCATTAGAAATATTAGTCACATTTTTGAGGTTTAGAGTGGAGATAACCAAAAAACCATTAACTTTTTCTTTACAAACATTCCTTTCCCTTCTTGACCCAGCCATTGGTGTCTTCAACAAATACAAACCCAGGTTCACACTATTCTGTCTTGGTTTTGCAAAAGCTGCGTCAAAAGGTTCAGCAAAGCCAAAAGTACAGTCGGCGTAGCAGCGTGTCTAAGACTGAAAAAGGGTGGTAGAAATAAGCCTGGACTCTGCAACTTAGATACCTTTGATCCCTGTCCCCTGCCGTTAGCTTTCACTCTTAGCCTGTCTCAGGTCACTCCACACTTTTCACAATTATATCTCCAAAGGTTTAATTCCAGCAGAGGACTTGAGGCATTCAGTTGTTGTTGGTCCTTTAGTCACCCCTTGAATCAAACCAGAAGTGTCATCTTCAGCTGAAACTACATCCAGCTCCACTTCCTAAAAGGAAAGCAAAATGTGAATGGATGGACACTGAACATGGAAAGGGACAGAACAATGAGGGTCTTCAGTAAACGTAAGATAGCTTTTAAAAAGGCAACTGAATTTTCTTGTTTTGTGGCTCTGGTCCCTAATACCTTAGACCCTAAAATAATAAAACAGAAGTGGTGAAATCAGAGCACCAAGTTTTGCACTGCTTTATATCCCTGTTCATCTGCTCTGACCTAGCACTCGATGGAAAGCTAGCTCTGAAAGTTAAGGGCAGGGAACATTTCAGCACTTAAACCTGGAACAATGGGCTGTTTGACTGTAGCATTTTGAACAATTTCAGGTTTCATAATTAAAGTTCAAGGGTGGTCAAAATAAAGAGAATGACATCAATCAGCAGCTGCTAGTAGACACTTGTGAGTCTTCCAACTACAACTACATAAAGATTAATTATGTTGTGTGGCAGAGGGTTACAACTATGTAACATTTGCAAATATTGCCTGAAAATTGTGAAAGCAGCAGGACTCAGAAATTGTCTGTGGCCAGAACTTGGAGAGTAACCAGCATGGGAAGAGGCACGAGTCCAGGTTAAGCACTGGTCAAATGCTCTTATAATAAATGAGGTGCCATAAAAGAAAAAAGAGTGGAAGTCAAGATTTTGAATCCCTTAATCCTGTCAGCTAACTCTAGGCACTTTATGGTCTCTGTGCCAGTGGGGTTTGATGTCATTTGGAGACACGGAACTTGGATATGTTCAGTTGTCATGATACCATGTTGTGAAGGCATTTGAGCAATCTCTGAGCCAGGCAGCTGAAGTGTGCATCACTGTAATTCTCTTCTGGGGTAACTAGACCTGCTGAGAAAAATAAATCACAGGAACACCGAAATATGTGTTTCAGAAGTCATATGAGAGTGATGAATAACCGATTCAGTTCTCCCAGGTATTTCTGCCTTCACTGGATATAAAGCTGTTTAAGACTATTTGTAGGTTAAGAATCTGGAGAGTTTCCTGGTACTTAGGTAAATGTCTCAGCAGTGTCCCAACTCCAGAAAAGTCAAGAGCCCTTGATGTGTCTCCATTTCCACAGAAAGGAAATTAATCACTATGCATTGAAAAGGAAATACATGGTCCAGACAGCAATGGGCCAGGATGATGGGTGCAGTAATCCAGATTCAGACGGTGTCTCCTAAGCCTTTGGATTGTGTCTGATTTTTAATCCCTGAGATAAAAAGCTCCCACAGGCAAGAAAGCACACTGCTTTGTGTGCACAGTGCAGAGCAAGCTGTCAGTGCTGAGTAAATAATACATAACAAGTTTTATAACCAGGATTTAAAGTGTCTAACAGTTCTCTCATGGCAGCTGCTTATTTGCTTACTGTGGGAGTGAGTGACATTTGAATGCATGCATCCAGGCAGCCAGGCGGTCTGGGAAGCTATGCCATCCTTCCTGCCAGATCCTGGCTCTAACATCTGATCTACAACAAAGGGGTGACATTTGGTTCCAGCCCCAAGCAAATTGCTGCAGAGGCATAGATTTGACTCTTCAGAGAGGTTTCTAGGGATGTAGGAGAAGCTGTTTCCCTAAAGCTTCAACAACTCTGAATACACCAAGAGTATGGTTGCACCATCATCCATTGGACAGCAGGGTCCCCTTGCTACATTTGTCTGGCGTGGGGAACAGAGAAGAAGTTTTCCTGCCCATGAACCCAAATCTACCTCTCTGGATCTGAAAAGAGTTATAAAAAGAAAATAATGTCTTCAGTTATGGGCAATATGTGCATTTTGAACCATTTCTCATTTTTTACTTGCACTGATATTACACATTATATTTTCATTCAAAATGGAGAAAGTAGAAAAGATTAAATAGTTCACTCAGGGTTTTTTGGGGTTGAAGTAGAAAAAAAAGACTTTTCGTAGGCATACAGACCTGGAAGGAACTTCCTATGGCATCAAATCCTGTTTCTTGCTGTATCTTTCAATCATGTCACTTTATCCCTTTCTTCACCTGATCATGCTCTATCTTAAATCCACTCAGGCCTCTTGCAGCCCTTAATCCTACTGTGAAGCAGCTCCAGACTCTTATTCTTCCTTTGCTTATAAACATTAATTTGAAGATGATCTATAGTACTAGCTGCTAATATCACTTAGTTTTGCTCTCTGCCTCATCTTCTGCGTTACAGAATCATGTGTCCCTGAGACACTTGAAGGGAGCAGTCAGTCCCTGTTTCACTTGGCTCAAGTTTCTTTTTTATCTCATCTTCAGCAAAATCAATTCCAAACAAAACATGTCCAAGCAACTTTGCTCCATAACCCTTGGGAATTTGTGCTTGGGAAGGAAAGCCATCTTTCTAGACAAAACCTGTGCCACAGAGTGACATTTCCACTTGCCTCTCCTTAACAGGGGTGTCAATTACCTGAAAATGTAACGAAAATGAGTGCTTGCAAGAACGCAGAAGAACCAGAATGTAGATCCATACAGTGTATTCGTCACTATTCTTCGGATACTTTTCCTCTGTGGCTCTAGTCTCACTTCCACTCTTTCAGCTCATTACCTATCTAGAAGTGCCCCCTGAACTGGGGTAACTGTGAAGATGGCTCGATGATGGCCAGGCTTCACGAATGGAGATTTGGGAAGGGCTCTCCCCATGTGGGTGTGCCCTTCCAGCCTGTGCAGTGGATGTTTTAGGTGAGGCACAGCGTGCACAGAACTGGCCCCACCGTTTAAGTCCTAAGGTCCATTTGCCATGGCCGAGCGAGCTTGGACAGTGACAGTGAAGTCCTTAGGACTAGAACCTACAGTCACGGGTATTCCCAGGAGGTCTCCCATCCAAGTACTAACCGGGCCTGACCCTGCTCAGCTTCCAAGATCTGACAGGATCAGGTGTCAGGGTAGCATTTAACTGCCTAGATAGCTCCATGCATCAGTCATTATTCTCACAGAGAACCTCATCATTTACACCAAGAGAAAAAGCCCTCTCAATTTAAGGTTTATGTGATGCCTTTCTTTTGCACGGGGTGGTGAAACAGGCAAGATTTTCATTTCCTGCTCTCCATCTGCCCAAAAATCATTGGAAGCCTTTGCAGACTTGAGCATGTTATTAGGTTAGCATAGCTAGCTCAGAGCACTAGAGCTGTAAGATGAACTCTTCTGATGCAGGTTTTAACCTTGTATTTTTCAATACATAGAGAGAATATATCTCTGGATTTAATGTTCAACATAAGAACATGACAGCCAAAGCTTCCTTCTCTAAGAAAATTACAATTATGACTTAAATAAGAATGCTCTTTTTAATGGGTTGTCAAAGATACGATCAAATCATAGAAGACTGCAAAAAATACATGTCACTCCTGACACTTCAACTTACACCATGTTTTCAGCAATTGTTGTTCTAATTGGAAAGTTACCTTTACCATGTTCAATATTATCTGCCATATCTGAATAGGTTTATTTTATATCCTTAGCTTGTGATCTTCAGGTTTGTGTTTTACTTCTCTTGCAATTAAGTCTTTCTTTTTCTTGGGTTGGCTTTTGATTGGTCTTTTTTCTTCCCCAAGCAGGTACTGCTAGTGAAAAAAAAAATTCACTTACTCATAGGTGATAAAAATTCACAGTAAAGCCACAGATGTAGCAGAGTGAGAATTACTGTAGCAGCAGGAACAGAAGATAAAAGAGGATTACATATGATGAAATGTAGTAATTGACTAGAAGTCACTGAAAAATACCAGATGGATGTCACTATTCCACACAGCTCTAATTTGCCTGTAGGCTTTATTGAACTTCACTTGAGCTTTGCTTTTAGTATTTTCCTGAGTGTAATTGGGGTTTATTGATACACTATTATGGGCCAGTTTATATACCATCATAAAAAAATACAGTTTGAGGCCCCAGTATAACCACGAACATGGTCCTACTCTTCCCAGCTGAAGACAGGCACATTGATGACTGCAATAAGATGAATTCCTGTTTTCTCTCTCAAACCTTTGCATAGAGTATGAACAGTAAATGCTTCACACTGCATTTAAATTGGAGGAGCATTTTCAGTGAGGAATTGCTGCATAAAAAGATCAGGCATGTAATTTCAGGTACTGCCAAAAGAAGCTTATATGGGATTTTGATTCTGGTTTTGTGTATTAAGAAAACAAATCTACATAATATAATGACTTGCCAGAACCAGTTTGGAGCTCTGCTTAGTTACCAAGAATTTATTTTCCTATTTGTTTTAGCATTAAGGGCAGGGGAGAGAGGAAATACTTGGATTTTGCTCTTTTTGTCTCTTTCCACCTAGCAGAGGATAAAATAAATGGAAGTGAGGATCAGCTAGCTGTCTCTCTTCTGACTGAGTGGAAGAGTCCTACTACCTTTTCATGGTTTAGCTGGAGAAATTGTGCCTCAGTGGCCAGGAATTTGCTATTAGTTGGTACATAAATCTTTCTATCTTCCTGGAAAAGGTTTAGAACATCACATATGAGAAGAAAAGATGGGCAACTCACTGTCTGGATTTTCACTAAGAACAGAAGCATTGAGTTTTGAGTAGAAGAAAACAACTCTCAGATCTGCACCTGCCTGTCTGTAATCCTCCACCACACAACGGGCTGTGCTTTTTTGCCTCATCTTTCCCCAAAAGCATTTGAACAAACACCTCAGCAAGGGATTTGCACAGGTATATTGCAAGGAGGCAGCTAAGCCAATGGGGAAGTAGAAAAAAACCAACTTGGCATCTCTGAAATACAAAAATGTGGGGAGATCCCAGGCTCTAGTCACTGATTGATCCAGGAGCTAAGTCCTAAAACAAGTCAGTGGAAACACATTTCCTGCAAACACACAGGTGTGTTGCTTTGAGGGCAGGCATAAGGCAATGAGAGGAAATCAATGCACAGAGCCCCAGTACCAGGATGACAGATTGGGTGGGCCTGGCTCATTGGCCAGAGATGAGCCCCTTCCTTCCTTTGGAAGGGCCAGCTGTAAGTCCTCTCTGAGGGTCAGCTTCTCTGGGAACATTCTTTCCTCCTCTTCATCCTCCTCTTCCTCCTCATCTTCATTGTTCATTTGTCTATCCTAGTCCTGCTTCCAGATTCTACATCTGTGGTCTTTTGTACAAGTGTTGCAATGCCAGCTCAGAGGCACATAAGTTTAAAAAGTAAAATCTCGAGGTGTCAACACTCCAGAGTGTGCCACATTGCCCTGCAGCAGAGCAGTCAACCCACAGCCAGCCAGGGGGACAGGGCACAGGCAGGAGGTGGCACAGCAGGCTCCCATAGGAATTAGCAGGCAGGGTGCCAGGCAGGACACTTCAGATATCTGCTGGCCATGGCCTGGAGAGCAGAACTGCAACATCAGCCCTGCAGGACATGCCAGCACACCCAGCCACAGCTACAGATGCTTATCTCCTTCTGTTCATAATTAATTCCTCTAAATCACCAAATCCCAAATCAGCATCACTTGTTAGCTCTCCCTTCCTGATGCAGAGACTTGCACATGTGCTCTGCTTCCACACAGCTTTCCTAGAAAGGAGCAAAAGGGAGGCACTTCCCACCCTCTCGTAACCTTCTTCGAATCCTCCTTCTTAAAGCATTCATTTAAACTACTATTTGACTGCGAGACATTATGTTAGCTATTTTACTCATACAGGAAAGAAAACCGTTTAATTCTCACATATTGATTATCATTTATCTTTGTAAAGTCTCTTCTCCCTTTTGAACTCCGGAAGACAAATCAGAAACACCAAGTAGAGTAGCCCTGCTCTACTGCATATGCTATGTGTTCAAATTCCCATATGCCCTTCTTTTCCTTCTGCCCTACCAGAACACCTGCACTTCTGACAACTGCCACTCTGTTTTCAGTTTATTTTCTCCTTTTCTACACCCAGGCATGCCACAAGGTGACTTTGAAACACATCCAAACCTGTGATGGCTGATTCAAATACTCAGATGAGCTCCTCATGCCAACTGTATCAATAACCAAATCAGGGTGCACCATAGCTGTGGCCACTGAGTCACTAATTAAATTTTGCACTTATTGTATAGTAGATAATATGCCCTGTGTGATGTGTATTTTAATAATCCTTCAGAAAAAAACAAACAAACAAGCGAAAGAGTCTTTGTGTTGTTGTGGGTTTTTTTTCCTTTTAAAACCTCCATGAGTGTTAGATTACAGCCAGTAAGAGTATGGTAATTCAGTACTTAGTGGTTTTTACAAATTAAATAGTGGGTGGTTGTCACACATGCTTGCCTTTAAACCTATTTAAATCAATATTTATTTATATAATATAAAATAATTATACTGTACCAGGACACATGTAATTTTCATTTATGCGAATAGGTTCTTTACAGGAAAAATGTGTTGTTCTTGCTCTCCAGACTGTGCATGTTGCCACTGGATGCTCTTCATGATACAAATGCATCATTGTACAAGGACTTTCATTTCCTCAACAGATATTTTGCTAGAGATGCCATAGTGGCACAATGCCATTTTGTAGAAATGCCATTATACAAAATGGTGCCTTATACAATAGGGTTTGCAAGTCCATATTTTCAGGTAACCCTTTTCTAAATAGTTTTAGCAAATCAAAAACAAATTATGATGAAAAAACCATATTTTAAAAGTTCCATTTACTGAGATGAAAAATACTGTTTCTGCTTGAAGGTCTTAACCCATTTCTAGAAATAGAAATCAGGAAAATTTCCTAAGCAAAATCATTTAGAACACATAAAGCCAAATATTTGCCTTAGCAAATAAAAACCCCAAACATTTATATTATTCAGATTTTATGAAGAAAATTATTTATTTATATCTTATATATTACATAGTAAGAGTAGCATTTTTTTAATTAAGAAATTTTCTTGGTGTCAGTGAAGCAACCTTGTAACATAATTTGATGGTGTAGAATATACACAATAGCTTTAGAAGGGACACTCCTATTTACAGGAAAACTGTGGAACAAATCACCTTTGCTCTCTACAGTTTTCACATTTAACAGAGTAAATGTCGCTTCTTACACACAACTATTTCCTTATTGTTTCTCTGGCTTCAGTTTGTTGTTCAAGAAGACACATATTGTCAACATATTTGAGAAAGCACCAATTGCACTGCTGGTATTAAATTAAAAACTGTCACAGGAACACATAATAAACAGATGCAATGCATAGTTCAACATTTGAAGTTGAAACTTTAAACACCAGCAAGCTGTCACCTTGATATTCTCTTGCATTCATCTGAAAGTGAATTTAAATGTCTTTGACTGTTCAGTACATCACCACTGCCTTTCTCTAGAAGGGTACATTAAAAAAAATCTAAGAAGGGAGAAGAAAAAAAAATTGTTCAACTAATTTGCAGCCCCACTGCAAATATGAAATTCTGTTCTGTAGAAACCCAGGCAAAGACGTAGTTTCAAGGACCCTAACTTAATAGTAACTCTTTGGAGGGGCTAAAGGGCTGGACTGGAGCAACATGAGTATGTCAGATGTTTACTGTTTCATTACAGACCATGGGAAATAAAAGTATCTTTAGTCACTTCTCTTGATCCTCACATAAAGACAAGCTCCTGTGTACCCACACATAACACCACACTGTCTGATAAACTGCAGATGGGGGTTTGGCATCAGCATTAATTATTCCCCAATGACAGCCCCAGCACACCAGGTATTTGCTCATTACCATGCCTCCCTACTGCCAAGGGATGGATTAAATAAAAACAGACACAAGAGAAAAGATAAAAGGAGGTGAATGGGGGAAAAGCCTTTTAACTGTCTGTCTCCCTTTCCTCTGAGGATTTCCCTCACAAACTACCTTAAGTCAAGTGGCTTACACACAGGTTGCAGTGTTGCTAGAAATGCAGTACATCTGTCTCAAGTGCAGCTATTTGGTACTTTTCCCTTTCTCTTTGCCTTCCACAATGGTGATGAGAAGACAGATTATTTCAAGTATCCTCACAGTTATGGCAGAGTGAATATGCCTTGTTGCTAATAATAGAAATAATTGCTTTTCAAAGTTCTGTATTTTATTTGGAGCCAATTCTCTCAATTTTAATAATATCACATTTTCAGAAAGGAATACAATTAGTTTTTTCTTGGCTCAAGTAAAATAAGCAAAATTGTTCTCTCATCGATCAAAAAGAAATCAGTGAAAAGAAGGCTGATTACAACATGCACGTGGTAATGTCTAATCTCATATTCCACTTTATGAGGGAGAGAAGAATCAGACATGAAGTTTATATCATAATCATATCAAATAAATACATTCCTTCTGTCTTGTCTGCAGTGCTGCAGTGGAATTGGGATGACAGATCCAGTATTTATGAAGTCTGACAGAGGAGCGCAGCTCAAGGGGGTTTGATATATGCTGGCACAAATGCGTCCTTTTTATTTTATTTTGCTGCTTGGATCAGACAGAAATTTATCACCCTGATTAGTAAGTATTTATGTCAGCAAATTCATAATGCTATAAAGCATTTCTCTTCCAACATTTCTGGTTTCACAGTTCTGGAGATTTGTAGAGAAAGAGGGAAAGCCAGAAGGATCCTTGTTTTTTATAGCAGACACAATTTTCAACAAGAACTGTAGAAAAAAAAAAAAAACAACAAAAAACCCACAAACTTGCAAGGTCATAACCATCATTTAAACAGGTTTGTAGCTCATTTAGGAAAGCTAAGTGACCTTTCTTTCAATCTGTAATAATAAATAGCTCACTACATAATAACACGATTTTGCCTCTATGCCTCATTGTGGAGCTGCTTCTTTATGTAACTCTCTCTAAGCAATTTTGGGTCTTCAGGTAGAAAAAGATAGCTTCAGTGCCCTTATTGCTCATGGAAATGTCAGGTCCCCATCCTGGACACAATCAAATCTTCTAGTAAGTATCAGCAGAATGGTGCTGCTTGGGAGACATTTACAGTGAGATTGTCTAAAGGGTTTCCTTCTTCTGGTGTACGGTGTCATAAACAACCTGTCTGCAAAATACATTATTAGGGCATCTACCCTTATAATTATATACAGCAGATGTAGGAGTAATGGAATAGCGACACTTCCAGTTCAGGACATACAGTTCTCCCTTTTTTTAAATCCACCATCATTCATGCAGATGCCCTTTATTTGACACCTCACTGAATTTTGGCCTGCCTAGCATTTCAGCTCTGATCAGACCATGTTACTTTTATAGCACTTCTGCTATGAAGCCTTTCATTTGGCCTGCAATTTGATTAACAGTTTCAAAGGCCAGAGATGAACTGATGAACAGATACACATTTTCTAATGTTGGCTGCAAAGTGGTCTTTCACTCATGCAGAATAAGTCATTCTATGAGCATCCAATGTAACAAAGCCTCACTTTCTTGCCATTTGTGTCCTCTGGTATTATTTGTGTTTGCCAAATTACACAATAACTTTCCATTAACACCACAAATACATGCAATGTCTTCCCACAGAATACATTGGCAGTGATCCTTGGGCTGGCACATTCAGCGATGCCAAGAAGCCAGAGGGATCAGACATAAGCTGGGGGTGAATTTGCAAGTGTTCCTACTCCCATTTCTTATCTACCCAAATGCCTGATTTTATAAAACTAGTCAAAACATAATTACTTTTGAGACCTCTGCTTCTCTGTCAAAACTGGCTGAAAAGGGCTACTGAGTTCAAGAGTTATTAAGAGTGAGGAGAGAGACCCATGGACAGAAGAAGGGATCATTCCAGGCTTGTTTCCATGGGAAATCAAGATAAAAATGTTCAGGAAAAAAGTGCAGTTCAGCACAGTCCACAGCCTGCATGAGATGAGCTGGGAGCGAGCCAGCCTCACTCCAATGGGAAGAGCTGTCAAGGCTGCTAAGGAAAGGAATGGCATAGGGGAGAAGCCTAGGGTCAGCCAGGAGAAGGAGAACTGCTGGAGTTCCCAAAACAGGAGCAGCTATTTGCAGATGAACTCTGCTACCCTGCCTGGACTAACAAAACCCTTCACAGCAGTTGTTGACGAAGCAGAAAGTGACACCAAAACCTTCTGGCTCAGCTCAGATGACAGTAGCAGAAGCCCTGGAAACCAGCCATTCTCACTAACATGCTCACCATCCCAAAAGATGGAAAGGGCTCCTGTGCCATCCTCCTCTTGTTCAGCCATCCCCAAGCACTCAGTAGCCTTACTGTTGATCTTCAAAATTACATTTCCCTGTGTAACTTTGCAGATACTCTCCGTAGGGCACAGACAGATGCTTCATCATGGGCAGGGTTTCTCTTCATGTACAGTTTTAGCTTCCAAGAAACTCTAAATGCTAAACTAAGTTTTCACTCTCTAAGGGGTCTTAATAGACATTTCTCCCTGGTGGTGCCTCAGCTACCCAGTGAGATAAGAAATTATGTTAAAGCTTTATTTTAGAGAAAACTCACGGAATTTACTACTTTTGAGACTTCCAAGCTTCATACTGGGTTGAGTTCAGTCATAGACAGTTCATATAGACCTTGCTTTTTCAGAAAGTAATGATAAAAATGTAGAATCCAACTCTGATTTAGACAGTTTTATGAGGATTCTCCCAATGCTTTCTACTAAAAGAATAAAGTTTCTATCCGATTTTAGACTAAGACAGTAGGGCTCAGAATACATAATCTGCCTGAGTTTTGTTTATAATGGTTTGATTTTTATTTTGGTATTTTAAAGAAAGATTTTTCAAGGGGAAAAAAACCCGACAACAAACCCACCAAATTCCATGCCTGATTTCTTTTTAAAGTTAGTAACAGCTGCATTGACAAAGAGAGTAGGATATCTTTGCGGACTGATTCAAGTTTGAATCTGCTATTTTTCTGCTAATTAAAACCATTAATCCAAAAAGATTCTTATGGACAGTAAATCTTTTTGACACGAAATATGTTTCTTTGATAATGAATTGCCTGTTACCTGAAAATCTATCTTGGGCTGTTTTGTTTTTCAGCTCAGTACAGCAGCCTAAATGTGACATCCAATTTTTCTAATTAATTGTCTGTACAGAATACATTTTTCCCCGGTCTTTTAGAACTGTCTTTGTCAACTTTGGCCCTTCTGTCTGGATTGAGCCTTTGATGGGGATGTCTATTGCCTTCTGTGCTCATTACCAAGTGAGGGGAATTACAGGCAAGATAATTCCATATTGAAAATACTGTATTTTTGAATCATGTGTCACAGCACCAGTAAGAAGTAGAGCAGGGGAAATGTAGTGCAGCCAGCCTGCAGGTTTGTCAGTGTTTATGCATTCCTTCTACTGATGGTACCACTTCGTGTCTGCCTGCTGTTGAATATCCTTTCATCTTCGTCTCTCCTGCCTAGTGACGTGTGCTAAGAGACTTAATCAGTTCTGTCCAGATGGATGCTAATGAAGGAGACATTACACAAAACACTATTATAAACTCTTCTTCACCTCTCATTTTTTTTTGTCTCGCTCTATTTTTAGAGCTGATTTCTGGAGATACAATTACAATCCCAATATTTATCAAGCAAGCAAGCATTATTTCATGTCCACCCACTCTGAATTTATTTGCCAACAGCTAATGAACTGGTCCTGCACATATTAGTCATCTGCCCCATAATAATATTGACCTTGTGTGACATTTATATAACAAACAATACCAAAAACATGTTATGGTTTTAGATATGCAATAAAGATGTCTTTTTGTTTACATGCTAGGGCAGACTTTTTTGCAGATTATTTGCACTTGTACATGGGCAGTAGCAGCACATAAATATTCAGGACAGCAACTGGAAAATATTTCAGGTTCCAATTTCAGGAGACGTTAAGAAGGAACAAGTGGTTCTGTGAGATGCTAATAAAGTCTGATTACTGTCAGACTTGAATATTTTAGCTGACTGACTTTGGTCCCTAAGAAGCTGCAAGCACCAGCAAAGCTATTGTCAGAATTGGGACATTTATAGTTCATCTCTTCTATTTAATTTTTATGATGTCAGTTGAAGGACAATATCATACTGTTGGAGCCTCAAGAGGACTTCTCTAGTGTAAAACTCCTGCCCTGGAGCTGCGGCCTCTGCTAAGACCATTGCTTTAATATTTATTTTTATAGATATATATGTATATATATAGGATTCTTTAACACCTTATAAAAACACCCAGAAAACACTTGTTTCTAAAGAGGTTTTTTATTAATTTAGGTGAGAAAATAAGGCAATTCGGGAGAGGTTCAAGAAGGGCAGTATGCAGGTTAGACAACATGTTCTGCCACACACCATCTCAGCACATACTCATCCACAACACCCAAGGCAATATTCAAACAATTCACCACACTTAAATCAAATCCAAGCCCTCCAGCTCCAAGCCATCTGAAGTGTCAAGAAAAGGAGCAAAGAAAAAAAATAGAGGGAGCAAAAAAAGATAGAAGGAGAAAGAGGGAGAGAGAGCTACCACTGAGAGTTTGTGGCAGAGCAGCTCTCACATGTCCAGGTGTCAGGGCCATGACATGTGGCACCCCAAAGCCTTTGGCTTTGTCTGCTCGGGTATCCATAGTCAAACACCCCAAGTGGGGCCTCTGACTCCCTGGTCACTCTGGGGTCCCAGGCCAGGGTGAGGTCAGAGTGTTCCCACTGTCCCTGCCAATCCAAGCTCGATCAGGGGCTCCAGGAGCTGTGGGGGTGTTATAGTTTTCCTGGGATGTTTATAACTGGCAGCTGCTCCAGGACTTCCCCATGTGGGCTCCAGGGGCTGCCATGAGAGATACGACATCACCCCAGCTCCCTGAGGTTCAACCCATCCATGCCCCCTCTACATACACACACACTCGCATCCACAAGGTGGTTCTGATCCAATAAAAACTGATCTGGTGTCTTAGGCAGATGTTACATCTGGACAGCACATGCCCTCACAAAGTTCAAAGAAACACATTTAGAAATGCAATGTTTATCCTTTTGCAAAACAACCGAGGCTGTCAATGATGTCCAGAAATGATTTACAAGGAAAACAGGTTACCAGATGGTCAAAGATTAGACAGCCTTGCACAAAACTGTGATCATGAGGTGAAGTGTAACTAGTGAAGTCAGGCCACACTGAGCATAGTCCCTAACAGCATGCTTGTGATTCTGTACTAAACACAACTGTTCAAACTTTGGGTTTACTTTTGATTCAAAAGATGACATTTTACACAAAAGAACATTTCCTCTTCACATGCTGGGATTTCTTTTCACTGCTGACTTAGAAGTAGACGTACCTCCTGAGAAAGGCAAAAACTTGTATTTTTGATGCTCTAACTGCTGGGATCAGGGAGAAAGGAAGGAAGAGAGCTGGGTCTAAAGACTGCTGTGATCCTGTAACTGTAAGGAAAAAAAGCAAGCTTGTTTTTGAGAAAAGTGACCTCTGATGTTCTGAGGAAAGAGACAGTACTACAGTCAATGCTGGTAGCAAAGACTTGAGTTAAGATTTCCTGACTTTTTTCTCCTTTTTTTGTTGCTTAAAACTTTGCCAGGCTCAGGCTTCTTGGGCTGCCCATTTTCTGTCCAGTACCTACTTCCATTGACACACCATCATGCCACAGGCAGTGCCCATTGTACCTCTCTGTCTCAAGGGCCAGGTGGGTAGAACGGATGACACCACCCAGACTTCTTAAGGAATCCATGTGGTTGTGGCACTGATGGTGTATAGTACCCCATACTTTGGAAAAGGGCTTGGTAGTATCAGGGAGGTAATCCCATTAGGATCAAAGTGATATTTTAGCTTTTTGAAATTTGCCCCATATTTGCCATGTAATGAGTGGAGAAATTTCATCTTGTCCTGATTGCTCCTTCCAAAAACATTTATGCTGCCCTGAATCAGCAAGAAGTGCCTCCCTTTCTGTTTTGGGGGGTTCTATTTGTCAGTGGATGACCCCACTGATTTATCATTTTTATTTCTTCCCAATACTTGTGTTCCACTGGGTGCTGAAAAAGCACAGACAGCAGTCAACCCCCCTCCAGGGAAGAGCTGCCAGCCTAAGGAGCACAGGAAGGCAACCAGATTAACTGATTTCAGGCCAAGGAATGGCTCTCTTGCAAAGTTTAAATTATTCACAAGCACTCTTCATAAATTATTAAGTTCCTAGTTCTTAGATTTAGTTCTTTGAGTTTACATGATTCATTTTCAGATGTTCACATCTGTGGCTGGCTGCCATTCATCTCACTGAGAGGATGGCAGCTCAGCCCTTCAGAGTTAAGCATCCTAGTTTTGCATTCTTGTTATAATTTTCTTTGGCTTCTCTGCCCTTTAAAAAGACAGCTACCAAAGGCAGTCAAAGGAAAGGGAGGGCAAAATACTTACAATAACACTTAACCATGCCTCAGATTCCTCTACTCATCCCAGGGGCCTGCTCAGTCCTTTACTGCTAAATACCAATAATTTCAGTATCTCCAATGCAAATAAAAAGAAAAGCAAATTTGGCTCTTATCCAGGACTCAGATCTGTGCTGTGTTACTTGAATTACACCATCCCAAGCTTGGTGTTACAGGCTGTTACAATCTGCTTAAATATTGGAGAAAGAACTTGGGTTCGAAATATTTTCCCCAGCAAAATTAAAACTCAAACAAGTTATCCGTTAATTCCAAAAACTGATTTATTATTTATTAATCAACTAATTGCTAAGAAATGCAGAGAGAGAGAAAGGAAATAAGAACAGTTAGAAAAATGCTAAGATTTCTTTTCAGAAGCAAAGAAAAAGTATACCACCAAACTACTTTTCTGCCAAGTTTGTGTGTGTGTGTGTGTGAGAGAGAGAGAGAGAGAGACAGAGAGAGAAAGCAGTTTTTACCCTTTTCTTTTCCCTGTTCTTTCAATNTTTCCCTGTTCTTTCAATGTTATCTTTGCC
>VWZD01006496.1:0-42987 GCA_013396695.1 Sakesphorus luctuosus
GATTCTATGACTCTATAATTTTTGTCACTTCTGAAAATAACCTTAAAATACTTTTTGCATAAGTAATATGCAACTCCTATAGCATATACATCAACTAAAAGAGGAGTGTGGAGTGGTCCCACTCTACCCTTTTACCAGGCATGAGGAGTGTACATTAGCTGTGAGACTTAACCAACTTCAGACTAAGGATTTTCTAATACTGGATATTCTCTCTATTCCGGATTAAAGAGAAATATTGAAATATTGATTTCACTTGAAAAATGAAAACTCATCCAAACTATTGTTTGTGTCTTCATAAAGGGCAGCTTTCAGAGAAACAAAATATTCAAAGGAGATCTTTCTATAAATTTAGCATGTCAGAGAGACAATAAATGGATGGAGCATTCACTTGCCAAATCATTTTTTCGTGGATATGTTAGAGTGCAGGTGGTAGAGCTGATAAACAATCCACAAATCTCCATACTTTTAGCACTTCGTTTGAGAAGCTATTTGTACCAAGATGCTGTCAGTTAGCCCAAACACCTGCAAAAAAAATAGACTCCTCAGTTCTCCTGAAGCTGCTCCCCTGCTGAGCCATGGAGGCTACATCATTCTTCAGAATTATCCTAGTCCTTTTCTCCTTGTTGAAATAATTGAATTTGCCCAAACCTCTATGAGAAATAATTCAATCACTCACTGTCATATCTGTTCTGCTACCACACTCAAACCTTCTGACAGTGTCACAGGATAAGATTGCAAAATTAATTTTATACATTGTGCCATGAGAAAGTGGTTTTGACTTTCCCACTGTCCTCTAAATTTTCTCTCCTTGTTTCTTCTTGCTGTTAATCATCTTGGGTTTGCTTCATGGCAGCTAAGTTTGCTTACTTCTAACTCTGTCACCATTGAGCAAAGTCTAGTGTAGAAGGCTGACCTTGATTATTTGCTCATTTTGTATAAACATCAGCTGATATGCCAGGACATGATTCCAGACTCATTTTTACCTGCTTTACAGCATGACAATGAAATTGCCTTCATTACTCTTATGATATGCCAATAAGATGATAAAGAAAGTTCAAAACACATCATCCTATCCATAAACCTAATTTATTCTTCTGGATTACTGGAAAATTTATATTGTTGTGAGCTCATACCCACCTACACAGTTTGTAAGAATGTTTATGTTTTCCAGAACTGAAACCCTGCCTGGCTCTACTAAATGTCTTTCCCTCACACTTGCAGACTCAAGTTTCACCTAGTTGGAGTTTCTGGCAGCTAAAATAACCCCATCTGACCAAATGTTTACTCTCATTGTTATTTCAGGAAGAGATTATAGTCACCTTGTTCACATTGGGATGGCTCATGTCACATCAGCACTTTCGGTATAAACCCTAAACATGTTCCTAAAACTTATTCGAATATGAAACATGTTTGGCATATCAGTTCCATATTGAAGGTAATTTGTTAAAATGTTGGAAACAGTTTGATTATTCTTAAACTGTAAGAAGAAAAGTAAACAGCATAAAATAATTTTTCCCTTTGAGGTTGGCAGTCACTTCACTTAAACTCTGTTCACTAGATTCATTCTAAGTCTTTTTATAGATGGAATGAGAATTTCTAGGGAAAGAATATTTGAAAATTAGCTAGAGGATACAGGGAGCATGGCAAAGTAAGGTGAAAGCTGAATTCATTCTCCTCCACTGTAAGAACTGGTGGTTTAAGAGAAAAGTAATGGACTGATATCTCAGTCTTTCTTTTGAGTCTTATTTTTCCTGGGTGGTGAATCTCTTCTGTGGCATGAATCAGGTGTTTGCATTTCAGACCTACTGAGTGATACAGATTATATTAACACTATCAGCATCTCAGGTTAAGTTGATTAGCATACAACTGAGAGAAGTGACCTGGTAGACTGTGGTGATCACAGCAGGACTTCTGATTCCAGCACTGCTTCCAAGAGGCACACAATATAAAACTGTTCAGTCAGAAGTCTTGCCAGGCTCCCGGTTTCATTCAGGCAGGCTTAATGCAGAACTTTCTAGATCATTATAGTCAAAGAGAACATACACAGGATGATCACTTCTCATTCCAATCTGCAAGAAAAATACAGATAGAGATACTGTCATTTGCTTTAAAGAACGTTTTGAGACACATTTCTCTATTGCTGACAGAAGATCAAACTGTTTAAGAAAGCAGTCTGTTTATGCTTTTGTTAGCAACCTTTGCCCAAGCAGCATGGCAGGACTATTTTTCTATGACAGGTAAAGCCCTATGGAGGAAACCAATTGACAGAGGACTATGTTCCCAGAGAAAGGTAAACATGGATGGCTGGATCATGTTCTTCCTTGGCACTTACCATATAAAAAATTACAATAAAATAAAAAGAAGCACTTTTCTGTTTATCACAGATGCCTAGAAAAACCTTTCAAGTCAGAGAAAGACCCTCCACCTTTCAGCATACAGCATGCTCTCTGCAACCAAGGCAGCCAGGTTGTTGATGGAAAACACACTTTGGAGAGCTTATCGTTTTAGAGGCTGCAGATGTAATCCAGTTTCAAAGGTTCAAAAAATCTCAAGGCTTTGAAATTCCCTGAAGCAGCAGCTTTCTGGCTGAAAAATGTCCTATTAGTGGATGAGACAGAACTCTCAGTCATGGAGCTCACAGAGTTCCATTCCTTGGTTATTCCCACCTGACTCTTGGAGCATTCTCTCCTACAGTAAGTGTTCTAACACCTCAAATCTCAGCTTTCCTCTTCACACTACAAGGAATGAATGAAGATTCTCTTTTTTGTTAGTTTTCATGTATTGCCTCTGCATTTCTGTCAACAGCAGGGATATGCAATGGCCTTAATGAATTTTGCAGCTTCAGTTGAAAAAGAGCATACTCTTTTATCTCAATAAAAGTTGCATCAATTACCTCACAGACTTGTGAAAATGTCACTAGAAAATCTGACCTAACAAATTCCTGCATTATAGATTATTAGTGAAATAAATTGAGAAAACCTTATTTTGCTAGGTTTTAAAACAAAAATAAATAGACTATGCATAAAGCAACAGATCAAGTCGTGCTGCACACATGCTGTCACACATCCAGTGGTAAAAAAGAATTGGAAATTTGTCCTCAAAATCTTGAACACAGGGCAAGGGATTGCCCTTGACACTGCTCCGTATATGCAGTTGGGAGTACTCTGCCTTTGCGTCCAGAAAGCTGGTCTGAATTCCACTATAGCAGGCAGTTTGAGAAGGAAATAAAAATTTAACTTGAAATTTGTCAGTATCCATGCTGCTTCCTATAGATAGATATGGTGACAAAAACTATTTTTAGAGTGCATTTATGTCCTGGTTATGGCCAGGAGAGGGTTAATTTTTGCAGCAGCAAGGAAAGGTGGGCCAGATCCCAGGGGATTATTCAATACCACCTCACTCCATGTTCAGGGGGGTCACATCTTTTGCAGTTTGCCAGGATGTGCTGTTGGATGGTGCTACGTTCTGCTTGGGGAGCAATCACATGTGAATAATTCACCTGTCTCGAACACTGTTATTAGTATTGTTGTTACTGTTCATTTATTCACGATGCTGCTGCTTCCTTTGAGAAGGCATACACAATCAGTCTCAAGGAGAAAAGACAACACAGAAAGAACCGTTCCTGGCCCATATCACCAAAGGAGACTTTCTGCTGTGCCTTTTGTAAACAGACTTGCCTATCCCACATTGGCCTCTTTAGCCACCAGCATGCTTGCAGCAAGCTTGAGTAGTGCCCTTCCCAAATCTTCATTCAGGAAGCCTAGACATGAGGATAATGATGACTGTTCATTTTTATCATTTCATTGCTGTTTCCAGTAAATTATTCTTATCTTCACCCATGATCTTTACCTTTTTGTGCCTTCAATTCTTTCCATCCAGCTACAGGGGAAGGCAGAGAAGTGTGAAAGCAGCATGGGGTCCAGGGTGTTTCAGTGGGAACACTAGACTGGGGAATACCATTCCTAAACCACAACAATTTATTATACAAATAATTCAGACATGTGGCAAGAATCTATTGCTGTTCTCACAGATTCTGCCTGCACTGAGCCCTGTTTGACCCTTGCAGAGTGGCTTCACATGCACAGACTTGGGAGAGGACATTGCAGAAGATTATGACAACAGTTACTTTTTCCTTGTTTCTTATTCAAAGTGGCCCTTATGAGCACTGAAAGCAAAATTACTCCTAGTACTGGTTACCTAGCTAGTATAGAAGAGAATGAGTGAAGAGTTTACCATGCTCAAGAAAGACAAGGAAAATGATGAATATGGAAAGAAGCAAAGGAAGAAGAGTAAACAGGCACCGGTGGAGTTTGCCAGCAAGCAGGGCAGAAGGGAGCAATTGAAATGGAAACCTCTGCCAGAAGTAGGAACTGAAATGCAGTCAGGCAATAGCTTGGCAATCCAACAGCAGAAGTACATTTCTCATCCTTCTCTAGTGCCAGATCTGCAAGAGGATGACTTCATGCCACAGGTTTCCCTGTAAACTCCAATGGTTTACATCTGTGCTACTGACCTGAGAGTCCTAATTGTAAGCCATGGCAGTAAAACATTATGCCCTGCTAAAATGCCTGCTTTCCTCTGCATTATCCAGTACCAAAAGACTGCAAGATTCCCACTGATCTCCAACCTTAATTATTCCATGATCCTGTGATGATAACGAGACCTAAATTTTTGTACAGGTCTACTGGAAGATGCATTGTTTTACTCTGAAATTTTTACCTGTCTCATTTTCCGTCAGCTGAAAGAGTATGCACTTGCTTAAACCATCCAAAAAGGTGACAGGGAAGGGTTACAGACAAGCAGGTCTCAATGCAGTTGCCTAGCTGAGTAAGTGTCTGCCATCTTAGAGGCAGTCAGATGCCTAAGTTTAGGCAACAGAAATAATCCCAGAGACAGCTAGGGTCCAAGACTGGGCTGAAACCTCTAACAAGTATTTCTCAATCAGTACACACTAAGTAGTCATTTACAGAGAA
This sequence comes from Sakesphorus luctuosus, assembly GCA_013396695.1. NCBI lineage: Eukaryota > Metazoa > Chordata > Aves > Passeriformes > Thamnophilidae > Sakesphorus > Sakesphorus luctuosus. The sequence goes on from VWZD01006496.1 coordinate 4,974, forward strand.
GAACCACTATGAGTCAAGCTATTGGAAAAAACCCAAACCAACAAAACTGAAGTAATTTTGTGACTATTTTTGCCAAAATGCCAACACAAAACCAGCTTAATCTTCTGAGTTACCATGCAGAGCCTTGCACTAACAAGACACATTTCACACTTAGGTTTAGTATTCCATATGTAACAGAGTGTAATGCACTGCAATTTTATTCCCTGACTTTGAATAATTTCCCACACATTAACTAATTACTCCTGACAAGACTACTCTGAGGTAGATGTGAATATATAATTTGCATTTTACATAGCACGGATCTGAGGCCAAAGAAGATATTCCTGGTTCACACTGCTGTTAGCCCACTGAAAAATACATCTCAATTAACTAAGGGAATTCCAGACTCAGACTAAACCAATGTCAAAGTTCAGTGCTGGACATGTTGTTCTTTTTACTGATATCTGTGCTCATTATAAAATGTCACAGTAACTTCCTCTTGTTCATATATGAAAGCTTTCAGTGAGGGTCCCGTCATTTCCTGAGTAGTTGATTGAAACCTGACATGATATAAGCCCCTGAAGAAACCAGGGCTTTGAGTGTAATGTTGTTAAAAAATGACAAACATTTTCCAACTAGGCATGGTCCAAAGCTTTTCAATGGATGTGCCTTCTCTGGCAGAGACACTCTCAAGGGATGAGATGCCTCTACCAGAACCACTGGCAGTGAGCAGGCAGGGAAGATATGGTGGTCCTTGTGGGGTGGCACTAAGCAGCTGGGATGCCCCAATTCCTAACCAGGGAGGCATGGAATTCCCTGATACTTAACCCTTTCCTTGACAGCTCTTAACTTAGCAAGCTGCTGGGCTGAAGAAGACATGCCTTTAGTTTGCTTTGCTTCTCAGGCAGTCAATATAACTTGTAGCTCCAAAGTATAGAGCCGTTGCTTAAGGATCCCAACATAAAACATTTCACTTTGCTTCTCATGTAAAGCCCCTTCCACTCAAAATTTCTTTACATAATAATTATTTTTAAAGTAAAAAATAAATTGTTTCATCCCAATTCAATATTTTTTATATATATACATTTACGACTAAAGGGAAATTACTGTTTTCACCAACAATCCATTCAGAAAAATTCCATAATTCTTAATTTAGAACATCTAGAACAGTATTAAGTTTCCTAACACTTCCAACAAATTGCTTACTAAGCTTACTGATGCTCAAACTTTGGATCAGGCTAAATTTTAACACTGAAAAAATGAAGAATTTGAGAAAACTTAGGGAAGCAAAAGAGAAAAAAAAATCTCTTATTTCACAAGGGAAAGTCTCAATTTTATTTTTCTAATTACTGTCAGCAGTCTGTATCCACCTATGTGGATAATTTTTCATGCATATCATCAACATATGTACATTAACACAGTCAAACTTGATGAGGGTTTTCTGAACAGAATTTCCCCTATTTGGTCTTATAACTCCAGAGACTTCTAATCTATCACACCAAAACCATTGCAATTTCTGTGCTTCCAGATTCATATTTCTTTTTTTTTTTTTAAAAAAAGGATAGAAAAAACAATCTAAAAATAATTTAAGATATACTTCCCTGGAATCAGCAGTAAACAATAAGCATGAACTTGAGGAAAAGCTGGGGAGAACAGACAGGGAAGACGGGTCAAACAAATAGATTTCCACCCACAATGTAACAACAGCTGAAAAATAGGAGTGGATTTTTAACTTAATTTATATGTATTAACAGAACGTAAAATAGACACATTTCCTTGCAACCCACAAGTCTCTGCAATACAGGTTCTTCATATTCTAGGCAGGTAGCTGAGTAACAGAAAGGGCTGAAACGCCACACTGTGATAGTATCTCAGGGCCTGTAAGTAGTTTCTTTCTTTTAGATTTCATGAAAGGTGACATGTTTTAAACAAGTGAAATCTCCCTGGTAAATAATTTCTGCAAAACCAAAGCATGTGTAAAATGCTCACTGTGTACATTCACTTTTCTTGCTTGTATTTTGCAAAACATGTGATGAAAGCTTTATTTACTATGATTTTTCACTCTTCTGAAGTCAAAATGCAAGTCAACTGCTGCCTGATTTCTGTTCAGAAATGCAAATATACAAAAAGGTAAAGCAATCTTTAAATATTAAAAGGCATAATTCCACCTAACACAGGCATACTGCATCACAGCTGATCTGATAAAGACTTCATGCAATTTAATACAGCTCATGAAGAAACAATACATAATAAACCACATGACATAAACATTTAATTTTAGCAGATGTTCTCTGCACTACATTCAAGGCTTTTACTGTGCCCTGAGATATTTATGAAAGGTTCCCTTCCACTGAAATCCTGGGTAAGAAGTGATACATGGCACGGCACTAGGATGTTCAGCACCATTAAAACAGCTCTTCAAGCTGACAAAATCCTCTGGAAAAGACCCACTGGAATAAACATCGTGTACAGGGGCAGGAGGTGGGGAAAGAAAGGTGATAGATGTCAGTGATTGCTGCAAGAAACGTACTGTCTGCATACATCATTGCCTGTGCCTAGATCTATCNGAGAGAGCATGAGAGTGAGACAGATTAAGCAGAAGATAGTCACCACCTGTGGATCTGGAAGTGTCCTGTTGGCTCTTCTTCATCCTGCTCCTCTCGGTGGTAGTGGTCCCAAGGTCATTAAAAACTTTCCACTATCTATACTCTTTAGCAAACACAGGAATTAATGCTCACTGGCTACACAGTTCTCTTATTCTATTGGTTAAATGATTCCCTCACTTCTGATGCTAATTAGTCCCATGCTTAGTCTTTCTCTTCTTTTGAATTGGTGTGTTTCTTGAGTGAGTGGGTTGTGATCTCCCCCTGCCAGAATTACCTTTAACCAAGTCTGAGCTGNAATTTTATTTTTCTAATTACTGTCATCAGTCTGTATCCACCTATTTGGATTTTTCATGCATATCATCAACATATGTACATTAACACAGTCAAACTTGATGAGGGTTTTCTGAACAGAATTTCCCCTATTTGGTCTTATAACTCCAGAGACTTCTAATCTATCACACCAAAACCATTGCAATTTCTGTGCTTCCAGATTCATAATTTTTTTTTTTTAAAAAAAAGGATAGAAAAAACAATCTAAAAATAATTTAAGATATACTTCCCTGGAATCAGCAGTAAACAATAAGCATGAACTTGAGGAAAAGCTGGGGAGAACAGACAGGGAAGACGGGTCAAACAAATAGATTTCCACCCACAATGTAACAACAGCTGAAAAATAGGAGTGGATTTTTAACTTAATTTATATGTATTAACAGAACGTAAAATAGACACATTTCCTTGCAACCCACAAGTCTCTACAATACAGGTTCTTCATATTCCAGGCAGGCAGCTGAGTAACAGAAAGGGCTGAAACACCACACTGTGATAGTATCTCAGGGCCTGTAAGTAGTTTCTTTCTTTTAGATTTCATGAAAGGTGACATGTTTTAAACAAGTGAGATCTCCCTGGTAAATAATTTCTGCAAAACCAAGGCATGTGTAAAATGCTCACTGTGTACATTCACTTTTCTTGCTTGTATTTTGCAAAACATGTGATGAAAGCTTTATTTACTATGATTTTTCACTCTTCTGAAGTCAAAATGCAAGTCAACTGCTGCCTGATTTCTGTTCAGAAATGCAAATATACAAAAAGGTAAAGCAATCTTTAAATATTAAAAGGCATAATTCCACCTAACACAGGCATACTGCATCACAGCTGATCTGATAAAGACTTCATGCAATTTAATACAGCTCATGAAGAAACAATACATAATAAACCACATGACATAAACATTTAATTTTAGCAGATGTTCTCTGCACTACATTCAAGGCTTTTACTGTGCCCTGAGATATTTATGAAAGGTTCCCTTCCACTGAAATCCTGGGTAAGAAGTGATACATGGCACGGCACTAGGATGTTCAGCACCATTAAAACAGCTCTTCAAGCTGACAAAATCCTCTGGAAAAGACCCACTGGAATAAACATCGTGTACAGGGGCAGGAGGTGGGGAAAGAAAGGTGATAGATGTCAGTGATTGCTGCAAGAAACGTACTGTCTGCATACATCATTGCCTGTGCCTAGATCTATCACTTCTATTAAAATGCTTATACTCTGCAGAAGAAGCAAAGCATTAGACAGTTAGATCAGAAGAATGAAACAGCTTCAAAGTTCTCAAGTAAGGTGATGAGCAAAGCAATCTTTATGTAGTTGGTAGAGAATGGATGGAGTAATAGACATGTTGTGAAAGAATTCACAGCCTTATTGAAAAGCAGTGCATTGCTCTGGGACTCTGTTCTATATCCAGTTACTGAGAGATGCCTCTGCCCAAATCAAGGTGCAAACAAGACCATATGCCTAAAACAATGGTACAGATTTTATTGAACTCTATATCAATGTGAGGCAGAGAGATAGAAATAAAAAAAAGTCGGGGGGGTGGGGGGGCGGGGGAGGGAGGGAGAGAGCATGAGAGTGAGACAGATTAAGCAGAAAATAGTCACCACCTGTGGATCTGGAAGTGTCCTGTTGGCTCTTCTTCATCCTGCTCCTCTCGGTGGTAGTGGTCCCAAGGTCATTAAAAACTTTCCACTATCTATACTCTTTAGCAAACACAGGAATTAATGCTCACTGGCTACACAGTTCTCTTATTCTATTGGTTAAATGATTCCCTCACTTCTGATGCTAATTAGTCCCATGCTTAGTCTTTCTCTTCTTTTGAATTGGTGTGTTTCTTGAGTGAGTGGGTTGTGATCTCCCCCTGCCAGAATTACCTTTAACCAAGTCTGAGCTGACTTCAGCAAAGCTGCAGAGTTGGCTTTCCTTGTGGCCCATAAAGTCTGTATTTTTTGTATCCATTATCAGTGACAGATTTTTGTCCTCCAGCTTTGTTTACCTCCCGAGATAACACTTGGACAATAGTACCATCTTTGTCTTATCTCAAGTTCTCCTAACACTGGCTTAACTTACAGTCCAAGTTTCAGGTATCCATGGAGGCATATTCAGGAGGGGAGGCCTCCAGTGTTCACAGATGCCATCTGTCGCATAACTTGGGGCAATTTTTGACCAGTGATATGTGTATAAGCAGTTGCTTCTTTACACAGTTTGCCACAGTGGGAATTTTTGTCTGGGTGCATTACCAGGATGTGTTAGACAAACCTTACCAGATCTGGAGTTAGCACAATAGTGTCACTCCATTCTATGTTTATCTCATGGCACAGTCCTTCTGTGGTCTTAACAGTGTTTCAGACAGGCAATTTTGCACCTTAAGTCCTTATATACTCTTACATACAGCCTTTAAGGAATCCAGTCCATACAACTCTGTCTGCATGTCTATTTTTCTTTGAAAATAATAATGAGACAAATGTTTTGTGGATATTGGGATGGCATAAGAGGTGATATCAATGCAAGCTTGATAGTATATTACAAACTAAGGATGAAGAAGTGAAAAAAGATAAAATACAAACTCAGTTAAAAATGCCATGCTTAGATTTGAGGAAAAGTAAAAATAACTGAAATTTGAGTTTTTCTCTAAATTAATACAGAATCTCTAACTAAATTTGTAGATGCAGTACAGGTCAGATTGACTTTGTTGTGTTGGTCATCCAGATGAGCACAGGGCAGGGTTGTAGAATGTTGTCTTAGCTTGAGGGAAAACAAATTGTTTACCAAAACCAGATGAGAGGATTCTTCCTCAATAACCACGTCACTTCTTATTAAATTTAAGAAAAAGGAATTTTAATTAGGTAATGGATATAAGAAGGATAACTGTTCTTAACTAATATATATGTATATATGTGTGTGTGTGTGTGTGTGTATATATAGATATAGATATGTATATAGATATAACTCTAAACAGACCAGAGCAAACTACTCACCCAGCAGCAAAAAAACAAACAGAAAAAAACAAGCCCCCTCTCCCCCCCAAAAAAAACCCAAAAACATCAAACCAGTAGGTTCCTCCTAGTGAAGTTATATTTATGGACAGTGTCACACCTTGGCTGGCTGCAAGGTGAATTCTCAGTCTTTTCCCAGCAAGGCAGAGACAAGGGGGTGAACAGTCACGTGGTACAGGATGGAGCCTTTTTCATGGGAGACAAGCAGTCTCTCTCTCTCTCTCTCTCCTCGTCCTTTGTCCAAAAAGAAAGAAAAGCTGGGAGTGGAGGAGTGGTGATAATTCTCATGAATCTCCTTGCAGTCCAAGTCGGTCCCCAGGAAGAAAAGGTCTGCAGTGTGTCCTGAAGCAGCTGTGNCAGTGTGTCCTGAAGCGGCTGTGTTTCTTTTCTCTCTCTCTCTCTCTCTCTCTCTCTCTCTCTCTCTCTCTGAAGCTCAGGGTGCCCAGAGAAGAAGGGGAGCAGAGCCAGAAGAGAGGTCTCACCAGCATAGCAAGCAGTGGCTCTTTTTCTGCAGCTGCCCAAAACTTAAGAGTCAAGCCAGCACACAGGGAAAAACCTCTGCCACCCCCAGATGCTGGGGTTCTGTTTTCTAACCTCCACCCCACCATTCAGTTGGAATCTGAAAGTCATCAGCCATCATTTGTCCTCAATCCTGGCACTCCAAGCCCAAAACTTTGTGTTGGTAGGGTGAGAAAAATTCTCTGAGGGACTCCTCCCAACACCACCTTCCTTTGTTTGAACCTTTGACAAATGTCATGAGAAGTGACCCATTGTCTTGAGTGAGCTGACAAAATGCCAACTGCCCAAAATAAGTCAAAGTGTCCCTCCCTCTCCTGCTGAGAAAAGGGAAAAAGGCAAAAAACCCCACGGAACAGGTTTAGACCTAAACTAATTGTATATATTTATACAGAAAAGAGAAAAATTAAAAGAAACTACAATATAACACACACTTACACAAGTTAGATATAACAATTTTCTACCTCCCACCTAAAACACATTCCATCACTCTAGATCTATAAGCACCCCAAAAGACACTCAGCAAGAAACAGAAAGTATAACAACAAAATATTTCTACTTCCTGTTACTAAAACAAAATGCAAGTAGCGGCAGCAGCAGCAGGGCCCACTCCAGCAAGACAGCAGCTGCGTGTCTTGCCTGTACTTCGACCATAATGGAACTGAGTGAACACCTCCTACTCCTGTACTCATATCTCAGATAGGCATCATCTGGTATGAAATATTTCTTTAGTTGCTTCAGTCAGGTGATACCTGTCTCTCCTAATCTAAGTAGATTCTCTGAGCCCGCTAATTTGAAGTCTAGCTAAAATTACCACACCCATGTTAGTGGTTCTGTGTCTTAAATTCTTATACTCTCACAATCTCTTAATTTGATTCAGTTTAAATATGTTATAGACAGAACTAAGGTTTGTGAGTGAGCCTCAAGCATATATTCTCCTGTCCCTATTTCCAGGTGAAGGAAAGCCAGGGCCCAGAGGAGTTCCTGGGCATATTTCAAAGGATTCCTCAGTCTCAAAAAGACTGGGATCAGAGCATAACATTCACTTCTGGAAAACTAAAAGGACAAGATCATCACATTTTAAAAATTCTATGAATGTCACCAATATTAATTTTTATTATTCCGTTATTTGAATTAAGGCAGCTTATACAAAATCTTCACTGGAAAGAAACAGCATTGTCTTGCTACATTCGTAGAGTTCTAATGATCTTGTGTCCCCAAAAGTCGAAGGGGAAAAATAATAGAAAATTATTTACACTCTGAACCATTTGAGTGTCTTGGCTGTCATTATAGTTATTGCATCCAAAGATGCAGAAAGCTTAATGCTTTGCTCTGATCCGCTATCTTACTCCCCAAAGACATACTCAGCACTAATGAGTACCTGCATGATGCAATGGAATTCATAATTACTTTTCATTTAACAAAACCCAGCTAATATTAATGAAGAGTTTTGAGTATTTCCCATATCTCAATTTACTACTTTGGGTCTTAACCAGTCTGTAAGCTTGTTTAGAGCAGTAAAGATAAACCCAAACACTGGTAAGAATTAGATACTTCTAGTGACCCCTAATTGCACAATTTGAAACAAAGTAGCAGGGAAATGAAAATAAAAAAACCCTAAATAAATAAAAATCCACAGCATGATATACCAAATGACAGATGATTATAATGGAGCATGTGCGTGAAAAGGCTAAGAACTACTTTTTCAAATGCTTAGAGACAAAATTACATCAGTGAAGAGACTTGAAATTTCATTGAGTAGATGAAGGCAGTGGAAGAAATTACCTAAGAAGAGGAAAAATCAAGACTGATAAAAAGAGATGAAGGAGTAAATTAATTTCACTTTCAGAAAACGTATAGTTCTATGAAGAAGGTTAATGAAATGACAACTTGGAAAAGGCATACAGGAAACTACATGCACAAATTGCAAATTATAGGTTTCAATAAGTTTTTCTAAATTCCTGACTACAAGGATGGAAAGGAGTGAAAAACGTAGGTGGGTTAGGATCTAGAATAGGAATACAGACATAGTGATTTGAATGAGCTCAAAAACACTGAACATTTTTGAGAAATCAGTTGAAAACCACTGTAAATTATTACATTGTCAAAACTCTTATCTATGGAAAATTAGTGGTGGTTGTATATGAGCTCCTAGTAATAGTCAAAATACCTTCATGTTGGCAGCCTCATAAGAAATGGCAAAAAACAAACAGCTATAAAAGAGACTTAACTGACTTATTCTAAGAGGATTTTTTTCTGAAGGTCACTCAAGCAAGTAATTTGTTGTGAATTGCCCATCAGGCCTTACATTTTTTTTTTATTTATCCTTTTTAAATTTGTACACACAAGTTTTTTAGCAAACTATATTTAAGAATATTTGTTTGCTAAAGCTCCTAATGCCAGAGCTATAATGTATGGCACTTTAAATCTTCAACAGTCAAGGCTTGAAAAATAAGTATAATTGACCAATTGTACTTTCTGCTTAGTGTTATTCTTTCTGAGAAGACCATACTCTCAGAAGAGATTTGGAACACTCTCTGTATTCAATTAACATAACTTTAGCAGCTTTATACCTCAGTTTCCAATTAGCAAAACAGAAATATCTCCTTTCCTATTTGTGTTTCCTGTTTGTTTCTCTTGCTCAGTGACACTGTGCAATACTCTACAGTAATATTTGGCAGGTTAATTTATAGGTAAATGTGTAATTACTGCCAGCAATAGTGTTAGACAATCATTTTGTTTTTTTTTTTTTAAATTAAAGTGATTGATTATCAAAATCTTTGTAGAGGCTATAAGACAGAAAAAGAAAGAATCTAGTTTGATGTAAAATAAAACATAAAAAGTAACAGACCCTAACTGCTGCTCCTCCAGCTATTATCAGGTGACTCAGAGTTGCTGCTTCCTCATTAGCAAGGTATTGAGAAGGTTTGATAAGGGAGAGAAGGGAGGTGTTCTGCTCATCTCCTGCTAGGGTTTCGCTGCTGCTCGTCCAACTGTTATCAGGTGAGAGAGAGGCAGGGCTTACTCGTTAGCAGGGGGTTGAGAAGGCTTTAATAACATCTCTGGGGAATATGAGCAACCTGGAGTGTGGTGAACAGAAGTAGGCAAACAGGGGCATGGTATGGCAGTTTGCATGACAGTTCGCACAGGCAGGATGAGCAGGTATGGCACAAGCCTAGGTGTTTTGTGGGCTTCTCCCTGCACCATCCCCCCGCCCCAACTAAAGGCAGTCATGGCTTCCAAAAAAATTAAAGCTGTTGCTCCTGTTACCAGTAGAGGTGTGTCAACACAGACAGAATCCTCTAAAAAGGATGCAGCCAGTCAGGCCTCTGGTTGCACAGACTGTTTCAGCCTGGAACTGCTACCAGAGGACAGTGTGAGAAGCACCTGCATGTGATGTGAGCAGGTGAATGATTTGATGTGTCTGGTGGCAGAGCTAAAGAAAGAGGTGGAAAGACTCAGAAGTATAAGGGACAGTGAAAGGGAAATTGACTGGTGGAGTCACACACCTTTGACTTCTAAGGAAGCCCAGCAGGAAGTGGTAAAGCCCTGCTCCTCCTGCCATCAGGCAGATGGAACAGATCATATGGATGGGGAGGAATGGAAACAGGTGCCTGGTCATAGAGGCAAAACCAGCCCCTTCTCGACCCATTTCACCTACCAGGGTGCCCTTAAAAAACAAGTATATGGCCCTGGACTCAGAAGCTAATTCATTAATAAAGATGTTAAGCAGGACTGGACCCAACACAGACCCCTGGGGAACACCACTAGTGACTGACCACCAGCTGGATGCAGCTCTGTTCACCAGCACTCTCTGGGCCCAGTCCTCCAGCCAGCTCCTAATCCAGCAGAGGGTACACTTGTCCAAGCCATGGGCTACCAGCTTCTCCAGGAGTATATTATGGGAGACAGTGTCAAAGGCCTTGCTGAAGTCCAGATAGACCACATCCACAGCCTTCCCCTCATCCACCAGCTGGGTCACCTAATCATAAAAGGAGATCAGGTTGGTCAGACAGGACCTGCGCCTCCTAAACCCATGCTGGCTGGGTCTAATCTCTTGTCCATCCTGAAGGTGCTGTGTGATTGCCCTCAGGATGATCTGCTCCATAACCCTGCCAGGCACGGAGGTCAGGCTGACAGGCCTGTAGTTGCCCAGGTCAACCTTGCAGCCCTTTTTGTGGATTGGGGTGACATTCACCAACTTGCAATCATCTGGCACCTCCTCAGTGAGCCAGGACTGTTGGAAGATGATGGAGAGCGGTTTGGCAAGCTCTTCTGCCAGCTCCCTCATCACCCTAGGATGGATCCTGTCTGGTCCCATAGACTTGTGAGGATCCAGCTGGCTCAGTAAGTCATTAACTATATCCTCCTGGAATACCGGGCTGCTATTCAGCTCCCGCTGTCTGTCTACCAGCTCCAGAGGTAAATTGTCTTGAGGGCCAGCTGTCTTACTGGTGAAAACTGAGGCCAAGTAGGTGTTAAGTACCTCAGCCTTCTCTTGGTCTTTGCTAACTATATTTCCCTCCAAGTCCAACAGAGAATGGAGGTTTTCCTTGCCCCTCCTTTTGTTATGAATGTATTTCTAGAAGGCCTTTTTGTTATCCGTAACAGAATTAGCCAAATTAACTTCAAATTGCACTTTTCTTTCCCTGATTTTTTTCTGCATGAGCTAGCTATCTTCATAAATTCTTCCTAAGTAGCCAGCCCTTTTTTCCACAGTTGGTAAACTTTCTTTTTATCCCTGATTTCCTTCAGAATCTCCCTATTTAACCAAGCTGGTCATCTTCCCTGCCGCCTGGCCTTTTGAAACATTCGTATAGCCTGTTGCTGTGCACTCAAAACTTCCTGCTTGAAATATGCCCATCCCTCCTGAACCCCCTTGTTTTTAACGGTTGTTTCCCAGGGTATGCTACGAATTAGTCTTTTGAATAGGCAAAAATCTGCCCTCTGGAAGTCCAGTGTAGAGGTTTTAATGATGGCTCTCCTTACATCCCTGAGGATTGAAAATTCTGTTAGTTCATGGTTGCTATGCCCCAGGTGGCCTCCAACCACTACATCTCCGATAAGCCCCTCTCTGTTTCTAAACAGTAGGTGTAGTGGGACCTTACCCCTGGTAGGCTCGTTTACCAGTTGATGAAGGAAATCATCCTCTATACACTCCAGGAACTTCCTAGACTGCCTCTTCTCTGCAGCATGAAGCTCCCAGCAGATATCTGGCAGGTTAAAGTCTCCCACAAGAACAAGGTCTGGAGATTTTGAGACATCTGCCAGCTGCTTGTAGAATAATTCATCTCTTTCATCATCCTGGTTGGGTGGTCTATAACAGACACCCATGAGGATGTCAGCCTTGTTGGCCTTCCCCCTGATTCTGGTCCACAGGCACTCAACCTTGTCACTGCTGACCTCAAGTTCAACAGAGACAAGAGACACTCCAACACATAAAGCCACCCCTCCACCTCTCCTTCCCTGCCTGTCCTTTCTGAAGAGCTTGTAGCCACTCATAGCAGCACTCCAATCATGCGTGACATCCCCCCACATTTCTGTGATAGCAACTATGTCATAGTTTTCCTGCTGCACTATGGCTTCCTCTTGTTTGTTTCCCATACTACATGCATTAGTGAACATGCACTTGATCTGGGCCATTGATTTTATTCTCAACTCAGGCTCTACACCCTTAGGCTTGTCTCTGGAGAGCCCAGTGGCCGTCCCTTCCCCCTTCAAACCTAGTTTAAAGTCCTCCTAACCAACCCTGCCAACTTATGGGGTACAGTTCTTTTGCCCTTCCTAGATAGATGAAGCCCATCTGGTTTGAGGAGACTAGGCAACATGGAGTTTGCCCCATGATCAAAAAAACCCAAAATTTTGACTGTAGCACCAGTCCGTAAGCCACCTATTGGTAAGCTGGGCTTTCCTATACCTTTCCTTGTTTATCTCTTCATTCATCCCGGCTAGCACAGGAACTGAGGCAATTACTACCTGTGCTCCTGTCCCATGAAGTGATTGGGCCAGTGCCTTAAAATCTTTTTTAATTACCCTGATACTTATTTCATTGATGTCATCACTTCCAACCTGGACAACCAACAGGAGGTAATAGTCTGAGGGTTTAAGTTTCATATCAGAAAAAAATTCTTTCCAGAGAGAGTAATCAGGCATTGGAATGAACTGTCCAGAGAGCTGGTGGATTCACCATCCCTGGAGGTTTTCAAACTGAGATTGGATGTGGCACTGAGTACCATGATCTAGTAAATGGACTGGAGTTGGATGAAGGGTTGAACTTCATGATCCAGGAGGTCTTTTCCTACCCAATCAATTCTATGATTCTAAATGTGCAGTTTTTCTGTCCTGGTCCTGGTCTGTGTAAAACTGGTCTTCAGTTAGAGGTTTTCTAAGAAATGCAAGGCCCTAAGTTCAATGTATTTAGTCTTGATAAAACCATTAAGCATAGCATCATATGGTAAACTGATACAACTTGCAAGAAAGAACTACAAAATTGCTAAAAAAACCCTAAAAAGATCCTTTAACATTTGTATTCAGAACAGCTGTAGCAGATTACCAGTTGAGATCGTCAAAGAGGCTCACAAGATCAGTTTAATCTACTATTTTCATTGAAAACTTTGGCACAAAACCTTGGTTTGGACTCCTAGAACTTGCTGAGGATACGAAGCTGAAAGGTACTATTAGTGGAGAAATAAAGATTCACCATTCATGTGACTTTGAAAGTAGAAGTAATAAAATGGGTGCAATTCATCAAGAATTGTAAGTTTATACTCTTAGAAGCCAATACAAAGTATCAAACTGGAGTTCATGGACAGAGGACAATAGAGATCAGCATGTAAGACTCAGCTGCAGGATGCCTGTGAATTTTCAGTGTGCAAAAGCAGGGCCAATAGCCACCTGCAGAGGTGATGGCTGTACCAATTAGCTGCAAGGAGCAGAACCCAATATTGTTTGGTGTCTGTGTCACTTAGCATTGCACATCTGGTTGCTCAAGTTTGCCCTTTGAGAGTTCACACCATCTCTTGCAGTGCCCAGGGAAATACCTGCAGGCCAGTGCAGGCCAGAGTCTACTCCCATAGGCAACATTGAGAGATACATCCCATCCTAGAGAAGAGGAATGTGCATCTGCCCTGACACCTGTACTGAGGAATGGAGCAGGGGATCTGTTTCTTGGTAGAGACTTGGTCATTTCTGGTAAGAACAGGGAAAGTTTGTCTCATTGAAGAAGGCACTGATGTCAATTCTTCAGCTAAAGTATATAGACTTCTGGTTCCTCCAGTCTGAGACAAACAAAAGCTGAGGTGAGTGCTGGGATGATGAGTAGGATAGAAAGTCCTTACAAAGAAAAATCAGAAGAATCTAGCTTGTTCAGCCTACCCTCTTGAAGCCTGTGACCAGCTATAACTCTTGTCTGTAAATATCTACAAGTAAATGCAAAGAATGAGGCTAGTTAACTGCAGGGGTCAATGCTAGCAAAGAACAGTTTGGTTTGAACTGGCTCCTCATGCATTAGGCTTAAATTCAGAAGGATGTTTTAAGGTATCAAAAAAGCAAGGTTCAGTAACAGCTTTCTGAAATGCTGCCAGAATAAGAGTAACAAATTCCCAAGTCTCTTGGTCTTGTGGATTCCTCTTCCCCTGGATACAACCTCCAAGCCTAGGAATATTCAAATACCAAATCAAAGCTCTGTGCTGCTTTCTAAATTGTACTTTCCTGATGGCATCTTGGTAAAAGCAAGCAGGTGATGATAACAAAATCTCCAAAATGGGGGCCCATAGTTTATAACTTTATTTCTTGATCTTGATGAAAATATAGTGATCATCTAAGAAAGGTGTGAATCCTCTCTATGGCATCTCCAAAACTGTTCAATGAACTCTGACTGTAATTTCAAACCAACTCCTGCCTTAACTAATATCTGCTTCAGTGCCCAAAATATGAAGCAGACTTTTAGATACAGAGAATAGAATGAATTCATTTCTTCAGTATTAAAAAAGGAACCCAAAATTTATTATGTACATAAATCTTCCATGAAAGAAAGAATCAAGAAAGAGAGAGAAATATCATTTTATTATATTGCAGTACTGAAAGAGGCTTAGCATAATTGTGAATAGCTGGGTAAAGAAACCATGACAGAGTAGTTGTATCTGACCTACTCTTTGTATTCCAAATAAAAATGAAAAATATAAGAGTGAGGTAGTTTTATGGCATGATCAAAAATGAGAATTTTAGCGATAGGATGAAATAATATATCAGTAAATCTCTCTATAAAAATACAGGCAGCTTCTCTACATAACTAGTATAGTCAGTGAGGGAAGATTTCTCCTCTGTTTTCCCTTTGCATGGTTCATTTATATAAAAACAAGTAAGTAATTCAGAGATGACAGTGAGAACTGTGAGTTATGTTTTGTCAAAGATACCCTGGTGCAGAGCAGCTTTCTCAATGAATGAATAAATAAATCCTTAGGAATAGAATAGAGATGAACTCTGGCTATTTAATTTTAACTGAATTTACTGTATTTTGGTGACTGTGTATGAAACAAGCATATAAAAAGGGCATAGAAGAAGAAAAAGAAAGACACTTGGATTCTGGGGGAAAAAGAAGGAACAAGGATAATACCCTGCTCACAAAAAACCAACAGTGTCACCATTATGGTAAAGGCAAGGAAATGTCTTCAGGGATGCAATTTACCATGATTTGATAGAAATTAACACAGTATTGAATGTGTACACCAGTTAAAACCCCTACCATTGATAGGATAGCAGTGGCTAAAGATAATAGGGTGTTTTTCTGTTTGCTTCCAGATTAGTAGAGACTTAAGAAGTTCTCTCAGTGTGGTATTTTACTGAGGAAGGAGTAACTGAATAGCAAAGGCTTCTTTACAAACAATAATAGCATAGCTTGACATAGATTTCTTGACAAAGCTGCTCGGTATGTACAAAAAATAATACAAAAAATAACTTCAAGGTCATTAAAAAACTCAGATGAAAAATGAAATACATTATTTTCTTCCTATGAGTTAACTTGCTACACTGTAAAGAAATCAAATGGAAAATTGGAATTCTCCACTTTTAAAAACTGGAATTGTTTTAAGATAATTATTTACTTATTTTGGGGGAGTTGGAATCCCTACAAATGGTGCAGAGCTATGGTGGCAAAAAAAGAAATTGGGAAAGTTCTAATAATCTTCTCACTGAGCTTCAGCCAAGTTTCCAGCAAAGACTGTGACTTGTAGACTTTCCTGATGGACTGAGATAAAGCACATTCAATAAGCAGTATGCTTCACTTCATTATCTCATGACTGGGTTTCCTCAAGCACTCTCAGAGGGTGAAAAAGCTTAATCCTCTAAATGTCCTTGGAAAAGTGCATGCACACACATACCTATACACAAATACACCCCTGCACACACAGTCCCTTACCTGGACACTGAAAACTTCACAATTTTCCTTTTTATCCAGGAAGACTTTGACACAAAAAATGGATTTCATGACCTTCAGCTAAGTCTTACATTCTTCAAAAGGATAGAGCCCAATAAAAATGGTTTTAATCTAAATAAAGTTTTAAAATAAAATATGTAAAATGTATTTTATTGATAGCTTATGTTTACCACTTTAAAAAGATACATATAATTCAGATCTTTGTAAATCTAATAAAGCTGGAAGAGAATGGAAAAATCTTGAGGGAAACAGTGGGCTCGATTGAACCTTGAAGGAAGACTGACTCTGAATTTCACATAAAATGAAATGTACCAATATGTCTATTTTGGGCTTTTCTGGTCTTGCAGTTTACTCTAAATGAGACATATGCTGCAGGCTCTAAGTTCTATGAACGTTATATTTAACTGGAGGGTCCTGATACACATTCCAAAAGGTATGAGACTCATATCTTGCAGACACAAATGCTACCCAAACTTAATTATCATCAGACTGTGGAGAACTCTTGCCTCTATACATTTTAACAGGTATATAATTGTGTCATCTCTGTAGGCATTTGAAGTCATGCTTTCATTTTAAACAATGTAAATCCCCAAAACATTATTATAACCTTATTATCTCATCTGCCTGTTTGTTTTCCATCATTTTCAGCACTGCAAGCTTTCTATTCTTTCAAGAACAGAAGTGATAGCTTTTGAATAGTGATAAATACCTTTGTGGTACTCTTCGTGAAATAATATATTCATTTGTACTTTGCCTGCACATAATGAATTTCTTGATGATAATCATCTACTATTGATACAGAACTCTCCACTTGAATGAAACTTTGTAAATGTTAAGAGAGACATATTCACTGCCTGGAAGAGTTGACAATTTAAAACAAGAAAGACAATATCCATTTCTTACAACGCAAGGAAGGAAATGAATCAGCTGAAAGATTTGCAGTTCAGCCATTTAATAATTACCATTGTTGCTTCGAGTATCTGTTGTTCTGGACACCAAAAGGGAAAAATATTGTCAAATTCTGCAGTAGTAATTCCTTATGTGAAACTTCTGATTTCACAGAATTTTTGTATTTATCCTATTCCAGTATTTTTTGTTGTTTACTGCAGGATTAGTCCCATTGATTTTAATGGAAATTCTCAGCAGAGCAATCTGGAACAATTGTACTGTTCACAGTAAGACTATCAGAATCTCCTTTGTAACCACTGCAGCTCAGAAGCACTTGCACACAGAACTTCAGCAGAAAGGATTTCAAGTATTCTCTTAATAGATCAGAGAAATAGTTTTTCACTTGCAGGTGTCAGAACTATTTGTACTTTTGACAACTTGCTGTTCCAGATTTGTAGGTGATTGGTGAACAACACATCATATAATCACAAGAGGCAGGAGAAGAGAGAGAGCAGAGGAGGTAAAAGTGATTATCTTTGTCAAGGGCAGTACTGAAATCAAGAAGGATAATCTAGAGGCACACACTTTAAACTGATCAAGGAATAGCTCACTAGGAGACTTCCTTTATACCACTCTTGAGGTAGACAGAGGGCAGAAGGCAGACAAGAAAGACTTGAGGAGACAGATGCAGGGAAAGTGTGTGCAGCACAAAGGTTTTCAAGATAAACAACAGGGAACAAAAGAGGAAAAAGGATTCTGAGACTCAGGTGGGAGCTAGTGAAGTTTTGTTAGCATAAGATACCACAAAACTAGGCTTTTAGGCAGTTTATAGTTACAGGTTGAGAGAAAGGTAAGAGCCTTCAAAATATGTGGGAGAGGAGGAAACTGAAGGGAGAGGTGAGACTCCTGCTAGTAAGATTCAAGTGGACCATCCATTCTGTCACTTTGATGAGCAGTGACAAATAGGAAGAGGTAGGAGGGAAAGAGAAGAAAGGTTCAGAGATGATTCAGTGCATTTCAAAACAGGAAAGATATCAGAAATGTTCATATAAATTTCATATGGAGACATCAGTTTTATGACCTGCATGGGAGGGAAGGAGAGCAGACTCTATCTTTTTTGTGTTTGTGGAGGCATTGTTATTTTTATTATTCTAATGTGTGATTGTGCTTCCTTAGAAGAGTGGTGATAACTAGGAAAAGGTTTTGGAAAGGTTTCTCTGAATGCATCACCTGTTTGTTGACTAGAAGTTCCCAACACCAGTGAGGAAATAATCAAGAAAGCATACTCAACACATGCTAACAGCCTTGTGTCCTTGAGATTCTGCATCACTGCAAACAGACAAACTGCAATTCCACTGAAATACATGCATTAATATTAAAACAAAACAAAACATAAAACATGGAATTTAAAACACAACTGGCCATATGTTCTGGTTGTTCATAATAAAAACCCCTTTAGTTGGCTCCCTTACTTCAGAAAATGAGACCTATTAGAAAAGTTCCTGCTGTGACAGGGAAACTTAAGTGACCACCTTTCATCAAAAATCAGAAGAAATGGGTCTGTTTTCAGGTCTGCAGCTAGTGCAATTAAATCCAAAAGAAGAAAGGATTTGGAACACACATCTTTGTTTAACATCTTTATTGATGATTTAGATGAGGGGATTGAGTCCGTCATTAGCAAGTTTGCAGATGACACCAAGTTGAGAGGGAGTGTTGACCTATTGGAAGGAAAGAAGGCTCTGCAGAGGGACCTTGGTAGGCTAGAGACATGGGCTGATTCCAATGGGATGAGTGCCAGGTCCTACACTTTGGCCACAATAACCCCTTGCAGTGCTACAGGGTGGACACAGAGTTGCTGGAGAGCAGCCAGGCAGAAAGGGACCTGTGGGTTTGGATTGACAGGAGGCTGAACATGAGCCAACAGCGTGCTCAGGTGGCCAAGAAGGCCAATGGCATCTTGGCTTGTATCAAGAATAGTGCGGCCAGCAGGACGAGGGATGTGATCCTTCCCCTGTACTCAGTGCTGGTGAGGCCACACCTTGAGTATTGTGTTCAGTTCTGGGCCCCTCAGTTCAGGAAAGATATTGAGGTGCTGGAGCGGGTCCAGAGAAGAGAAAGGCTGGTAAAAGGACTTGAGCACAAGTCCCATGAGGAAAGGCTGAGGGAGCTGGGGTTGTTTAGCCTGGAGAAGAGGAGGCTCAGGGGAGACCTTATCACTGTCTACAGCTACCTGAAAGGATGTTGCAGCCAGATGGGGATTGGTCTTTTCTCTCAGGCAACCAACAGTAGGACAAGAGGGCATGAACTTAAGCTCTGCCAGGGGAGGTTTAGGTTGGATATTAGGAAGAAGTTCTTTACAGAGAGAGTGGTCAGACATTGGAACGGCCTGCCCACGGAGGTGGTGGATTCTCCAACCCTGGAGGTTTTTAAACTGAGACTGAACATGGCACTTAGTGCCATGATCTAGTAATCAAAGTGGGGTTGGATTAAGGGTTGGACTTGATGATCTCGGAGTTCTCTTCCAACCCAACTCATTCTATGATTCTTAAAGGGCCTGGCTGTGACCAGGCACAAGCTGAATACTTCTCAAAGCCCAGATCTTGTCCATGACTTCCCATGTGCAAGATCAGAATTTACGGTTTAATGATAATTTTCTCTCTCTTAAAATAAGTTACAAAAATATGTCTTTCTACCTTTTATTCCTGCCTGTGAAGAAGAAAAAATTTTCTTACTCATATTTAGAAATTTTGTCAATGGTAAAAGAAATGTAGATCGGAAAAAAAAAACAACCTTCAAAACTTCACAGTAATAAAACCAATGCAGAAATAGGAAAACTTTGATTAATTAATAAAATGAATGTTCTACAATGAACAGTTAGAACTAATTCCAAGTTTGATATTAACAAGTAACTGCATTTATTTGCAACAGCAATGCTTTCCACTGGGTTTTTTGGGACAGTCTTCATTTATAGTCTTATATTAAAGAAAGATTGGATTATGGTCTTCTAATCAATATCCTTATTGATGTAAATTAAAATTAAATGAAGAGATAGGGGAAATCATTCAAATAACATCTCAATTAGATATGAAAGATTCACATACAGTTCATACAGTGACACTGTATGGCAGGCAAAGTTTTGTAAAAACAGTTGAAATAGTCTGGGGTTTTTAAATGCATCTAAGATGGTGCTTGGTTCCTTTATGGCTGAGATTTAAAGAAAGCTTTGATGAGAAGTCACTTCATGGAAATGTAGACACTTTCACCTAAAGACTATGTGAAGAGAAGGAGTTTTACTTAACTACTGTATGATACAATACGGAAGGCACTGAAGAACTTTCTAGAGGCCGGTCATAGCTTCATCTTGCTAACAGTTTTCCTGAATTGTTTCTATTTTGTTACAGAAACATTTATAAAGTACTAAAAAACCCCACAACACTGCAAGACTGACTTAAGGTATATATGACTGTCACCAGCCCCAGTTAAGGATTCCTGCTGCTGGAGAAAGTAAATGCACTATACAGCATAGCATGGATCCCTGGACAGCAAGTAGTCACTTTTGCTTAAGGTATGCTTGCTGTGCCACTACAATGGCCTTCCTGACAAGGCTCAGATTCCAGCTGGGAAGAAGACAAAAGACTTCTGCCTATGTAAATCTGCACAAGACCACCAAGGGTACCACAGGCAGTAGAGCCTAAGGTCCCAGGACCTCTGTACAGCTTGAGGAGCATTAGTTCCTCCTTCTGAACCTTGCAGTAAATATCTGTGTACATCTATGTGATGCATTCAGAGCTACATGCCTCCCCCCGAAGGACATCCACCAGCACCACTGCCCCAAACTCTTCTCATCAGGCAACCATCAGCATTCAAGAAACCTTTAGTGAAATGGAAAACAAATAACATATTAAAGCAAAACTAGATTAGAACTTATTTAAAGACGGTCATTACCACTTCATGCCAGCAGGAAAGCACAATGAGTGTGCAGGTGAGATGCTGTCAAAACCAGGTCATATGAAAACCTTCATTTTAAATTGCCTCTTTGGAAGCATTAACAAAGCCTGAGGCACTGGACTCTAATTTTGGATTTTTTTTTCATTCTGTACATTACACTTGTGCAGAGGCCAGCTGAAAATAGGTGATATGAAACATTAAAATGTTTCAAGGGCCAGGGAAACAATGTCATCTGCAAACATTAGCATGTGATCACAGACAGACACATTCAATGTATTTTATTTGACAGAAGTAGTGAAAGCAGTGAAATTCAGAAGTTGAAACAACTTCCAGGGAATTTGAAAATAAAGTAGCGCATATAAAATGTCATCCCACAGATGTCTAGCCTACATGGTACCACAAACTGAGTACTTCCTTCCAGTTTAGCTGGAAGGCAGGCAGAATGCAAAAGATGAAAAGCAATAGTGACATGAAGGTTAACACCATGTCACAACAGGGGTACCACAGCAAAATGTGTCAAAATGAGGCATTTGTTATTGGGAAAATAGAGTGGTATCATTTAATATAAATATATTTATAAAATTTGAGATTTCTTTGCATGTATTTAGACACAAATTGACCTTAAATGTATGCACACTGCTGAATAAATATACCACATCTGTGAGCACATCACATGATCTAAATCAAGCACTTCAAACAGCCCAGGGGGATGTGAGCATCATTGGAAAGCTGACGAAGTCACACAGTTTCTTTCCAAGTCTGTTAGAAAATACAGCCACTGAGCATGTTACATAAGAAATTCAAATCCAAGTGCATCTAAAAAGTCTACTTTTCAATCAACGTTGCAGTTTTTCAGCAGAAGTCATCAAAGAGGCCCTTGGTGGTGCATGTGGCTGCTTCCACGGGCTGGTAGAGGGATGCTCCGCTCTCCAGGGCTCAGCCAGCCAGGGTGCTCGTGGGCTCTTTGCCTCCCACACCAGGGCACTGTCACAGTTACTTTGTTTCTGTGTGCCCTCCAGCTCTGAATACTCTTCTCTCTGAATTTCTGACTCCACAAGTGCCAACATTAGATTTAAAGTGTAGTTAACGGGCTTTTTGCTTAAAGTCTTGCTTTCACTTGTATTTATAGTTTAATTCATCAACAGATTCTTATTTCAGCCTTCTCATTTTAAAGCAAGCTTCTTTCTGGGGGAAAGAGATCACAGCTAGAGCAATAAGTTTTGTAAGGTTGTGGCAAACAGCATTAAAGGGGAAAAATAAAACCCTCTCTCTGTTTCCTTATGCATGTTTCATTAGCACTAGTTCACTGAGGCTCACAAAGCTTTCGGATGCAGAAATAAAAGACTTTCTTACTGAAATCATTGTCACAGGTTCTTCATAAGTCTGGGAAATGGGAACACATGTGACTAAGCAAATCAATGCCCTGAAGAGCTTAAAGTATGTTCTATGGGGCTACCCACAACTGGGGTATTTTTCTGAGCTGAAAGACAAGTTTGCAATGAATATTTAAGCTTTTAAGATGATTACAGGTGACTGTGCAGATATATGAAAGGGTCTAATGGAGTTAAGTACCTAATTTCCCCTGACTTTCAATGCTTTTTAGGCACTTTTCTCCTTATGAGATGCCACAATTCAATTTACCCTTTAGCTATAATTTTTTCAGAATACCAAAGTAAAACAGTTTCTTTCAGTAATTCTTCTAATTAAATGTTGTTGACTGAAATATGTTGCATATATCAAGTATTTAAAAAAAAATCTAAGTTCATGATATTATATCTGTCTTTTCCATTTTCAGGTCTGCCATCCTTAAGTAGAAAGAAATAGAAAACATTCTTATATTTCTGGGATAAAAATCCTGCACAACTTGTTCCCCTACAAAAAGGCCTGTGAAAACTAGAAGCAACATGTATACTTGTACATTTTTGCAAAGTAATAAAGACTGAGCTCTGCCCCTCAATGAACAGCCTGTTACAAACTTTCAGCTAACTAAAAATTGTTGGAGTCTTTTATGCTGTTAGACCTAAAGGGAAAACCTATTTGACAGTAATCCTGAACTTACTTCTGTGATCTAGTGTGTGTGTAGGTTTAAGAAACTGACAATTAAGATCAAAAGAGGCTGCAGCTGAGCAGCCTCAGCAAAGGCGCATGAATGGCTAGGTGTAGCCAATTACAATGAGGCATTGTTGTGTAAACAGCGTTGTTAGCCAATGATTAATAGCTAAACCACAAAGTCTGCGGATGAATACTGTATCAAAGTGTATGTAAGTTTTGCGCGTGCAATAATAAAGGTCTGTATCAGCTAGTTCGTATTGAATGGTCTGGTGCTCACCGCAAACCCGTCTCCCATTAAAAAATGGATCAGCATCTTCTGCATCCAAGCTATAGACTTTTTCCACTACCTCTGGGAAATGTGCCTTCTTCCTTAACCACTTAACAAATAAAAGATTACTACCAGGCAGCTGTAAAGTGTTTATGTTTTCTTAAAACCTTGCCATCCCTGAGAACACAGAAAACACAGGAATTGCCATATCTGATCAGCTCAATGACTCATCTCATGCACTATCTCACTTTCAGCCCTTGCTAGTACCTGAAGGGAGTGTAATGAAGCTGTTTTCAAAAGGGTGCTGGTTATCACTCTGCAGTGTGCCCAACATATCATTTCAAAGGAAGCAAACAGGCTCTTCATCTTATTCAAATTACAGACAGGAGGAGATACAGCCATCATTGAGAACCTGCAGAATTTCATTAGTTAAGGAACAAAATGTTTCAGTTGGCATGAAATGTGACTGAATGAAAGAGCAAATCCTTGCTGCATTGAGATCAATTGAGTTACAGTCATCTGAGAATCTGCTTCAAATCACTAAACTTGGAAGCTTCAAAAAGGATTCTTTTTTTCTTTGTTATTTTTTAAAACGTAGACAGCCATCTAATAAATTAATAATATTTTAGGGTAAGTTCTTTAGTAGGTTGTCAATTATGATTTAGTATTATTCTCAGGAAGATCACAAAAATATTTTGAAAGCAGACAGAAACTTTTAGGGAGGCATTCACATTAGGAGGCTGTAGCAGCATCTTAAGACTTCTCTTTTTATAGAGAAAAATATCAAAAATTTATTTCTATGCTTTTTTCTGAACTTCCATTTTGCAATAGAAATAAGGTACCTGTTAGGGACACGATCAGATTTTATGCATAGTTTGATTATGAAGATTAAACTGTTACTCTATGACTGTTTATAAAAAGAAAAAAATCAAAAAAAAAACGCAAAAATGAACATATTTAAAAGCCTTTTATATTCTGACACATGGCGTGAATTTAAGCTTTCAGAATGGCAATATTTGCCCAGAGCATGCATTTCTTGATCCATAGAAGACAATATTAAATAATACAAAGATTGTTTAAACAATTACAAGAGCTTCAAAATTTTACCAACTCTCCCCAGAGGCTACAACTTGCATTGGATAAACTAGGCTAAAGCAGCACTAGAAGTAGAAACTCTGTCCCTTTCTTTCCCCCTCTCCTGTCTCAGTCTCCATGAAAAGGTAAACAAAGATGAAATATATGAGGAGAAGAGCTGGAGCATCCTGCTGCCCATCTCTAGTTGCTGAATGGTCTCAGCACCCTTGACAGAGATGAAATATGGACAATTGCTCCTATCAGGATGAGATGATGTCAATGCAGCTCAAAGTTATGCAATTAATGATTTTGAGTAAAACCTAAATACCAAAGCAATAAAAACCCCCAAGCAATAAAACCAGTTATTCAGGTTTCTGAAAGCTGGTGAAGACATTTTCAGAAGGCATGCTAAAATGGCCAGTAATGGTTTCCATGAGTGAATTACTGATAGTGACTGGGAGTTATGCTCCCATATCTCCATTAATAGGATGCAGTTCCAACAGTTCAGACAAGGGCTCAGGATGGTTTGTCAGGGTTGTCCTGACTACTGCACTCCAAATTCCTCTGGACTCTTCAGGCAATCTGCTACAGGGAATCTGCTGCACATTTTGTGCATATACAACATTGTGAATAGGGATCTACCACTACCCTAGTTCAAGTCATTAGTCAGAAAGAGAACCTACGAACACATTCAGCCTACACTGCCAAGCCACTAAAGCTGCATTCTGAGATGCCGAATTATCTGAGTAAGATATTTAGGCTCTTTTTTATTGTTACCTGGTAAGTTTCATAAGAGAATAAAACTACAATTCTTGCTGTGCCAAATCCCATAGCCATAAACAATTCCATGATGAAATAAATTATGACCTCAGCAAAACAAACATGAAACAGATCAGAACTGAGACAAACCTGTGCTAGTGCTGTAGCTAGAGCTATCAAGTAAACCTTGAAGAAAATTTTAGACAGAAATATTTAATAAGATCATTTCCCAGCTGCAGTAGCCTAAGGTTTCATGATTCATTTCCAAGATTAACTATTTAGTCAAGTGAGCTGGATTTGCAGATTTTCTTTTCACCCCCAAATTAAATTATGTGCTGACATTTACTCATGAAAGCACTTTGAAGCCTTGTATACATGATTTAAGGTGATTTTCTGCAAAGCCAGGAAAGGCTGTTGTGATTCCTTGGGAGTTATTTATGTCCTTGGGAAATGAACACAGTATGTGCATGTGTGTGCTTATGTATATATATATATATAAAAATATATACATGCAAGTCTGCATTCTTGAATGGAGGAAGTGGATTCGAGACTAACCTGTCATTTTCTTAATGGAATGGAGTTATGTAGAAAAAGCTGTATTTCTATGTTAGATGCAGTGGTAGAAGTCTTACAAATAAATAAATATTTTCAACAAAGATTTTGAAAATTTGTGCAATTTTAGACATCTTACAGCAGAAGAACATTTTCTTCTCATCGTAAATCAGGTATTCTTTAAATGGCACAGAGTATGTATCCCCCAAAAAAGGAAGGCTTTAAGATCTGTAGCTGTAGGAGTAATGTAGCTACTTTCAAGAATGGTCTAAATAAACTATATGAACATTTTATTTTGACAGAGTACCATATCTCCTTCCAGTACATGCAGTTTTGATACCAGTTTATTATTTTAAGAAAGTGTAAAGGTAACATAGTCGGTGCAAAAGATGCTGCCCACTCTGCAAATGAACTTCTTGAAGACAGAATTAAAACCATAGTGGGTCACTACTGACAACAAAATACAGATTTCCTTCCTCAAGAAGAATTTCAGTGTACATATCATCCTCTTCCACATGCTATAGAAACTTATTTTCACAGAATGGCAACTTCCTTCTGGAATAAATTGCAGTAGGAGAATTCTGTCTTTAGGAGACCTCTGAGGGAGCTATTTATCTCCAGACTCATTCAGACCTAACAATTCAAAGATTAAAAATGCACGGTATCTTGAACAGAAGCAAGCAGCAGATGGGAAACAATAATGAATCATAAGGGCAGCTAACCATTTCAACTGCCAGAAGGAGGTAAGCAACCATAACAACAACCCAATCTCTTTTCCTTATATCAAGTCTTAAAAGTAAGCTGCACCAAGAAAACCAGACAAATGCAAACGAATTGGAGTACTGCAGAATTGTATCTCAAAGAGAGCCTACAACTTGAAAGAAGAACAGATTTTGAAGGGAGATTAGTTTTCAGTTCATTTCTTAGCCTGCTTTTTTCAAATGGGTTTCCACAATCCACAAGGAATAAAAAAATTAATAAAATAATAGAAAAACTGAAATTATGTAAAGATGATAGAAACAATAAGAATTGATAATATGAAACCCCCAAATCCATAGGCAAATAGGTTGTAAAACTCAATTCAACAGACAGCTGATCAAAGTGAACTTTTCTGGTATGAACTTAACCAAATAGAGAAATAGAATCTTGTTTCTTGTATATGGTTGGTTAGATAGATAGATAGATAGATAGATAGATAGATAGATAGATAGACAGACAGATAAATAAAACTCCCCACTTCAAACAAAAATCATATGTCTTTCTCATCTGGTGAAGCAATTTTAGTTGAAAGATCTTGAAGGCTTCTTTGTCTAGTTTGCCTATGTACTGTTTGAAAATAGCACTCCTTTTTTCAGATTATTTCATGACCTTGAAAGAGGCTAGGAAGCCCCTCCTTTCAGTTAGTTACTGGTGTCCTGGTCATGACCAATAGTTCATAGCCATCTTCTCTTCAAATTCTTGGAAAGGGCTGTAGAACTATTTTCAAGATTACTGAATAATGATAATTTATTTTATTAAAACTCATTAAAAGGAATTTTGCTCTGACTTACCTTCCATTATAGACTACTGAGTAAAGAAAATGCAATGTCTAAACTGGGAAATAATCTGATACTTAAATTTAGTGTAAAGGAGAAGAAATACACTGTCACACATTTGTTCTCAGAGATGATTGAAATTGGATGCTCATAGTAGTTTCTTCCATACAGAGAGGCAGTATGGGACAAGACACATACTTGTCTTCTGGGAATTTAACCCAGTTTACAGTCCTCAGCCTGGATTATTTGTTATGATTTAATAAGATATATTCTGTACCTAATAAACCATTTCATTCAAATAATTATTGCATTATTAGACTAAAATTGGAGCAATAATAGTATGTGGATTCCTTCATTGAACTCATTCCCCCTGTAGCAGTTTCATGGAGCAATGTCATTCGAACTAATCATTTTTTAGTGTAATATCTCAGTAACCATAAATTATTTAAAACTACATCAAATTAATTAAAGTTATAGAAACCAATCTTCATTGAAAGGGAAGGGTATTATTTTCAAGGCGGAAATGGCAAGAACACGCTTTCATTCAACAAGCTAGTGGGATGAGACGTGGAGCATGCCTCTTTGTAAAACCTAAAATGGTACACAGTCTACCAAGAATTACAGAATCACAGACTATCCCAAGCTGGAAGGGACCCACAAGGATCACTGAAGTCCAGCTCCTGGCCCTGCACAAGACCCTCCCAAAGAGTCACACTATATGCCTGAGAGCATTGTCCAAGTGCTTCTTGAACTTGCTCAGGATTGGTGCTGTGACCACTTCTCTGAAGAGCTTGTTCCAGTTCCCAACCACCCACTAAGGGAAGGCTCTTTTTGTAATATCTAACCTAAACCTCCTCTGACACAACTTCAGGCCATTCCCTCAGGTTCTGTCACTGGTCACCACAAAAAACAGAGCAGTGTCTGACTCTTCCTCTCATGGGGAAGTTGTAGACTGTGATGAGGTCTCCCCTTAGGAATTTGTTTTCCAAGCCAAATGGATGCGCCTGTAATTTGAGCAATTAAGACTGAATAATGACCTGAGCTAATAAATTTCCCTTGCCATTCATTTATTTCAAAAATACCTATTACAATCAGTAGGCTGGAGATCACACAACCAAAAGCAACTATCAAGCGCAGAAAACACAAGCATGCTTTTGTTTCATTGTCCATGATTCAGTCCTGAAAAGTTGCTTTGCTCTCTAAAATGTTAAAACCAAAAGCATCAACAATTGTTGTTTCTGAAGCACCATTCATATATACTTTCATCAAAGACAGAGCTTTAACCTTGGAAATAATATATATTGAATATTAAATAGATTCTATCAGAGTAGAAGCGATCTATCAAAGTTTTCTTCAAGAACCACTGCTTACAAACTACTTCTCCCTCTGTTTCAAGGTACCCCAAGTTTCATTATGGCTGATATTGCTGTCTCAACACTTCAGTTTCATCTTTTGTTGGCCAACAACAACCAAGAATGCTGAGGAATTGCAACACTCCAAAGTATCAACAGCCTTGCAGAATTAGAAAGAGAAAATCTAACTGAAAAAACTAGTATTTCCTTGAAGTATATCCAGCAGTGTGACCAATATACAATATTCCCCTTCTCCACTGAGAAGTGAACATATCTAGAGGCAGAATGCCCTCAGGCAAACAGGCTACTTCCTGGACTAAGATAGATCTCTGGACTCAAATAAGGGTTTTGAAATAAAAGTTGCAAGGTTGAGGCACAGAGCAAAGTTGCACATTTTTAAACAAATAGGGACCATCAGTCTGGTCTGACTATCCACAAAATAGAGTCATAGTATTTTACTGACTGCTGAAAGGTTTGCCTTTTCTTGGTACTGCAACACAAGAAATAATCTTTCCAGCGTGGCAGTGGATGCTTGTCTAATAAAGACAGAAATTGCCTTTCCCTAGCACATAGCAGTTACAGGTATTTATAGCTGTTACAGGAATAGAGATTTGTGCATTTGCTTGACACTGGTCCAACATTAGTGCATTTATTTGACACATCGAAATTTGAAACATTATTACAGGCTTTAAAGAGAAAGACTATAATATTTTTGAAGCATCCTTCATAGACTGGCTCCCATAAAAAACACAGTCCAAAAGCAACTAAGCAAACAAAAAGACAGTCTTTAAACAGTTCCATCTATGAATCTATCCTTCATATCAGCAGACTTCTTCACCTTGGCATTAGAATTATTTGTTAAATCTCAGGGTCTGAGTAAAAATGTCACACAAAAAACACAGAAACAAATACAAATTAATGGCATGTTGTTAAAAGAGAAGGGAAATATTCTCATATAAGATATTGGGCAATAGAGGTCAATCTTATTATATCAAAGGTAAATTTGGCTTATAACAGCCACAGGAAAGAACCTTGTTACAGGTTACCTTCGTAAGAAGAGAAAATTAAAAACAGCATGTTGGAAAACCTTTCATATCTTTTCCCTCTCTGTCATCACCCACCCACACCATCCCCAATTTAATTTTATAAGTGCCTGCTAACAATGGCTCTTAAAAAGTTCAGTTTGATTCACCTAAGTGGAAAAGGAGAGTTCGGAGGTTCCAACTCATCTGTAATGTTACAACTCATCCATCTTTGGTTGTTCCTGACTCTTACAGGCTGGAAAATCTTACAGCTTTTGAATGGTATGGCATGTGGATCACTTAATTTGTAGGTGGGTCCCTGAAGCTTTCTTGGATCAAAGCCCATTTAAACTGTTTGTGTTAGTTTAAAGGCAAACTGGTGGGAGAAAAGAACATAGCTCAAGAGAGATTACAAGTCAGAGTTACAATTTACTAAAAAGATACAATGAGAAAGAAAAAAATCGGTCTTAACCCACAAAACCCAGATGTATAACCCAGCACTCTGGGGCACGAGCAGTGTGGTGTTTGTTAACCCCTGTGCTGAGTGCCACGTGGTCCCCCTGAGTACAAAGTAAAAGGAAAGGAAAACCTGTTGGTGAGGATGATGGTCGCAGTCTTGATGAAAGTCACAGTTGCAGTCCTGTTGAGGTTCTGGTCCTCCTCTGGATCTGATGAATGGTACCCCAAATCCCAAGCCCCCAAGATTATATATGCTCAGGTTCAGGTGGGAATGCCCAGTACCTCCCCCAGGGCAAGGAGTTTCACGACTCGTGATTTGACTCTGTGAGTCATGGGATATTTTTGGAATCATTGATGGCCCATTAGCAGACATGACCTCTCAGGCTGGATATGAAAGTGCTAATGCCACCCTGGAGGGAGTTATCACAGCTTAGTCATTGGTGTGAAAACAGAAACACTCTGCTGTCTCCCAGAGTTCTTTAGCATCCAGGTTGTAGCCTGAGGTGGTGCCCTGACCAGCTTCTGCAAATTATCTGTTATTGATTGTTCCTCAGAAATGATACAGAGGGTGTAGAATACATAGTTTTGGTTATACCAGTTTATCAGTGATAAACTGATCCCAGCTGCTGTAACTAGGACACCAATTTAAACCAATAAAAATATTTTGTAATTTATAAGCTGAGTATAAATGATGTATTGGAATGACAAATAAGTTCTAGCAAGTTAATTAATGCTTTTACAGACAATAACTGGGTTGAAACTCTTGACATAAAATCTAGACAAAATCAGTTTGCTAAAAGATGTCCTCATCTAAGAATTTGCAAAGAAAGAAAGCAACACATAACAATTCAGACTGCTTTAAATACCATCAAACAAAAGAAATGCCCAAACCCAGAGGAAATGATGAGGTAATAGGGAAGCATCCAATCAGGACATCAGCTCTGGTTATACATCTCATTCTCATGCCAACTTGCTATCATTATCAAACAGCTTGGTATGTGTGCTCCAATTTCCTCACAAAATGGACATAATTTTATTTGTCTTTGAAAAGTTACTTTTTAGATATCAAAATGACCTTTTAAAAGATTGTAAGGCTTTGTCTATTAAATTAGATAACAACCTCTAACTTAGATGATGCACTGTCTTTCTTTGCCCTGTTCCTTGTTTCATGGTTAATCCCAGAACAGTCACTCTAGTATTTTTATGTTTCATTTCACCAGACAAAATAATAGTAGGAATACTGGAAAGATAGAAGAATACAGACAGTTTTTCCTATCAGACCTCTGCCTACTACTGTCTGAAAACTGACAGTGCTGCAGGTGCTGTTCTCTGCTTGTGGGATAATGACAGTAGCATGATGTATTGAGAAGTATGTAACTAATGAATTGAGCATTTTACTGTGATGATATGGCTTATGTTGAGGAGGGCCCATCTGGATCAATATAACTGTTTCTTTTTTTTTTTTTGCATCTTCAGAGAAATATTTTACAATCACCCGACTACCTGATATCAATTTCAACATGAATACACGTGAGGCGCAGCCATTAATATTTAGGTAGCAATTCATGACCACTTGGGATGAGCAGCTCACTCATGTTTCTCTTCAGCCTTTGAATAAACAACCCTGTCTGTAGTGTGTGTTTTCAGGTAAAGATTTTTCCATATACCTGCCTATGGTATTCATTTAATTTATGAAATGTATGAAATGTCCCAGTATAAATTCATATATCATCAATATTTACCAAAATTTATATCAACATCAGGTTCAAAAATAACAGTATACGGAATACATTAGTATGCCTCTTCCATCTTGCAGACAAGAGAAATACATTATAATGCAGACCCAAAAGATCAACATAAAAGTACTTTATTTTTGCCCACAAAATTTTTTCTGTTTTGTTCTTCTTAAACAGAGGTAAATTTAAAACTACATTTGCTGTATTGAGAAGAAGACAAGACTGGGACTTGGAGAACTTTGTTATGGGAAGATATTCTTAAGATTAAATCTGTCATTGACAAAGACAGAAGCTGACCTAAGAAGGGCTGATGCCTGTTGGGAAAATTGCGTGTACCCATAGATGAGACCTGTCAACATAGCTTACATTGATAAGGTCAGACAGATTTCAGAGCTAGTTTTATATTTTTTTGTTTGGGGGTTATTTTGTTTTAACTGTCTTTGCATTTGGGAAGCTATTCTGATCAGAAGAAGAGCAATTTTAGGCAATAATAACTTTAAAGAACATTTTGTCTGCAGGATTAATCAACTTAGCACGTTTCCAGTAATGTGAACAACAGCCCAAATAACAAATCTAGCATAAATGTAAGGCATACATTGGAAATTATACCAATCACAGGGAAGAACAAAACCACGGATTCCAAAAAGCCTCTATGTCTACCCAAAACTTTCTTCTGGAAAACATTACTTGAACTCCTAGCAGCCATATTCAAAGTTACTACTTATAATCCAAAAATATCTGGAAGGACCTACTCTGGTAGATATTATGCAGCCGAAGCAGGCTCTCTTCCCTCCTCTCCTTCCCCCTTACAAAAATCTACTATCCTCACTGTCATGGGAATGGGTGGTATTGACCCCTGAAAATACTTATCGACTATCTTTTGTTAAACAAGAAAAATCCCTCAAAATTACAGATGTTTAATTTTTATGATTTCCAGTTGAAAATGCAGTCCTAGATACTCAGAAAGCAACTAGGAAGCCTGACTGTATTAGATTGCTATCCTTGAGAAAGCAAATGAGATAAATGCAGTTTGGCATAGATGTGGTTAGGCAAGTGAGCATGACTCTGTGTCAGTAACCATCCCCTTTCTGTCATCACTTAGATGGGAAAACTACTACATTGGTATCATAGAAGTAAGTTTTGCATCCCAGTATTTTTGCCTTATACTGTGGAATTCAGTAAACCCAAGTACTCTATCACATAAAAATGCATAAAAGTTCCTCTAGATGAAGCAATAGCCTTATTGGTAAAATGCACATAGCTCTAAAAACATCCCCAAGTGCTGCAAAAGAGAGCACCAGCATCACTAACTAACCCCCAGGAAAGGAGAGAGCTGGCAAGTCTTTAAAAATGAAAAGCACTTGCTCTGGAAAGCTTTTGAAAGGAAGGAGTATAGTCATCATCAGAGAGCCAAAAGTGCTCTAATTTGCATGCTTTGGTACTCCTGGTCTGTAAATAAGAGCAATTGAAACAGAAAAATGCTACTGGCTGAATACTGGTTTTCACTCGCCAAAAAATTCTGATATTTTGTAGTTTAGCAAAAATGTCCCTTAGATATGCAGAGGCCACAGATTGCCTCTATTGAAATCCAGTGGTTCTCTGGAGACAGTCTTAATAGTCTCCAGAGTTAAACAGAAGCATGAAAGCGAAAGAAGAAAACTAAACAAGGATTCACAAATGTCACAGATCTTCAATCAAAACACAAATCACAAATCCTCCAACAAAACCTTCCAAAAATATTGTGACTCTAGATGATTCCAATCATTTGCATACAAAGAGTACACAAAACCAGTGACTATACACGATGCTAACAAAAATTACCTTTTAAAAGTGTTGCCCAACATAAACTATGACTTTTCTCCTGAAGTTGAAATTTCTTGTAACCCTTTCTAAAAGTCTGGTAGAAAATGGACCCATAGGTTATTTTTCCATATGTACATGGTTTCTCAATCACATCTCAATTGTCATGTCTCCCTGTTCAATAAAACAGCCACAAGACCTACTTTATAATCCTTCTTAAGAGCTGGTCATATGTAAACATTTCTTTATAGGTCTTCCCTTATTTTCCTAGAGGGACAGGATTTCTTTGACTGTTTTTCTTTAGCCATTTGTACCAATCACGCCATTATGTACAGATTCATATGTCCCGTGGTGTAGTGGAGAGCACTCTGGTCTCCGAATCCCAAGGTCACGAGTTTGAGTCTCAGTACGGACTGTCTCCGGCAGTTCAATGCCTCCCTGCCATCCGATCCCGTCAGATCTCAGATGCCAAGCAGGGTCAGCCCCGGTTACTACCGGATGCTGTAGATAGTCCTGAGGACTTCACTGTCACTGTCCAAGCTTGCTCAGCCGTGGCAAATGAACCTTAGGACTTAAATGGTGGGGCCAGTTCTGCACACACTGTGCCTCACCTAAAAAATCCGCTGCGCAGGCTAGGAGGGCACACCCACGTGGGGTGAGCCCTTCCCAAATCTTCGTTCACGAAGATTGGCCATTACAGTACAGATTCAGATTCCGACTTTCTGCTACACTTTTGGCTATTGCAACATCTTCTCCATTGGCCATGTTTCTTACTTTTCTCAGCACCCTATATTGGAATCATATTTCAGTCAAATATAATGATCAGAGAAACATCAATTTCTCTGAAATGTTTCTATGCACTTCCAAAGTATAGAATGTCACAGATCTTAAAAAAATCTATATTTACTATAAACTTAATCAGGTATAATTACACATTCCATCTTCACATTACATTTTCATGCATATATATGGGTGAAATAAATATGGAAAGAGAAACACAAAAATAGTAAACTCCTTGTTTCATTTTCTCAACTTTTTGATTACTGAGGGAAATGTTTTTCCACATCAATATTAGAAGAAGTTGTCTTTTGAATGCAAACTCTATCATCATGCCAGAGTTTGTAACATTCCCTCCACCTGATGACACAGAGATTCACCAAAAAGCACCCTGTAAAAGCAACATTTGGGATATTCTTCCGTACTGGTTTTTCCTTAGCATATTTCTGCTCCTCCGTTTCATTAATAATAAACAAACTTTATTCCTTCTTCATTTCTTCTCCAAAGGCCTCATGTTGTTCCCATCGATCTTTTCCTGTGATTGGATTTCTATGTGCCATGCCACAGTTGGGACTATTATTCTTAATGGATCTCACTGTTAGGGTTTTGGTGTTTTGTTTGGTTTGGATTTTTTCCACAGGGTTCTACATTCAGATGACTCAACTTTAGTGAAAGCAGACAGGCAAACTTTTATTTTTCTGTAGGTCTTATCATTATCAGCAACATTTTTCTCTCTTTCCCCCTATCTCCAGCATACATCATTTGATGAGCTCTGTTATGGAATGACCAAGAAAAAAATTGACATATTCCACTATAATATGCAAGGAAAGATGGCTCATACAGAAAACAACTGCTTTTAAAAATAATAATTCAGTTTACATTGTAGTTATTACCAGCAGACTTCTTTATGCCATTCCTTTTGTTTTCAGGTTTCCACTCTCCATCACATGTGATTACACTTCTTCTGAAAATTTTTAAAATACAGCACTATAAACACCCACAGTCAACAAAAATAAAGATCTGTTTCCTAAGTGTCTTGGCAGTTGAGGACTGCTGACAGCCATATGATTAAAGAGATTAAATTTGTTGAACTCCATTTTTAACACCAGGAAATTTGCCTTGAAATAGTGAACTGTTAAAAATTCATCACATCATCCTGTTTTCAAAGGTATTAAGGAAGCAGTAGTTGTGTCTCTGTTGCCTCCCTTGTGCATATCTTTAACAACCTCTCTTTGTGTTAAATTCTGATTGCTTCAATAGGAAAAGTGTACCTGTCTCAGGTATCTGCCCCCTAAGCCAGATCTTTCAAAAGTCACCTCAGAGTGACACTAATTTGCATACATTGTTATAAACATCAGGAATACTTTTGTTTCTGCAAGTGAGGTACTGTCACTAGATCTAAAAAGCTGCAAAACCTTTTGATTTCTTGTCCTGCTTCCCTCGTCTCCACTCAGAAAAGCCCTGTTCACCAAAACCTTGAAACTGCAGTGAGCTCATTCCTTCATATCTGCATGGAATAGGGCAGGATATATTTCTATAAATACACAAACAAGGCCTTTATTTTTTCTTTTCCTTTTTTTGTTTTTGTTTTACTGGAAGAGAGAAGTAACTTGAAAGCATGGCTCAGCAAGTGCTTAAAATGAAGTAATTTTATATCCAAGAAATTTCATGCTTGCATATTTATTCTGAAGCATCAGATGGTAGCTCTTGGAAGGAGATGAAGAATTAGGATTCAGCCATAGCTAAATGTTCTTGAAAATTAATGTGGATTATAATACAGAAAAAAAAAGTACTGCAGGTGGCGTACATTAATGCATCAATCTTATCTATTTTAAAGTGAACTCAAGTAAGAACCACACAAACGTAAGACTATGGCTTCATTGTCACAAAGAAGGTGTAATTTCAAAGCAATATAGAGGTTCTTCAATGAATGGGAATCAATCCCTGCTTCAATATTATGGTACTGCTAATGTTGACTGTGGGGTGATGGCCCCTGATAAGGCCTGATGGGTTGAGGGAGACGCCTCAGCCCCCCTGGAGGGGTGCTCCTGGACCAGGACAAAGGCTTTCAAACTGATAAGATTAACATAGGGTGGAGTGTTGTTTAAGGAATGACATGGACTCCCTTTGCAATATCTTCTATAATCACTCTAGGAGCCACCTCTCCTCAAGCATCTGCATCACCCCTCCCAATAGACTGACTATTAGTCAAAAAAACACATGAAGGAAAAAAAAAGGGTATAAAAAGTGTGGAGTTTAAACTCCAGCTGGGAGGGGAAAATGCCATGACTCTGTGAGGGTAACTTCTGCAGCTTGTCCTGTCTCCTCCTACCTCCTGGAACAATGTAGGGGTGAGAAGACCATGTGCTTTCTATTTTTCTACACTACTTTCTTAACTTTACTTTCTTACAAAGCTTATTCCTTTATACATTCTATCTTACATCTTATGCTAACAGCTACTTTGATTCTTGCTTTATAAACATCTTTTTTCCTGTGTTTTGCTGCCTTTATACTAACTACAGTAACTTGCTTCACACTTTGCTACTTTATATTGGTTATTGCTTTTTGCTATTCTTACTTTATAAGACCAGCTCTGTTTTGCAACTACAGTAACTTGCTTTACTTTCAATGGGCAGTTTCTTTTTCAACATGTGTGTTGATAAGAAGCAGTTCTGTTCTTTCCTTCTGTTTTGTGTTACAGAGAGAGTGGTGTGCAAGATATTTTATTGTCCTATGTTATTCAGAGAGTGTGTAGATAAGTGTTTTAGNTGTGTTCTGTCCAGCAGTTTGGCAGGCAGTGCTGGGTTCATAAAGCTTTGATTACTCCAAGGACTCTTATAGCTAATAACTTTTATTAATACAGTTAAGACTGGAAATCTTTGTATTTCTGTCTCCCTCCTCCCTTTCACGTGACAGTTTACTAACCACAGTAACTATTGGATTGCAAGTTCAAGAGCAGTCTCTTTGAGCCTACAATCTGATGAAAACTGAATTCCTAGAAGCTTGTTTGATGTCATCATGAAGAAAATAGAGCCTAATGCTACTCTGAAACTCTTGAAGGAAAGCTCAGATTTCTCCACTCAAAGGAGTTTTAAAGATCTTATTCCACATTTCCTTATAATGACCTACAGAAAGGCTTGAGAATTCTAATTAAATTCCTGATGATCCATAATTGAAAAGCATCGTCAATACAGAGATTCTGAGTACATTTAAGAAAGAAATTATGAGTTTGAACCTGTGTCCCAGAAATGGAATGCGATTCAATGACAAAAATGCAAGTTTCTGCATAATAATCAATAGAGAGAAATACCACTACATGATGGAAGATCATTTAGTGGCAACTACAGAGGGGAAAATGTGATGGTGCTAATAGCTGACTACAGTGAGGGTGTACCATGCATCTTGCAGCTCTGAAGCCCTGCTATACTAATAACAAATTCTCAAGTCCTTTTATGGAATCTGCAAGAGTCCTCTGCTGATCAGAAAAATATACTCCAAATTCTATGAAATAATAGTATCCCTGTGAGGCATATCATTAAGAGGAGGTAGTCACAACCTATTAAAACATGATTATAATGGCAATTACTGCAATGTCCTAAAATGTTTTATTTCCTAGTCAGTAAAGAGAAGGTCATTTGGCTCTGGTCATTGTCTCATGAGAACAATATCTGCAATTAGAATATCTGCACAGGCTGCAATATAGAGACTGTAATACATGTAATAAATAAAAAGGTGCAATTTTATCTCATTTCAAAAATCTTCAAAGACATTTTACCTGTTTGAAAAACACTTATCTCCAAAACAAATAACAATTTTCCTGTTTATGATTATAGGCTCTCTACTAAATATATACATATTTTTACCTGGTTTACATTATCCCAGAACAATAACATATTCTGTCTAGGTTTAGCCTAGTTCTTTTACCAAGCTTG
>VWZD01006496.1:56843-77398 GCA_013396695.1 Sakesphorus luctuosus
GGGAGAGGCTGAGGGAGCTGGGGTTGTTTAGCCTGGAGAAGAGGAGGCTCAGAGGTGACCTCATCACTGTCTACAACTACCTGAAGGGAAGTTCTAGCCAAGTGGGGGTTGGTCTCTTCTCCCAGGCACTCAGCAATAGGACAAGGGGGCATGGGCTTAAGCTCTGCCAGGGGACATTTAAGTTGGATATCAGAAAAAAATTCTTTTCAGGGAGAGTAATCAGGCATTGGAATGCGCTGCCCAGAGAGGTGGTGGATCCACCATCCCTGGAGATTTTTAAACTGAGATTGGCCGTGGCACTGAGTGCCATGATCTGGTAAATGGACTGGAGTTGGACCAAGGGTTGGACTTGATGATCTCAGAGGTCTTTTCCAACCCAATTGATTCTATGAAAGTCTGCATTAAAGGAATTGTAGCAAACATTACCTAAACCCAAGATGAATCTTTTTTAACCACAGGCAACAGACTGGCAATTAGCTTTGGCATAATTTCGCAGAAAAGTGAGCAGAAGAAAAAAAATTCAGTAGGGCCTGGAACTTAAATCTTTCCTCCAGCATTTAAAACAGAAGAACAGAGAAGCTAGAGAGGAAAAGATTTACTCTAGCTTTCTGTTGGAGCAACCATTGATTCTTCAGAAAGTTTAGAATCATTTTTCTTTACTTATTTGAAGCAAGACCTTCTGGTTCACTGCTTTATGATGTCTTCTCTACATTTTTACTATTCTGATTTTGAAAGCATCTTAGAATCTCTGAATCTTATAGACCAATTATGCCAAGAGATTCTAAAGCTCAGTGGCAACTCCAGTTATATATCTCATGGCTCTGGTTTTCCTCTCACATTCATCACTTTTACAGTGCAATAATCTCACTGAATTTAGTGGAGGAGCTCCTGATTTACACTAACATTGCAGGCTCAGGTCATGTAGTTCCTACACAGGCCTTCAGACTGAGGATAGACTAGAGCCAGAGCAGATGTCTTTCCCCTGACAACATCTTGAAAGAACTGCTAGTGGTAGTAAGGGATGTACTGCCATGGGCTCAGCATCCAGGTGAGGATAAATGCCCACAGTCTGTGGAAGCTTCACCTATGCAAACATCTGATTTGCGGAAATACATGCAAAACTACTTCTCTCTCTTACAAATCACATATCTCCTGCACTAGACATTACTTTTAAGTATGCCTGGGGATGAACTCATCTCCTTCTACAGGAAATCCCACCCATAGCACAAATGTTTCTCAACATCATTTTGTGACAGCAGGATCCCAAAGCTAGCAACTAGTTACATCATCAGAAAGATTTGAAACAACTGTCTGAATTCTGCAGCTGCTACAAATGATCTCACATAAAACTCAATGGAGAGGAGTTTAATAGTGTTTATGAGCAGTAAAATAACTATGTCTTATAATATATGTGGGGCATTGTCAGCTCAAAAAAATTTGAAACCTGTTAAAAATATAAATAAATAAATTTAAAATAAATTCTTTCAACCATCAAAAATGTGTTGAGGACAGAAAGACTTTCAGCCAGAAGAAATGGACTAAGTGAGGACTAAAATGACAGTGCATATTTAGAGAGGACTCTACAGTACAGGGGAGGTGAATACATCAGAAAATTAAGGAAAAGAAATGTAGTAAATACTAGTAGGGATGCACATTAACAGAGCCTTTTTGTTGTTGTTGTTGTTGTTGTTGTTTTTATAAAACCAACAGGAAGCGACTTCTACTAAGCTCAAGAGACCTGTTTAAGACCAAGAGGATACTTTGAGTAAGAGGCAAGGAGGACTAAACTGCTCCCTTCCCAAAATTATTTTACACATCTACTCTTGAAGGCAGTTCTCTGTCCAGGTTTTTTGGCACCAGCCCTCAGCTACAGCATCTAAGATCAGTCATAATCTCTGTGGTGGTTTGGACAAAAGATTGCTTTCAGGTATATTTACATTTTTTTCCCTACTTTATGTCTTCCTTTTCCAATAGCTTTTTCAGCTTTGTAGACAGGAGCTTATCTCTTGTTTTTAATCTTACCTGCTATTTTGAGTAGACTGATGTCAGTCTGACTGTCTCAAGACACATGGATTTTGTGAAAATGACAAAATCTCAATAAACTGGTGGTGCTGGTAAACTCTTTGAACAATCTGCAATGAAAGCTATGTTTGGCAATCCCAGAGGCTAGGTTAGGCATCCTACTAATTTGCAGAAGT
Organism: Sakesphorus luctuosus; assembly: GCA_013396695.1. Classification (NCBI taxonomy): domain Eukaryota; kingdom Metazoa; phylum Chordata; class Aves; order Passeriformes; family Thamnophilidae; genus Sakesphorus; species Sakesphorus luctuosus. The sequence continues at coordinate 59,042 of VWZD01006496.1, forward strand.
CTCTTGGAGAGGAATACTGCAAGTTACCATATAAAACTAGTGATGTTTCTTTTATTTTTATTCTTTTACAGATTTTACCTTTGGCAAAGCTCAGACAATGATGAGGAGAAAATTGCCCTTCCAGCACCTATTTAACTTGGAAACTCCTGTTTCCTGCACCCTCCATTCCATTTTCCCACTGGTCCTAAAAGGAAGTTAGTTTACTCTTTTCAATACTGCATTTTTCTAAATTGCGTCTGAACATGATCCCTACAACAGCCCTTACAAGCTGCTGATGTAAGGGTATTACTATACGTACAGGTTTGTAGACCTTTTTCCCAAGTGTTTACTAATATTTTTCATGTCTTGAGTTTTTCAGCTCTTCGGACCTTCAGTGGAAGAGAAGATGCTTGTTATAGGTTTAGCCAGGTGGGCCTAAATTTAGGTTCTAAAATTTAGAATAGGCCTGAAATTGTCAGCTGCCTTGAGCTGGGCTGAGCTAGCTGACAGCTGACTTCTTCTAGCCAGTAATATTGTATTCCATACCATCTTACATCATCTCAATAGGAGTAAAATCCAGTGTGTGGGTGTGGCTTAGTCAGTTCTGCCATAGCTGAGGTACAAGCCGGACGTGCTACATCTTTTCTGCTATCTTAGGCCTTGCTCCTGCTTCAGCTGCTGCTTCTTGCATTTTGTTTGAGTTCAGGGAAGTAGAAACATTTTGTTGTTACACTTTCTGTTTCTTGCTAAGTGTCTTTTAGAGTGCTTATGAATCTAGAGTAATACACTTTGTATTAATTGGGGAGTGGGAAATTCTTGTTATATGTAACTTGTGTAAGTGTGTGTTATATTGTAGTTTTAATTTTCTCTTTTCTGTATAAATACATGTAGTTAGTTTCAGCATAAACCTGGTTTGGAAGTTTTTTTTCCTCTCCCTCTTTTTTTTCTTTTGGCTGGTTGTGGGGGGAACCCTTTTTCTCTGTTCTTGGGCAGTTGGCATTTTGCCAGCTCAACCCAAGACAATGCTACAGCAGTGGCGTGCCAAGGGGTATATCAAAGATTCAGTATCAGAGAACTGAAGGCTTCAAGAACAGCAGCAATAATGGCATCATAAGTGGGATTCTGGAATCTTAATTAGCAATTGTACAACAGTAAGACTTAACTTGCAATTACAAGTTTTATAACAAGATACTTGCAATACTTCAGTCTTACAATGCATCAGTTCCTGTTCAATTACCTTGAACTCTATGAGAGTCTTACACCTTAAACTTGAGACATTTTGAATCTTAATATTTAGAAATCATATCTGGGAAAGGAATTCCCCCTGCATTCCCTAAGTATTATTAGAAAACAGTGCATTCCACAATCTTCCTTTTCCCAGTTCAATGTCTTCAGTGTTGGCATTTTTTAAGTGGCTCTCAGCTTCAGTCTCTGTACCCCTGTCAGCCCATGATCCCACCAACTGTCTCTCAGCCATAAACCACAGATGCTTCACACCCCCTGAATGCAAATTGCTCATTTTCTAGTGGTTCTGACGGATACTAGAACATCCTTTTGATCTCTTGTCCCTTCCTTTCTGATGAAATTTTATGCTTTTTTAAAAACAAAATAAAACACAGACAACATTCAAGCTCCCCAGAAGTCTCCTAAAAGTATCACAAAAACTGTATCAGATAGATAGTTTTGAGCAATATTTTACTACAACTATCATATCTATTGATTTCACTTCTAGTTTATCTTTGTGAACAGAAATGCTAATGATTTCTGTTTGTTAGATTTTACCTATTTTTATGAACACACACAGTTTCTCCACTTTACTATGAACAGGACTCTTGAGAACGCTTCTTCTGTAAGTAGATCATCTATTTGCTATGAACTGTAAATTCAGAGTATGTAATCACTAAGTACTCTGTGAAGTGGAGTTGTATTATTTCTTTCCTGAATGAGCCATTCTGAAACACTTGCATTTAAAATAGTGAAACCTACTTTGAAAATAAATGTGTAGGGGAAAAAAATAAAAAAGAAAGAAATACTAATATAGTGAAAGCCTTCAGAACCCTGCAAATTGTCACACATATGCCTGACAACCATGTGACAAAAGGTAACCATGAAAAGGTGGAAAGTACTATGTTAGCTGCATTTTTTACTTCAGCTTAGAATTGATGTTATCACTCTTCCTACTACAATTTCATAAAGTAATTTAACTGCCTAAAGATTCATCCATAGTTTTCTGACACTTCTTAGGGAAACCATCTACTGAAAATGTCAACAAACAATACCTAAAGAGAAGGGCTATAAATCTCAACATTAAACTGAGGAATCTCACAAATATCTCAAGTACAAGCAGTCAGAACAAAGCATTTGTGTGCATCTTTTTGAGTATGATTTTCACTGCTAATTAATGTAATCTGACAAAACTAGAGGCATGCACACTCTATGAGAAATTCTTACTAAGGAGTATGAAGAAAATGCTGTGCCCTTTCCTCTCTTACATACAAAATAGCTGCAAGATTCATGAATCACTTAGAAAACTAATCAGATTTTTGCTCACAGAATCCATGTGAATGCACTGATTTGACTGATATGCTGTTTATAGAGAAAACTGTTACATTTCTAAAGCCCTGTGACTTGGATAATTTTGTAGATTCCAATTTTTGGAGATAAAAACAATACAGAAACTCTTTCTTTGTGTCAGTTGCAACATTTTACATCTGATGATTAGTTTTGATTAAATGAATGAAGCAACCAGTATGTGTCATTACAAGGCTTGAAAAATGCAAGCTCTGAAAGGATTAAAAACCCTTCTAAATGATCAGTGGGTGAAGTTAACTGCTTTCAGTGCAGACAACTGTCTGGAGACCTGACAGCATAACTGGCACCAGATCCTAAGCTTGTGTAGTGTCACAGGATTGCTGAAGAAACTTTACACCAGCCAAACATCTGCTGCCAGATGCAGAATTATAAAACTGTCCACACTTATGCATGCATCACTGGGTTGGCAGCTGAGCAGTAGTGGATGTACTCCTTATGTGCCCACTTCCACTTGGAGCAACATTCCAGAGAGGGTTCAGAAGGATGCCAAAAGTGAGATTAAAACACCATTGAGAGCTTAACAAAACAGTATTTTATTACGTGTAACACCCCCACTCACCCAGGGGTTACCCACAAGGGTGTCTTACTGAGTCAGTGCACTTAGACTCTCTAGAGGCAGAGGCTGTATTCTCTAGGCGTCATCTGGCTTACAAGAATAGTGGGCATTCCCACCAAAAGGCAACATTGTCCTTCATGTGAAGCAAGCAAAACCTAGAGCACGTGCCATCTGCTCTTTATCCAATCTGCCAATAATGTCTACTTGGGCAGGTGTAGCCAGGACCACCCAGCCAGAGGCCCTTGGTCCCTCTTGTTATGTAAAAGGTACTTTTTCTGCGCGTGTGTGTGGGCATTGGAATTTCCCTGTGCTTGCATGTTATCATCCAGAGGGTCTTTATTAAATGGGTCTGGGGGCTTACTTCATCTTTCTCATCTTTCACTCTGTCCTTCAAATGCCCTCCAAGGGCTGTCATCTAATGATGAAAGACCAATTAATTTTAGTTTATACAAAATGTAGTCTCCAAGTACAAAGCTTTCAATAATCAGCACCTGTTACCCATAACTTGGCAGGAAAAGAGTAAGCTTTTCACAGGTGGTTGGCCAAAGCACAGGCCAAAAGTATTAGCATCTAATTAACCCCAGATACAAGCAGGCATGATGATACAAGACCAGGCAGCTTCAGCATACAGAGGTGTGCTTGCTTCAACTCTCAGTACAAGGTGAGAAGCACTGAAGTGCTCACAGGTGGAATAGGACTTTCTGGGCTGAGGACTTCCATCACTCTTGGCTTAGCAGAGCATGCTGCACTCCTCCTCTCGCTCACTGCGGAGAGATGCCAGAATCCACTCATCAGAACCCAAAACTTGAATTCCTTGGCAGCTCTCCCATTCCCTGTTCAAAGTCTTCCTGTAAAATGTATAAAAGAGATGTGCTAATTCTTTGATTGCTGATGCCAACAGGAACAGCATGCAGGAAATCCAGCATCAAATGCAGCAGCCTTTCTCTGACACCTAGTCTGCCATCACTGAAAGCAGAAAAAGAATGACCAGCAGTCTCCAGGAAAAAATAATGCACCTTCGGTTAGTGCTTATGTTCAAACTCAAGAGCACCTCCTGAAATGCTCTCTACAGATCTCCCCATTCCAGAGTAAACATAGTAAACTAATTACCCAAATCTATCTTTGATAAGAGAAGAAAAACTACATTATTCATATTTGAAGTCAAGGAAGAATAAACAAGGATACTGGAGAAATTAGACATCTGTTATGCTTACTCTTGCTGTCCGTTTCTTTCACTTCTACTGAAAGACAATCAATAAAGCAAACAATACAGATTACTAGCAAAAGAACAAAAGGGGAAAAAAACCCAGAGAACATAATTCAGTCTCTGTATATATCCAGGGAGTGGCAGTATTTTGAATAATGCAGGCAGTCCTGGCCCTCTTTCCAGAAGTCTACAGCAGAACTGGAAAATTTTCATGAAAAGAGTGACAAGAATGGGGAAGGCACAGGACAACTTCCACGTAAGAGACGAATAAAGGGGCTACAGTATACAACTTGAAACAAAGATGTCTAAAGGGAGTTATGATGGTGGTCTGTAAGGTCATTTGTGGTACACAAAAACAAATAGGAACCAGCAGTTCCTCATCCTTCCCACTGCAGGCCACTAACAAAGTTTACTGGTAGTAGGAGATAGTCCAAACAAACAAAAGGTGATTGAGCACACAACAGATAGACCATAGAACATAGGCTCTAGGGAGTCCTTACCCCCTAGTGTTATGGGAATTGACAGACTTACACTCATTTCCAGGATAAAATGTATACAGACCTATTAACACATATGTTGAAGACTACAAAAATATTATGGGGAAGTGCCATGATATCTTTGTAACAATTTTTATGCTCTTCACCAGAAAACTGTTAGTAGCTCCTGTTTCAGATAAAACAGCAGACAATATGGACTTCTGCTTTGAACCACATCTGCAATTCCTTTCTTATGCAGTTTGAGGAACACTCCCATACATCCCAAGTCCAGGAAAACAATTGCAAAGGTCATACTCTTCTTCTGATGGATTGTTTTGATTTGATTCTATTTGGGTGGTGGTGTCTGCTTTTTGAGAGAGGAAAAAAACAAAACCAAACCAAGTACATCTTTACTCAGCAGTTGAAATCATGCTAAATAATTTGTAGGATGAAATAGCAACGTTGGATGTTTAAATACTGTATTAAACAATATCTATTGACAAGTTACCTACTTCCAATATCCTTCTACAATATTTGGAGGTAACTCCCTTGAATATCTGTTTTCTATATACGAGAATGTAAACGTATATGCATGTTAACACATTTCAAGTAATTTCCACATACAAGTTTTAACTAATTCTATGACTTTCCGCAGGGTCACTGTTAAGCATTGTCAACAGGTAAAATCAATGAGGTATTTTATCTTAAGAATTACACAATGCCTTTTCAAATGGATTGATTGTCTTTCCACCAAGAGAATGAGGAGTATCGTGGCAGAGCCAGTCTTATTCTGGCACAAAGCACCCTTGTGAACAGCACTGGCTATTTTTTTGGAGCTGCAGCCACTGATGGGAGTCAGCCTGCTGCACCACAGTAAACAGTCATCCTACCAACAGCAGCAGATAATCAAAACATCTCTAGCCTTATGAAAACTGCTACAGCAGCTGAGGACTCTGGGCTAGATCCTCTGCTTATGTGATTTGCAATAATGTGATTTACTCACTGAAGTGACTCTGATTTACACCAGCTGAGAAGCTGTTTCTTGTGTTTCCCACAGCAGCTTATTCAAGTAACAATTCAAGGGGGAAAATGAGTAGGTGCTTTGGGGAAAAAATAGTATAAACACTACATTTTAATACCAGTTTGCTTTACTTTTAAATTGTTTTTCACCTAAAATCCCATAGTTAATATTCGAATCATCGTATTATTATGATTTGATATTTTTTTTTGCTTTTTTTTGCCTTTTTTTTTATAAACAATTAAGACTGTATGAACTGGAAATTTAGACAACTTTATGCCAAATATTTTCTCCCAGGTGTGTCAAATTTACTATGAGTAAAAGCAGAAATTTTTGTTAATTAAAAAAAATATTTTCAGGTACTGTATCAAAGGATTGGAACCTAGAGGGGCAATCAAATCGTCTCAAGAAGAGAAAAATGGCTTTGAAAAAATGTAGTGTTTACTTACCAGTGTTTTAAAAGCCATAATTTAAAAAGAAGAAGCAAGAAGAAAACTCTAAATAGCATGATATTATTCATTAAGTGGTCTAGAAAGTCTTCATGATACTCTACTAAATACAAAAGTCATTTTGCTTTGTCAGTAAGTGATGGTTGCCTCCCTGACATCCGATCCCATCAGATCTTGAAAGCTAAGCAGGGTCAGCCCTGGTTAGTACTTGGATTGGAGACCTCCTGGGAATACTGGGGGCTGTAGGTTCTAGTGCTGAGGACTTCACTGTCACCGTCCAGGCTTGCTCAGCCGTGGCAGATGAACCTTAGGAGTTAAAGGGTGGGGCCAGTTCCTCGCACTCTGTGCCTCACCTAAAAAGAAATCCACTGAGCAAGCTAAAAGGACACACCCACATGGGAAGAGCCCTTCCCAAGTCTTCGTTAGCAAAGCAGAGCCACATATACAAGTGATGGTATTTACTTTTACCTTTTCTGTCAAAATGATCACCTTTGAACTTAGATGGTTCCAAAACATCCAGGATCAACACATTATTCTCTTTGCCATAAACAACTCAGCAGACTTTTTCCACTAGAACCACACCTCCCCTCAAGTTAATATCAGTCCTTCGCTAACTGGAACCTCCCATGTAAACCTAAAGCTTGGTACCATTTTCAGCCACCATTTTAATCTTTGCATTGACCCATTTCCAGTCCAGCAAGGCCATCTGCTAGACTGTACCACAATAAATATAGTGCTGAAGTAAAGCAAAATGTACTCAAATTTGTATTAGAATTTAGCTAGGGACTAATAAATCTGTGGGAAGGCAGGAGGTTCTCAAGCCTGTCTCTGATTACACCATCATAGCCTGAAACTGTGAAAGAGCAAAGTAAATTACCTATGACATGCAGCAACCTCTTGTTGCAAAACCACATTGAGGCCTGGGATTGCCTTAAATGTTTACAACAAATAATATTCTTATACATACCTGGTTTTTAATATATAGATAACTTCTGAGAAGCTTGTTCATACTCACATCTATGAACATTTGTTTAGTAAGGACTACTCAATGTGCAGGATTTTTAGAATCTCACTTTTGCATTCAAAACATGATGGTGATACAGATTAGGGTTTGCTCCAAAGAACTTACATTGTACATATATGCTAGGCAAAGTTGATTTTTATTTGAACATGAAAGGAGCGGTGCTGTATCAGTAGAAAAATAACAGATATTACATACTTCTATGCCAAAATCCTTTCAGTGAAGAATTGGCTCATGAAGAAACAATTTATTTAAGCAAAGCTGCTCTTGTTCTCTTTGTGTGTGTTTCAAGAGAAATCTGAAGAGTTCTTCTAGCTTGTGTTAGTTACTGAAAATACCACATTGGATCAGCCACTTCTCTCCTGCCTACACTTCAAAAACCTACCCTTGGTGGCATGTAGAGAGGCAGCGAGGGATGGTGGAGCAAGTCCATCTCTTTGATGCCAACTAGATATCTGCAGCTCAGTTCTTCTGACTGTTTTCCAAAGCCTGAGTGGGACAGAGTGCCCAGGAGGGAGGAAAAAAGCCATTCCAATATGTGAAAGCTTATTCTAAATGTCATTAACACTTCTACATGTACTTGTGTTCATTTTCTTCTTGTTTAAAAATCACAGTATGAAAATCTGCCATTCCTGCAGATGGTGGAGATATAGAGCAAACAAAAAAAAAAAAAAAAGAGAAGCTCATTTGTTGATAACACTTCTCCTCTCTACACTGAGTATGAAGAAGCTTTTCACTTTGTGGCTCCAAAGCCAGTTGTAAGACCACTGGGTCCCCAGGAATGCTTTAATCTGAGAGCCTGATTGCTTTAGCTTGCAACAACAGAGATTGCTGTCAGTGTTAACAAAACAATACATATAATCTCTCTCCTTAAAACTCAGTATTTCATGAAGAAAACTACTTTCTTCAGACTTAAAATGAAGTAAAATTATATAAAGAAGACTAAAAAAGAGAGGTAGGAAAAAAATCACTCATCCCTGTTCAAAGAAATCATTTGCTCACAAGACTGGAAGACTGGGGGAAAATGCTGAAATGGACCTCGGAGGAGGACAGCACTGGGAAGCAAGCAGCTGAACCTTACTAGCTGCATACATGAGAGACTTGTTGAAGTTTTAAAATTATGAGGTTTATTTGTACAGTTTTTAGTTTAGAAAGTTTTCTGTATCTGGCCATTGTTATCACCTTCCTCCTGCAGTGTTATCACCACCCTTCTCTTGTCTTCCCCTGTGTTCCCCAGGGCTTTTGTTCTCCAAATGAGAACAAAAGACCATTGACCTGCTTGTTAAGCACTGGCAACGCGCCTGCCCTTTCCACCCATTTTGCCCCAATCCCTGGGTTCCTATTGGTTAGTTCTCCTGTCATTTGATGAGTGTTTCCCCATTGGCTATCTGGTTGTCCGTTGTCCACTCTGCTCCTGCCCTCACCCAATCCCACTCAAGTTCCAAATCCTTCCCCTCAGACCTCTCTCCTCTTTCTGAGACTGTTTTTATTGGATTAATGGCTGTCAACTCACTCTCACACAATCCCCTTTAAGTTTCCACCCAGTTCTGTGTACCTTCCCTAACCAACCCTTTACAGGTCAGCCCTTTCTTTAATTGTGTCTTTGTTCAGCCTCTCGCCGAGTGCAGAGTGTGTGCTTGGGAGCCATTCCCTCTCAGTTGGTGATCGTTAGAAAATCGTGCATTTTATGCTGTAATCATAAGGGAGGGAAGATTCTTGAGAAAGAAATGAACTTAATTTAAAAAAACCCCTACTTTCAATACTTTTGTGTATTGATAATAAGCACACAACAAGAGCCTCTCTGGGACATATTACTTGACATGATTTAGCTCTTGTATGTTTTGATCTACTGAAACATAAACCCCTGTTTAGATCCCACTTGAGCCAACTAGGTTTAGCCACAAATTTGGCCACTGCTTTTGCTGTTGGTCTCCCTGGTTTAAAATTAAGCCTCAAATATTGATTAAAGTTTCCTATGAAGTGTAGTGAAATTTCAGTTTACATTTTTTTGAACCACAATAAATGTAGACTTACTGAACAATATTAATGTTAGTTTAAAAAGAATAAATTTTAAAAGCTACTAAAAATCACTGAAGCATTCACAAATGCTTGAGAGAAATATTTTTGTACACACCTGAATGGCTTACAGATTAAAGACACTTACGAAGTCAAAAAGAAAATAAAAGAATGAAAATAATATAAAAAATCCCAGTTTTTAAATAAGTGTAAAAATGGAACACATGATTTTTCTGTCTTTGAGCATTCAAAAATTTTATTTAAATCCTATTTAAGAAACAAACAAATAAAAGTTGCTCTTTACTAAGGGGAAAAAAAAGATTCTACTTTGAGTATAGATTACATAGATTGATTAAATAACTTTTTTTCTTTCTTTTATTCATAGCAAGAAAGCTCCATCAATTTCCCCCCCCTAAATATATTATGCATCAGATTATCCCTTCACCTTCCTTTCTATTTTAGCTAGTAATAGAAAATATAAAGTATTTTTCTAGGACTCCTTGTACAGTAAATGCTTAAATCAGTTCTAAAATATTCTACAGCATATTATGATTATTATTATTTGTATTTGCATAATTTTTAATGTTGGAAAAATGAGAGCTTCATGAAGTGTTATGTAGGTATTGTATTTTCAGCACAGTACCAAGCTTGGCCTATATTATTTTTGCACAGCTAATCCTGAAGAAGTAATTAAATTAATTGGCTTGATGAATCAGCTGCACCTACAATTTCCATCTGTAATAAGGCAGTTAACCTGTGAGACAGACAAAATAATTTATGAGTTCTTAACTCTGAACTGCTATCACTTCTGTTTACGGCAACCAAACAAGACTGTATTAAGTAGAGATGTTAAATGCATTAACAGCAAGAGGAAATGAGGTTGCATAATATTCTTTTAGTTCTCAGCACTGTGCAATGCTAAATACAAGATACACTGCAGTGTAGTTTAAAAGATACAGACCCACAGTCAGCAGTAATCCAGGTTGGTAGAGCACATCAGAGCCCTCCAAGACTGCCTGGGAAAAGGCTGCTCAGGACCTTCCAGGGTCTGAGTCACTAGCAATAATGTTCCCTGCACTCCTCCTTTCTTATATGATATATGTGACAGAGAAGGTAGATACGAGCAGGACTGGTTATGCCATATTCCTCAAATATGTCATTTTATTTCCTTCCTAGATTGAAAAAGGAATGAATTGTGATATCAATGAACTTCAAAAGAGACAAGTGACTCAAACAAAGTAACATTAACTTGAGAAATAAAAATTAAACTGTGGGTGCGTGTATCTCCTAATGTCTAAGGCAATTAAGGAATGCACCCTTAAGGACCAGAGACCACCTGTAGAATGTGTGATACCTTGTAACCAGTGGAATGTTTACATGTATGTTAGGTGAACTAACTAACCAATAGTGTGTTGGCATGTTATATACAAGAGTAGTTAAAAGTGAAGCTGTAATTAAAAATAAAGTCCTTTGTCTTCAGTGTAAGCCTTCTGATCAGACTGCAGCCTGAGTTGTCTTTGCCTCCTCTGACTGCCACAAATCTTTGCCCTGACACTAAACCTTTAGTAAGTAGCATATTTTGCTGCCTAACCATCTTTCCTAGACGTGGCCTGTGCTTCATGTGAACATCTGCCTAACCCAGGCTAATCCAGTCCCAGCACTGGATGTTTAGGAGTGCAGAAGAACTGGATTCTCTACCCACCTCTGAATCTCTCCTCTAGCCTCTCTTTTGATATTCTCATTTGTGTTGAGGATCAAGTTATTCCAGCACAGGGATATGCATATTTATATTTTCTGCTGATACTAGTGATAGCTTAACCACTGTGGCAGTGACTGACACAGACATACCAAGTTGGAGGACAATGGCAAATCATTTGTTAACAGTTATGTGTGCCCTTTTAAACACCTTCAAGGGGACAGTTACATTTTTGTGTATCCCGGGAACTTATGGTGTTTTTATACCTTGGTATGTCCAAAGGTGGACAGACACATTGCTTGTGTATGCCTCTGGGACCTGTGGAGGCAAAGCAGGTCTGGACTTATGGTGTAGTCTTCCTGCAATCCTTCTGTCTCTGATCATGAGTCAGCTGTCCAGTAATCCCTTCACTTTGAATTGACCCCCATAAACCATCACAGTGATGATCACATGAGCATTATACAATGCAATCAAGATTACTTCTCCATGTTGTGAAGCAAGCAGATTCTATGTGCATACAATTGAGCAATTAATTTCAAAAGCAAATCTCTGCTCTGAAATAAAATGTTGATATGGGCATACCCAGAGGGGACTCTGTCCTTCTTTAAGTTCTTAAAACATACTAGTTGCTCTAACAGCTTGCCCATGTGAGAGGATCGAAGGCTTTTGTAATGGGATAATAACCAAGCTGCACTGTGAGGACCACTGTAACCTTATGACAGCTGTCACATACCAAAGGGGGACAATCAGTGCTCAATGAAATTTAAGAATATCAGAAACAGCCACCAGACCTAAGGATGGCATTGCAGATGCATCCCGATCATGTGAACTCAGGTGGAAACACATTTCTAATTCTGCATCTGACTGGATATCTGCAATGAATGCTGACCTAAGGACTGATGTGCACACATGCCTGCAGGAGAGCTGGCTGGCTCTGAGCTACAGGACAAGTTTTCTGCATGGCAACTGGCAGCAGCCTCAGAAACCATCTGGCCATTCGTAACCCTATATAAATTCCTAGCTCCATGCTGAAGACCAAGCAGGTTGTGTCTGCAGCCCACCATGTTAAGTGCAGCTCTCAAAGTCCATCATCTTCCTGCACTTGGTAAAGTGGAAAGCAACAAACCTTTATCCAAAGCTACATCTTGGATAGCCATCCTGTCGTTCCATTTTTAACTTCTTTGACTTTTTATAAGGCATAAAAAAAGCATTAGGGAGATAATACTAAACATAAATACGCTTCCTTTTACTCCCTGTAAAAGAGAAATGAAAAAAATTCTGAAGAGTACAGAGTACTAGAAAAAATCAAACTCTAACAACTGAGGTACCTGGAGACAACAATGATAAATATGGAGACAACAATGATAAATATCAAGGACTGCCCACAAACATACTTAGCCTAATGAAAGTACTCACTAGAAGTTTTTTCTCCACTTCAGACATCAGATAAAGACAATAATTGTGGAGGTATAAAAATAAACTTGAGGCAATTTTCATCTGTCATAAGATCATAATTCATAGGCTTTGGGCACAAAACTTAATAAACAAATGGTGGCAGGAAAAATATTGTTAGTTCTGTCAGTTCTTCTGGGAAGCTGGAATCATCCAGTGTGGGGAAAAAAGTAAAACTGTCAGACATGAGTCTGTGCAGCAGAGAAACCCTGTGCAGAGAAATCTGCTGCACAGGGTTGTTAACAGTCCTGATAGTCCTGTTCTCTAGACAAATTGCAGAGCAATATTAACAGCAACTCAGGAGGGAGCACTCATCACTGACATTCAACTAGATGCAAGATTATCTGCCAATGTAAAGTTGCAGAGAACTGATATAGCCAAACTAAAGGATGTTTATGATAATATCCACAATGCATAAATAAAGGGACTTCCCTTTCCTCCTTGATATGAAAGAGAAAAGCCTTCATCTCATATGAACTGATATGGCTCTACCATCTCTACATTCATTTATCATCAGCAGAGCCGATAGTCACAGAAACCATTTTATGATAGGAACACCTAACAAGCAAAAAGGCCTGTGAGGCTCAAATCTTCCTTCTGGCCTTAGCAGTATCTTTTTCACAAAAATAAGCAGTGACTTGAATGGGAAAACAGCTTATTCTAACCTCTTTAAGACATGTTCTGTCTGAATCCAGGTTAAGAGAATTCTATATATAGAAGACCTGATTTTAAACCTAGAAATTGTTCTCTATAAGCATTTTCCTCCACCAGAGAGAGGAGGAAAGAGAGATTATATCACCTCTCTTGTATTCTAAACCCCAGAATGATTTGATCAGTTTAGTTTCTGTTTCCTGACTGGATAGGTAATAGCCAATAGTAAGTTTTTAGTTGCAAACACCTCTAGGAAGCAGTTAAAACACAATAACTCATACATTTATCCAAAGAACAGAAAGGCTAACAAATAAGCTTTCAGCTTTATGGGCATAACACTTTTAACAAACCACAGGGAAAAAAGGTTGCCCTCATTGTGAGGGCAGCCCATATATCTGTCAGCTGAAATTCTGCCTTGGTATCCAGATGTAGTAGTTTTAGTTAGGCCTTAGTTTTGGTAGGCCTAAGTTTAGTACGCCCTGATGGTGCTACATAGATATGAAGGGACAAGTATCACCTGACTTAATCAACCAAAGAGATATTTCATATCATCCGATGTCCAATCAAGTATAAAACAGTGTAGGGAGGAGTTATCTTGGTTTTTTTGCTCATGGCTGTGGTAGTGAGTGGACCTGCTGTGTTGTCCTACAAGGACTAGACCTCACAGCCACTTACCGCTACTTCGCAGCATTTTGGTTCAGGGAAGTAAACATTTCTATTCTTAATCTCTCCCTTTTCCCTGCTGGGTATTTCTCAGGAAGAGTCTTTTGGGGTGTTTTGTGCCTGGGGTGGTGCAATTTGTATTCAGTGGGAGTGGAGAGTTATTGTTGTTCCTTTTTACCTTTTTATATTGCATTTTGCTTTTAATTTTCCCTCTTCTGTGTAAATATCTAAACTTGTTTTGTTTTCAGTTTTAGTTCTAGGTTTTTTTCCTCCCTCCCTTTCCCTTGGTGGGGGGTAGGGAGGGCAGCGCTCTGACCATATAGTCATTTGGCCATGTCAGCCTACTACACGAGAAACATTAAGAAATTCTGCTGGTCAGTACCAAGTATGTCAATTTTTTAATTGTGATCCACTGCTACAGAGCATAAGTAAATGAAGAAGACCCAAAAGGTCTTACAGCTTAGCTGTAAAGATAACCACTTTTGCAAATACTACCTGGTGAGCACTTAGGGTGATGAATTGGAAAACAACGTGTAATTAATGATTTGCCTTGCAACACTGTGCCCACATACAGAGATTAAAAAGACACAGCATGCTTAAAAATAAGAATGCAAAAGCTAAACTCATCCACAAAATTGACTGAAACCACCACTGTGAGAACATAGCGGGGGCAGGAACAAAATTGCATAAGGTCATCTCACATCTGACATATGGTTCAGGTCCATTAGCCAGACATGGGCTTCCTTGCACAGCCAGACACAAACTCACAGAATCTGGCTGGACATGGCAAAAAACTGAAGAGCTTCTTCACTAGTACTCAGCAAACATGGATTTGGGGCTTTATAGAACCATCAGCTGGTACCATCTGTGACTGTCCTACTACTTCCAATTTCTGCAGGAAGCAAGACTTAGAAAGTCAGACAGGGAAAGACATTTATAGTCTCAGCTATTAGAGCTGCATAATCACAGAAAATTATTGCATAACCTCTGAAGTTGCCTATTTGGTTGTGAAGACCTTATATTTATACCAAAGCCTAGACTTCATCTTTCTTGGCCTCATCTACCTCTCCCAGCTAACATAAGTACTTGAAAGCAACTATACTATTTAGGAGCCTAAACCCATTGATTTTGTTGTGTTCCAAGTACACAGTGGAATACAACAGCTAATCTCACAAAACAGAAGTTCCTTTGGCATTTCTAATAATATATAATGTGCTGTAATATTTCAGTAAAATTCAAATTATTTTTTGAAATGTGAAATTCCATACATGTCAGTGAAGTCTCACAAAGATGAATTCCAGCCGTTATATGAAGCAGAAAAACCAAGGTAATAATATAAAGGCCATCAAGATCTGAAGGTATCCTGCCAATGAACTAGTTGAATGAGTGAAAAAAACTTTGCCAGAAATCTTAGGCTACCCTCATTATGAGGCAGCTTCATTTTGATCTGTAGAACAAAACACTATTACATTGCATAGGAAAAAAATGACACAGTGCTTTTCTGCAATTTACAAGTTTACTAAAAGAGCAACAGTCTGGGATTTGAATGATTCCAAGGACATTACATTGATTTGCTTATAGTATGAGGAGAGTATGCCTTAGGTAGACCTTTGTTGTCTATCATAAAAAGGCTTGCATATAGACCTTTTACAGACTCATTCTTAAAGATAAGAACACACAAATATCTCTGGAACTGGAACCAAGTCAAAAGGAATTTCATTCCCACAGCAATCCACACAAGTTGTTAGAAGAGACATGCTACTTTAAAAATTTTACTCTATGTGATTTGGCAGACATGAGTTTAAACTAATAATCAGTTAGCACCAGAGGAAAAACACACACACAAAAAGAAAAAGTCTCTTGACTGTAATTGTGTTGCCATCTGAAAACTTCAGAAAAAGCTTTTAAGATATTATTTACTATTTCACAGTGCCAACAGCATGCAGTGAGGTATCACAAAATGAAAAAAAAAAGATACAACTTCCATTTATCTTAATAGCAAAGATTTTTTGTTGTAACAAAATGAAGGAACCTGCATTCAGTGTAACCAATTTTGAAATTAGAAGCTAAAGAGAAGCATCACAGAGGGAAGAAGGTGCTTGATGAAAAGGCATTAAGCACCTGAAACTTCCATCAATTAACACTGTGCCTAAGTAGTGAGTGTAGTATCAAGACCTCATTAGTACCAGCTTCCTTCAGGTGACAATCACCATGATAGAGCCATCAGAACTGCTCTCCTTTTTCACACTTTAAGGTCAGGGATGTAGAGGTCAAGAAAAGGTTTGTTTTTCACTGAATTGTGACCCTGCGCAAAAGTGCTACCCATCAGGATTCAAATCTTACTGCCCTGCCACTCTATTACTCAGGTCAGAGACTAACAAGACATAAAGGAGCTGAAAGTGGAGGTAGAGGCACTCAAGTCAAATAGCCTCTTCTACCTTTTTCTTTTTCTTTTTTTTCTGTTTTTTAATTTTTTTTCTTTTTTTAAATTCAGAATATTTGCAGTAAGAGAGTTTAAGAATTGGAGAAGGAACATTTTAATAAAAACATAATTTTCACTAGTGTTATGGGTTTTCTTGGTGTGGGCCTAAATTTAGGTTTTGGATTTCAGGGTAGGCCTGAGGCTATCTTGACTTGAGCTGGGCTGAGCCGACATCTGACCTTCTAGCCAATAGTATTGTATTCCATACCATATTACGACATCATCTCAAAAGGGGTACGAGCCTGTATGGGAGTGGCTTAGTCAGTTGCTTCACAGCTGTGGTCCTAGGAGGACATGTTGTACTGTCCCAGGAGGGACGGGGAGGACCAGGCCCAGCACCATCTCACCACCATGTTATCTTAGGGAAGTAAAATGTTTGTTCTTAGTTTTTTTCTCTCTGCTAAAATGTATCTCTAGGGAATTAATTTCTCTAGAATAATTTGGAGTTGAATAGTGAAATTTGTGTGTTTACTGGGGAGTGGGAAGTTATTTCTTGTTTTTTACAACTTGTGTGTATGTTATATTGTAGTCTGTCTTAATTTTTTTCTTTTCTGTATAAATATATATAGCTAGTTTAAGCATAAACAAGTTTCTAGTTTTTTTTTTTCCTTTCTCCCTTTTCTCAGTGAGGAGGGAAGCTGACTCTGTTATTGGGCAGTTGGCATTTTGCCAGCTCAACCCAAGACAACTAGCCCAAGGTTTAGCTTAAACCTCTTGATACATCTGAAGTCTAACACTGTGCATGGTCAATTAAATTCAGTACTTCAAGATTTATACCTATCCATCAGGAGTCACTTTTTTCCAAAGCTTGAACAGGAAACTTCCATCCCTGTACCAACAGATCAGCCTTTCTACCACATAAACATCCTAAGAAAACAAGTTAATCTGTCAATAGCTCGAGGCTTTAATTTTAACATTTGCATGGGGTGGCTTCAACAGTACATGGCAAATCCTATTTGCACATCACCTTCTGCCCCTTTCTTCAAAATCCCTTGAAGCAGCAGATACCGGCCAGTAATAACTGATGTTACTACCTAATTGCAGGGGATACAGATATAAATGAAAATGAAGTTTTATCAGGAATACACATATTAAAAAAAAAAATGGAGAGAAAATTTCTGCCAATTCCTATATCTGAGGGGTCACTGCCGTTTTGCAAAAAAATCTGTCTCTGAATGAACTTGTCTTACAAAACTGCAGTCCAGATCATTCCCTCTTTTTCTTCATAAACTATCAGATGTCTAATATGGAAAATAGCCTTTTTTCCTAAAATGTTAATGTTTGGATGGTATGAGGCATTTGGGGGTCTTGGGGCTGTTTCAATTCCATTTTTTTTCCTGATGATATTTGAAGGGATAATTGATTAAATCTCACTTATTTTTACAGGTGTTAGAGAGGTGAAGTGTCAGGCACTAGCAATAACAATGTGTATGGGAAAAAAGCTACTCAGAAACCCCACACAACAACAGTAGTCCAAAGTGCTTTAATACTACAGAATAAAAGAATGTGAAAGTGTACTAGCAAGAGTATAATTCAACATTTTCTGTTGATTCGGTGGCACATACATGCATTTCATTTTGATATTTATAAATAATTTCATAATTGAAGACCTTGGCATATCTATTAAAGGTCATAAAATAGCTAAAACAAGGCTAAGTTCATAATTTAGACATTGCCTCCTTTTTTATACTTAACATTCTTACGTTAGCTGTTTTATGGCCTGAAATATCCAAGAAAAGACAAAAATAAAGCAAAAATATTTTGTGGAGGATCAAAGGGCATCATGCATAGACCAATATGATCAGGTGAATGCCATTTATTCAGATCGCACATGTGCCTATCATAACCTAAAGCATTGCTCACACACCCCGTTCCTTATGCAGATTGGCAAATTGAGTATGTTCACACAACAGAATAACATCTCTCATTGGTTACACACAAAGGTCCACGAATACAATGTTTACATTAAACTACTTCAGCATACTTCTTTCCCATAGCTGATCTCAAGTGTCTTGCCTCAGCTTATCTCTCCACCAGCTTCAGAGAATGTAAACAGGCGGGATTGCTCACATTTCCATTCTCTGTAAGAAATTCTTCCC
>VWZD01006496.1:84018-119739 GCA_013396695.1 Sakesphorus luctuosus
AAAATTATCCTATGGAAACCCATAGGAGCACACACAGTTTGCTAATTTGTGCAGTACAGGATGAGTGTTTAGTGTATGCAAAAAGGATATGAGTTTTGGTTTTCAAACTAATTTCTCAGTAATTAGACAACATCTCTGTCTCATGCGAATTGAATCAAAAGAGTTCATGATCATAAGTGTCTCAGCAGATGAGACAACTCTAAGTGGGATTTCTCTTTCTCTTTTTTCCTTTTTTTTCCTTGAAAATCAGTCTTATTTCAAGCAATAAACTTTGCATTTCAATTCAAACACCATATGTTTACAAATAATTTCTAGAACAGCAACAAAACCCCCCAATCTGTCCAAGTGTATAGGAAAGGTCTTCCTCAAATTCAGCACAAAAATCCCATCCTAGATGGTTTCCGTTTTTCTGGTGCTACTTTTCAAAACTCTATCTTCAAGGAAGTGACCTGGAGAGGTTCCAAAAACTTGAGCTTCAAACAGAAGCTAACAGAGCTGCAGGTGCTGTGCATTTCCATCCACTAGGAACTTGCTAATCCTAGTTCAACTTCTTTCTAGCTCAACACCTCCCACAAGGAAATATGAGATTTCTCTCTCCCTTAAGCTTGCTCACATATAAATTTACAGCAAGGGCAGTCTGAATCATCTCCCAAGTGCCAGCACTATTTCTAAACTACTAATGTTCCGGTGAAGGCTCTTGACCTGGTAAGTCAGGTTTGGCACAAATAGCTCCAGTCCCCTTTTAGAGCAGGGTTGGGTACTAAAATAGTTCAGGTCTCCTTCACTGTTCAAGGCAAGGCTTTTTCTGATAGCTGTACCATGACATTCATCATCTACAATTGCATTTAGAAAAATTGCATCCCTTTACACATCATACCTACACTCATCTAGAGAGCAGTTATTTCATCTCAGCTGCTGTTTCAACACAGACTTCAAGTAGTTTAAGCAAGAGTCTTGTGCCCCAAGGGTTCCCAAAATCAGAGGGACTGTTTAACTTGCATTGCAGGATAAGTATGAATGTAATGAACAGCTATGCTGTAAATGCATGCAGTTCTGTAGCAGAAAAAAAAGCCTATAAGGAAGGGACAGCTGAATCCTTTCCACGTGGAACTGGAGTTTCATTCAACCCTTAGAAAGACAGATAGGTCTCACTTTTCAACTTCGTGTATCTCTGTACTAGATACAAGGTAAAATTTAATATATGCCATGGCAACATTCACCATAGCTTGCTGAGTCTGTTCTGTTTTAAATATTTAGCTTTGATTACATTTGAGGTACAACTTTTGTGCACAGATCCATATTTAAATCCTTTAATTTTTTTTGCAATTCTATGTATTCCAACTCAGACAGAAGGGTGGGGTTGAGGGGAGCCCTATACTGGATTTTTGCTTACAAACCGTGTTTCATTGTCCTCATCCAATGCTACCATGACTGGTGGAATTACAGGTCAGAGCAGGTTGGACTGCATGGGACCTCAAGAGGTATCATGAACATCAAGAGGAGACTAGTTCCATCAGCATTCCTTATTTGCCCTCAACCAGCCTTCCATATCGACCAGGTATGATAAACCTGATGACCAGAGACTGCATTTCCTGCAGTCCTGAAACATGTTTTGGCCCTGAAGGCTGAGTTTAGACCTTCTTCCAAAAGCTATACTTAAGATTTTTGAGGTTTTGAGTATAGCCATTTCTGAGAAAAAAAGATGAAAAAACCATGATCACTGCCTTACCAGGCTAGCTCTTCTTACAAATAACAGATACAGTGGGAAACACGTTTCCTCTGTCACCAAACTCCCACTGAATATGAGATGCATCACTACATTACCTTCACCTCCTTCACTCTCACAACAGCTGTGCTGCCTAACAGATTATAGTCCCAAAATACTAGCAATAAAAATTGATCTACAGTGCATTGCTAAAGCAGAATCAGAGCACAGAATTTAGAAGCCTTTCAAGTAATACTTTGGGGTTTTGGTTTTTTATTTTTTGTCATTTTCATAAAGGGTTTTTTTGTATACATTTACTTTGTTGATATGGTTTGCAAGTCAGGCATAACAGTGATGGAGATGAAACCAAACATATTTGTAAATTGCTTTTTTGGGGAAACTTAGGAAGAGCTTAGAAAAAAAAACAACATCAGACTTGCCTCTGTAGAGATGCTACTGGAAAGATAAGAAAAAATAACGTTTGGGCTTGAGAGAGAAGAATGTTAGCCCATCACTCAGGTGTCAAAATGCTGGAGTTTAAAACAAAAGCAAAGCAACAGCAGATTACTGAGAAGGTCCTTCACTACACTGAAAAACAATGCCACAGCCATGAGAATATAAGGTTAATGTTTATATTTAGCATGTTGCTGCTCAGACTTTGACCACCAACTTGCTCAATTTTCTCCATTGTTTTGTTTTTACAGACTGTATGAACTTACGTAGTGAACAGCAGCCATATACTAAAAACATAGCACACTGATCCAGCATCAACATGCAGCCTCTATCTGCATACAGCTAACTGGTATTTAGTCTTCATTGACAAGTGTGGGGTGATGGTCCCTGATAAGGCCTGATGGGTTGAGGGAGACGCCTCAGCCCCCCTGGAGGGGTGCTCCAAGCAGAAGACAAAAGCAAGGCAAACTGATAAGATTAACAAAGGACGTAGTGTTAAGAAATAGCATGGCCTTCCTTTACGCTATCTTCTATGACTGCTCAAGGGCCCACCACCCCTCTAGGGCATCTGCATCACTCCCCCAGTAGAATGACTATTAGTCACAAAACCACATGAAGGAAAAAAAAGGTATAAAATTGTGGAGTTTAAACTACAGCTGGGAGGGGAAAATGCCATGACTCTGTGAGGGTAACTTCTGCAGCTTGTCCTGTCTCCTCCTACCTCCTGGAACAATGTAGGGGTGAGAAGACCATGTGCTTTCTATTTTCCTATACTTCACTTTCTTAACTTTACTTTCTTACAAAGCTTATTCCTTTATACATTCTATCTTACATCTTATGCTAACAGCTACTTTGATTCTTGCTTTATAAACATCTTTTTTCCTGACTGTGTTTTGCTGCCTTAATACTAACTACAGTAACTTGCTTCACACTTTGCTACTTTATATTGGTTATTGCTTTTTGCTATTCTTACTTTATAAGACCAGCTCTGTTTTGCAACTACAGTAACTTGCTTTACTTTCAATGTGTAGTTTCTTTTTCAACATGTGTGTTGATAAGAAGCAGTTCTGTTCTTTCCTTCTGTTTTGTGTTACAGAGAGAGTGGTGTGCAAGATATTTTATTGTCCTATGTTATTCAGAGAGTGTGTAGATAAGTGTTTTAGATGGCTGTGTTTTTAGTTAGTAGTTCTTTGTTGCTGGTTTCTGTCTGGGATACATTGCTGTATTGTAACTTGAGTTTAGTGTGTTTGTCTCTGTAAAATGTGTTTTGTGCTGGTTTCTTTTGGGGTCTTTTATTATCAATTAAATACAATCTTGCAGCTGAACATCATCACCGGCAAAGCGGAACCCACAATAACTGTCACATATTTGTATTAATAAATGTTATTTCTGGAGCGGTTGTGAGAAAAGTTCTTTTCTGGCTTAAGTGTAGCTTCATATTAGAAGTCAGAAACCCTTCCAACCTGTGGGCTGTCCATTAGTTGACAGACAGTGTCGGAGACATAAGGCTCTGATTGTCTAGAAGCGCTAATAGCTAATAACTTCTATTAATACAGTTAAGAGTAGAAATCTTTGCATTTCTGTCTCCCTCCTCCCTTTAACGTGACAGCATGCCATTTCCAAACAAAAGCATAAGTTTGAAAAATGCCTGCTCATGAAATGACACTGCAGTGAAATTACATGCTGGTCAAGAGAATAGATAGATGGCACCTTTTCTGAAGGAGATGGGTGTATACCAGCTTTAAGAGCTTTAGTTTGCCATGAGTTGTGCCTGATGTTGCATTAAAATTTGTCACATTGCAATCCAAGATAAAGAAGCCTTTTATATACACCTATTCCACAGCCTTAACGTTTCATAGGGGGGAAAAAAGCCATATTCTAGGCTTTATGTATCTCCAAAGACTAAAGATCAGTGGTCTGCTCAGAGTATCTGCAAGAGCAGTAACTGTTGAGACAGTAAAATATGCTGCATGTGCTCTGCCTACAGCAATATGATAGACATTACTAAGTTTTATTGTTAGTAATCACAATAATGCTTAAAAGCACAGGGCTTTTGAAAAAATATAAAAATGACAGCTTTGTGCTGCCTGTTCATAGCTATAAACTGTTTGTTTGGTTTATTAATGGAGAATTTCTCTGGAGGGTTAATATTTAAATTTTGGATATCTAGGCATATTCCCTGCATTTCATGTTACCTGGTCAGTCAGCAACATCTCACAGTCTGCCCAGAATTTTAAGCTAGCTCAGGAATTGGTAGACATTCAGCCTGTGTTTTAGAAGTGCATTGATCTATGACACACACAAACCAGACATACCAGATCTGGCCAATTGAACCAGGCTTCTCTCACAAAAACCTCTGTTAAACCAGTTGCTCAGATGCTGCAACTTAGAGTAGCCAGTTCTAAAACCACACTAGACTGTGTCAGCTGAAGTCGAAATCCCTGTGCATTTGCCCCAAGTCACACTACATTAAGTCATATTTTGGCAATATCAATATTCAGACTTCCACCTGTTAACTGCATAATTTCCAGTGAAATCCCACATACCTGAACTCCCAGTGCTCCTTTAGGGCTCATCCTCGGCTGGTGTAAGTACAGTTTCACCAAGTTTGTATGAGAACATTTCCTATCAAAATCATTGCACAAAGTAACAACCTGTATGACCAGACTTTGTGAATGAAGATTTCAGAAGGGCTCTCCCCACATGGGTGTGCCCTTCCAGCCTGCACAGTGGATTTTTTAGGTGAGGCACAGCATGCATGGAATTGGCCCCATCTTTTAAGTCCTAAGGTCCATTTGCCATGGCTGAGCGAGCTTGGACAGTGACAGTGAAGTCCTCAGGACTGTCTACAGCACCTGGTACTAACCAGGGCTGACCCTGCTTAGCATCCAAGATCTGATGGGATCGGATGGCAGGGAGGCATTTAACTGCCAGGGGACGGTCCCCACTGAGACTCGAACTCAGGTCCTTGGGATTCAGAGTCCAGAGTGCTCTCCTTTACACCTTGGGACTGCCCTAACAAAGTAACAACCATATAACATGCAAAATGCATGTTCCATGCACAGACAGGTAGCAGGAACTTCATCCTGACAGAGGAGCAGCTATTAAGAGAAGGTCACAGGGAGTCCTCAAAGCCTTGAAAAACTTTCATGGCAATGCCATTCTTGGAGCAAAATAACTTCTTGAATTAATGATTTAAATTACTCAAATATTTTGTACTAGTCTAAAATAAGAATTATGGCTTATGTTCTGATGAATTATTGCTTTAGTAGTTACTGAGTTCCATGCTTTGGTGTCGCATAACTGTATTTATTAACTGAAACATAAGAAAACAAGAGTTTTTCTTACACCAAGCAGAATAAATCCTGAGTTTCATCTCCACTGTTAAGAAGTTCTGGACACTTTTATTATTGTCCTGCAATTCATGAAGTCATTTTCACTAGACATTCATAGAAAAAAAAAATTTGCAAAATGTCAGAGAAATGGCAGTATCCTGGGTGAAAATTTATGTGAGGCATGGTGGACTCAAATTCACTGGTCTTATTTGCACAGGCATCAAAACACCAGCATGACTTTGCTATCTACTTCCTATGCCAACCTGGATATCACCTCCTTCTCTTGTCTCTCAACTTCTCTTTTTCCTAAGGAAATCCAAAATGTCAGGAGTTTGACTAAAAAGGTAGGTATAGGTTTCACCATGTCCACCAGCTCTATAGTCCTAATTGAGGCACAAAACTTACCTTTCAGCTGCATTCGTGCACACACAAAGCCATTCTACACAAAGAATGAATAAAAGCCAGTGCAGCATTTTTTAGTCTTTTACCTCACTTCTTTGATTGGACACAGCGCCATGAATAATTCTCAAATGGGAAAACAATCCTAGTTTGTTATAGAGCGTTGAGGGGAAGGGAAAATCGTTCCTGCCTGTCTGCCAGAGCTAGGGAGCGCTGAGAAAGAGATGTGGTCGGTCTAGGACATAAGAGGCAAAACCAGTTTATTGTAAAATACATGAGGCTTTCATGAGGTCCCAGGGGTAGGGTGCTAAAGCTGGGACTGGATTGGGTAAGAACTCCGAACAGGGAAGTGGCTTAGGTGCTCGGCTAGCAAATAGGAAAACAGAGGGACCAACACCCAGTAGAAATCCATGGTTTCGGGACAGACAGGGGTGGTAGCCAATAGGATTAGGACGGAGATGGAAGCCAGAAACAGCTGCAGCTATGCTGCCCCGGGTGGCACCAGCTCCATGAGGCAGAGGCATTCCAGCACAAAGCTCTTCCTGCTCGGACCAGTAGGGGCCACCCCAGTTTGTCCCAGAGCTGCAGGGGGCAGCTTTGTGCAAGTTCTGGTTGCTGCCACTGTTCCAGCAGTACAGAGGAGAGGGGTGGGGGCACCCTCCGGGCAGCACCATGCCGGCAGAGAAGACAATGCCTGTGCTTAACGAGCAAAATGAGTTACTGGTGGCAATGCCTCTGGGAAAGAGAAAGAAGAGAGGTGGGTGGATACAATGGGGACAGGGGGGGCAGGGATACAATGTAGGGAGAGAGGATACAGAAACTTTGTAACTAAAAACCCAGGACATGCAAAACGCATAACTTTAAAACTTCAACAAGTCTCTCATGTATGCAGCTTCTCAGGTTCAGGGTGCTTTCCCAGTGCTCTTCTCCTTGAGGCCCACAGTCAAAGCTTGTTCTTTCCACACTTCATAGTCTGGTGTGTTTCCCATAATTCCTCCTTTTTTGTTTTTTAAGGATACGAAAGCCTGATCAGAGTTATGCCAAATAAGGAATTGAAAACACTTGAATATACAAGGGAGGACACAAACAATGTTTAATAACAAACAAACCTAACAGGAATCTTCTTAGGGGCAGGGAAAGTCCTTTAAAAGAAAGCCAACTAGACATATCATTCCAACCACCTTCATCTGATTTGAGGATTTGTTGGACAAGGGAACGAATTTCTTGAATGTGTGAGTGAACGGATTGGGAATGATCTGAAAAATTTAGACAACACAGTCCCTCAAACTCACTGCAACCATGTTCATTAACCAGTAATAGAAAATCAATTGCAGCTCAATTCTGCACCATGGCTTTTTTGATTTCTGGAGTGTCTAGCAGCAGTTCTTCTAGCACTGCTGCTAGTTCTGTTTGCCTTTTTGGCTAACCAGCATCCCATTCTTCTGAGCAAATCCAGAGCATCTGTTGTGCCAATGGCTGGAATTACTATGCTGCCCCAGGTATCTTGGCTGTGGGACCAGAAGTGAAGGTTAGAATCACAATCTGCGGTGAACTGTTTCAAATTTTGAAATTTAGAAAGGGGATGCTGTTGAGCCGAAGAGTGAGTGGTGTCTGGAAGGACTATTTTTTTCACCATTGACCCTTTGATGTATGGCACCTCACTGTCTTCTAATTGCCGCTCTGCAGACAAGTCTTGCCTTTCATAGTGGACTGTGATATCATGCTTTGTAATTTTTTGGGGTGAATTAATGTTTAGGGAAGGAATTATTTTTGCAGGATTGTACAAGCTCAATTGACCAGAGGTGCACGGTTCTCTGACTGCCCTCTGAGAGACTGATTTCCATATCCGAAAACTATAGATAAGACGCACAGTCTGGGGGAGGACAACAGACTATGTGAAGATTGGATCTCATAAGTTAGTTTGTCTTTGCACCAGAACTCAAAATTTCAGTAGGCTCCATAAGATGTCACATTGAGCTGCCACTTGCTCTCCCTCTCTTTTCTGAATTAAAATAGAAGCAATGGGCTGAGGGGAGGGTACCTAAAATTTCTAATGTTTTGGGATAACTTGTTTCATATAAAAGGGACTTCAGGTTTGTTTTGCAATTTTGGAGCTGGTGGACACAGGAAACAATCATGTTACTATCTTTNTTTAATAACAAACAAACCTAACAGGAATCTTCTTAGGGGCAGGGAAAGTCCTTTAAAAGAAAGCCAACTAGACATATCATTCCAACCACCTTCATCTGATTTGAGGATTTGTTGGACAAGGGAACGAATTTCTTGAATGTGTGAGTGAACGGATTGGGAATGATCTGAAAAATTTAGACAACACAGTCCCTCAAACTCACTGCAACCATGTTCATTAACCAGTAATAGAAAATCAATTGCAGCTCAATTCTGCACCATGGCTTTTTTGATTTCTGGAGTGTCTAGCAGCAGTTCTTCTAGCACTGCTGCTAGTTCTGTTTGCCTTTTTGGCTAACCAGCATCCCATTCTTCTGAGCAAATCCAGAGCATCTGTTGTGCCAATGGCTGGAATTACTATGCTGCCCCAGGTATCTTGGCTGTGGGACCAGAAGTGAAGGTTAGAATCACAATCTGCGGTGAACTGTTTCAAATTTTGAAATTTAGAAAGGGGATGCTGTTGAGCCGAAGAGTGAGTGGTGTCTGGAAGGACTATTTTTTTCACCATTGACCCTTTGATGTATGGCACCTCACTGTCTTCTAATTGCCGCTCTGCAGACAAGTCTTGCCTTTCATAGTGGACTGTGATATCATGCTTTGTAATTTTTTGGGGTGAATTAATGTTTAGGGAAGGAATTATTTTTGCAGGATTGTACAAGCTCAATTGACCAGAGGTGCACGGTTCTCTGACTGCCCTCTGAGAGACTGATTTCCATATCCGAAAACTATAGATAAGACGCACAGTCTGGGGGAGGACAACAGACTATGTGAAGATTGGATCTCATAAGTTAGTTTGTCTTTGCACCAGAACTCAAAATTTCAGTAGGCTCCATAAGATGTCACATTGAGCTGCCACTTGCTCTCCCTCTCTTTTCTGAATTAAAATAGAAGCAATGGGCTGAGGGGAGGGTACCTAAAATTTCTAATGTTTTGGGATAACTTGTTTCATATAAAAGGGACTTCAGGTTTGTTTTGCAATTTTGGAGCTGGTGGACACAGGAAACAATCATGTTACTATCTTTGCCTGAGTCATTACACCTAGGGAAATATTGCTCTTGTAATACAGACTTGAGGGGACCAGGGGATTGCAACTAAGTATGTTTTGAGTGGGTTAGAGGAACATGTAACTGAAAGACACAGGGAATCACTTTTCAAGGATTTAGCCAGAGAAAACCATAAGTTTCTATGATTAGCTGTGACCCAATCTGGAAGTGGAGGAGATGTAGTAGAAGGCTGTGATGTGGTGACTGGGTGGATCAGGATGATGGTGATGATGGAGATGATCATGATGGTGGTTAGTTGTTGTGGTGAAGCTGCACTAGGCGTGACAGAACCCACTTCAGACCGGAACCTGTGCAGACACAAATGTGCCCCCTCCCCTAGGTGTTGAGGGGGAGTGGACCAACTCATTCACCTATTATAACATCTTTATAGATAACTGTGTTATCAGTATTAACTTTGTTCCTGTAGGCATTAAAATGTCTCTCTATGGGTGATGTGTCTTGATATAATCTTTTCAAAAAATTAATGACATATAACGCTTTGTTTAATTTTTCCTGTGGTATGAGTCCGATTGCAGTGTTTTGCAAGTTTGGTTAGCATGTTATTAAGTGGTTTATGGGTGCACTTTACCACTGCTTGACCAGTGGGAGACTGTGGGATTCCGATCACATGGGAGATACCCCATATGTTGAAAAATTCTTTTAAAGACTGGGAAGTGTATTCAGGCCTGTTATCTGTTTTTATCATTTTGAGGACGCTAAGAATATATACTGCTGCTGAAAGATGTCTCTGGACATCTTGGGCTTCGTACCCAGCATGTGCTGTTGCTACAATCGCAGCAGAACACGTGTCTATGCATACGTGAATGTATTTTAATTTCCCAAAGAGTGAATAGTGTGTTATGTCTGTCTGCCAAATATCAAGTGGGTTAATGCCATGAGGGGTTACCCCCTCAGATGGCAGAGGAGTGAATCTCTGGCAGTCAAGGCATGCAGAAATAATTGCTTTTGTTTGAGCTATTGTGAGGTGGAATTCTTTTTGCAAGATTTTGCGTTTTGGTGGAAGAAACTGTGTGACAGCTCTGCCTTTTTGAAATTGTTAGGAACTGCAGCAGTTTGTGCAAGGTGTTCTGTATTTGCTATTTGGTCTGCCATACGATTTCCTGCTGTGATAGGTCCTGGAAAAGAAGTGTGAGAATGAATATGGATTATGTGGAATTTGTGTTTGTGATGGATAATCTCATAGAGTAGTGTTTTCAACATGTGGGCCAATTGTAATTTAGAGATTTCTTTTAGATATGAATTTTCAATGCATTGAACAACACCAACGACATAGGTCAAATCAGAAACAATGTTCAAAGGCTCTGGAAATAGATGAAATGCACTTATGACCGCAGAGAGCGTCTCTATCTGAGAGGAACCTATTACCTTGCGTGTGTCATATACCCATTTTCCTGCTTTTAACCAGGTGACAACTGCACTAGATGTTTTTTCCAGAACCATCTGTGAGAACAGTTCTAGCACTTGTTAGTGGCACCAATGAAAAGTTGTGTGTTAGTTCTGGTTGGGTGAAGGCTAGCATCTGCATAAAAGGAACAGAGGGAAGGTGAACAGAAAATTGACCACTGTAATCTGCAATGGCTAATTAAAAATCAGAGCTCTGGATCTGCAACAGGGTTAGTTCAACAGTAGACAGTGGAACATAAATAACATCTGCATTCTTTCCCAAGAGCTCCCACAGCTGCAGTCTGCCTTTATGGGACATCTTGGAGAGCATCTCAGGATAGGTAGTGATGGATTTAGAAAACTGAAAGCTTAAAAACATCCATTCCCATAACAGAAAGTCTTTGTTTTTTATGTGTAATTGTCCTGTTACAGCATAGGGCTGTTTGATACCTTTTAAAATTGCTAGCATCACGAGTAAACCTAACACTTTTCTTCTACTTTGGCAGGAACTCAGTTTTTGGTCTATCTCTTGTAAAACCTCCTGACCCTTTGGTGTGAGATTTTGAGGGAAGTTTAAAGTCCACTTCTCCTTTTAGGAGTTGGAATAGTGGTTCTAGTGTATCTGTGGTTATACCCAGGATGGGCCTAGCCCAGTTTCTTAAACCCAAGAGGGACTGTAAGTCATTTAAGGTACAGATTTTGCTGGGTAAAGTGAGAGTCTGAGGCTGGATGGTGGTGTTGTTAATTTTAAACCCAAGGTATTTCCATAGCACAGTCACTTTTCTTTTCCTGGTGCAATTTTAAGGCCGTGTGTGAGGAGTGCAGCTTTCACAGATACGTGTACTTGTATGAGAAGATCTTCGGATTCAGCAGCCAGGAGGATGTCATCCATGTAGTGGTACACAATGGTTGTTGGGAACTGCTGGCACATGGATGTGTTGTTTCTCATTCCCTGGGGGAGAACAGTCCAGTGGAAGTGATGAGAAGGTTTTTCTGCATTGATGGAAGGCATGATGAAGGCAAACCTGCAAGAGTCTCTAGGGTTTAAGGCGAAGTTAAAAAAGCAGTCTTTGATGTCAACAATAGGCTAGTGGGAGGGTATCATTGCTGGTGAATGAAGTCCTGGTAGGAGAGCTGCCATTGGCTCTATTATTTTATTAAGTTTTTTAAATCATGCAGCAGTCTCCACTTTCTATTGGATTTCTGTATTGTCAAAAAGGGTAAGTTCCAAGGACTGTCTGTTTTTACAAGACGTCCTTTGGCTTGTTGTTCATCCACTAGCAGGTTTATTTGTTTCAATTTCTCTGTCTTTAAGGGCCACTGGCAAACCCAGATATGCTTATCAGACAGCCAAGTGAGGGCAGGAGACTGTGGCGCACCAGTGGCCATTAGGCTAAATTTGATGTGGTAAGATGGACTCCCCATTGTCCTATAATATCCCTTCCCTGCAAGGTCGTGGGAATATTAAGGACATATGGCCTGGTAGATGCAGCTTTACCTTCTGGCCCTTCAATTAGCAAGGTGAAGACGCTTTGGAGCGGTGACTGAGCTCCTCCTACACCACTGATGTTGATGCAGGGCTGGGTGGTGTCCCATTCCTTTGGCCAGTCCTTTTCTGTGAAGATCATCACGTCTGCTCCAGTACCTACAAGATGTTTAACTTGAATGGAGTGGTTAGTGTTGGGAAAAACCAGCACATTTTAGCATTGGCCTTTCAAGTAAAATGGATTGTGACCACTGAACCAAAGGCATCGAGTCCAGAGTGTTGTCTGTAGCAGGATCAATAGAGGTTAAAGTAGCAATAGGTGTTTCTTCATCAAGCTCTAGAGGTGGAAAGAGAGCTTTCAGTTTTACCTGTAAGACTTTTGTGTTATCAACAGTCATCGTTTGAGGAATAACAATTAATCTAGTGTCATTTGAAGCAGCAATTCCAGTCTGAATGTAGTTTACTGCTGGTACTTGCAGGCTGTCTTTTGGTGTCAGGAGAACCATTTGGAGACTGTCACTGTTTATTGTAACTTGGACAAGAGATGCCAGATCCACCCTAGGGATACTTGCTTGGGGTCTCCCTCTGGGACTGCTGGAAGCAATTGGGTGTGATTTGCTTGTGGGGCATTTTTTATTGTCACACTGCCCTTCGCATTCTGTTCCTTGTTTCTCTGAAGTGAAAGCAATTTCTGAGCTGCCTTGAGTGAAAATGGTTTCCCATCTTTATCAAAAAGCGATCTGCAATTACTTGCCCAGTGAAGTCCCTTTTTACAGCGAGGACATAAACTGGGTGGCACTGGTTTTCTTTTTCAGCTCTGGGCAATCCTTTTTGAGATGTCCAGTCTGTTGACAATGCTGGCAGGTACTGTCTTTTGGTTCCTGTTGTACTGCCATGGCTTCTACCATCAGGGATTTGGTGTATGTATGTGACCCTACATTTTTGCAGGTTATGACCATATCCATTAGAGTTGGATCCTTCAGGGTTTTTGATATTGCTTGACAATCGTCATTAGCTTGTTCAATCGCCAGTTACCAAACCAGTGCATCTTGTGCTTGTAGCTGTTTAATTTGTTTGGAAATAGCATCTTTCAGTCTTTCAGCAAAGGCAATAAATAGCTCTGTAGGTCTCTGTTGTACTTGTGTGAATGATGGGGTGGCTTCAGACACTTCAACAATGGTTTGAATCACCTCAAAAGCCAAATTCTTTGATATTTCCAATTGATTTAAAGGAATTCTTGATTGTGCCAAATTAGAAATACATGGTCCAACTCCAAACAGTCTGTAAAAGTGTCTAGTACTGGCACACCAGTGGTGGAGAAAGTAAGTTCTACCTGTTTTCTAATTAGCCCTTGCCATTCATCTTCAAATATCGAGGTTTGAATGTGTGTGAAATACATGTTAGGTAGTGTCTTAATGTCATTTGGTCTGAATGTGTATGCCGTGAAAAGCAACTTTAAAATGCTAGTATCATAAGGGGAATTTAAGCCATACTTGGAAACTGTGTTACTCATGTCTTTCAGAACAGGGAAAAGTACAGGTTCACAGACAGGTTGGTTGTTAGGTGCAACAGCTGACAGGGGCTCCAGGTCCCAGGGGTTTAGCCCATTACCTGGCTAGGGTGTGCTCCCCTGCTGTCCCTCACCATGTGGCCTCCAGGGACCCCGAACAGAGCCACACAGAGACCACAGGAGAGGAACAAGGGTAAGGGTATGAAAAGGTTTTGGGTGGCTCAAAAAACCACCAGTAGTGAGCAAGGGGGGGATTTGGACTTTTGTCAATAGGAATCCAGGGTTAACAACCAATAGACTAGAATAAATAAGAACCAATGAGAAAACTTCTTGAAACTTCCTTCCAGAACACTACATACATTCCTAAGGGCTGAGATAACAGTTATCTCAGGGGATTTTGGGAAGAAAAACAGTGACTTATTTAATAAGAACAAAGGAATACATTTTGTGCATTTATACAACAGTAAAAACCTCTGGTTTTAGGCATTTGTGTTAGCTTCTTCATCTTCTTCACAACTCCATTTCTGACAGGACTTCTTCCATTGCAGATACTGTAAATCCATCGCTACAGTTAGGGTGGTAAAAAACAGGGAATGCTTTAAATAAATCCAAATCCAAATCCTCTACTGCTGTTGCTTGTCTGGCATGAGAGTAGGGATAGGTTTGCTTACCAGGGGTGGTGTGATTGTGGCTATGGGGGCTGCCATCTTGGCTCATGACTTCTGTAAACACAGAATAGGGCAGGGCAGGGGGAGTGGCCTCTTCCCTGGAGAGGGGGGTGCCACTCGGTAGTACGGCTAGGGTGACAGCACCACCCAGCTGTGCAGCGTGATAACTGCAGCTCGGTGGTACGGCTGCGTGGACAGCGCCACCTAGCGGTAAGGTGGGATAACTGCAGCTTCGTGGGATTACACAATCAGCAGTGTTTCTTGGTGGCACTGCAGAAAAATTGCCACCTGGGAGTGAGGTGTTTATATATTTCCCTGTGGCGTTTTGAAGGAAATGCCCCCATGTTTTTCGAGTTTTTTTGTTTTTTCAAAGCTGCGGTGAGGGAAATAAGGAGAAATACTGCACAGCTGCTTACTACCTTTTCCTCAGTCTGGTGAAATCCAGATCGCTGAGCTGTGGGACACTGCACTGCATGGGAAGCTCCAGCACTTCATGCTTGAGTCAGGAATCCTGGAGAAAGGTCTACATGGTAGAAATTCTGTCTGAATTCGAGTTGGCCACCAATTATATAGCATAGAGAGGAAGGGAAAATGGTTCCTACCTCTCCCCCAGAGCTCAGGAGCACTGAGAAAGAGATGTGGTGGGTCCAGGGGACGAGAGGCAAAAATGGTTTATTGCGAAGTACATGAGGCTTTCATGAGGTCCCAGGGAGAAGGTGCTAGAGAAGGGACTGGATTGGGTATGAACTCCGAACAGGGAAGTGGCTTAGGAGGAAAATGGAGGGACCAACACCCAATAGAAATCCATGGTTTCGGGACAGACAGGGGTGGTAGCCATTAGGATTAAGACAAGGGCAGCAGCGGGAAGCCGCCACAGCCATGCCGCCCCAGGTGGCACTGGCTCCACGAGGCAGAGGCATTCTGGCACAGAGCCGCCCCTTCTTGGACTGGCAAGGACCACCCCGGTTCGTCCCAGAGCTGCAGGGGGCGGTTCTGTGCAAGTTCTGGTTGCTGCCGCTGCTCTGGCAGTGTGTGTGAGAGGGGCGGGGGCAGCCCCCGGGCAGCACCGTGCCATGCTGGCAGACAATGCCTGCACTTACTGAGCACAATGAGTCAGCAGTAAAGATGACTTCAGGGAAGAGAGGAGATAACAGGTGCCGGGTGGGTAAAATACAGGGTGGGGTTGGAGGCCGGGGGGNTGTGTTTCACACAGTTTGTTAATACTTTTCAGTAGAAAATTAATATTGATAGCTGCAGGCTTCAGAAGTTCACAACCTTGAGAATCTTGAAAATGTGGTGACATTTACACCATTCCTCTTAGCTTTAGTTTGGATTGATAGGAGCTATCTGGTTCATCCTCAGAAACTAATGAATGCCTGTAACACTGACTGAGAAAGAAACATGAACTGGAAAAGAGCTCTTCTCTGGTTTCTCATCATTTCTGTTGTCAAGGAAACAGCTTCCCCTCAATGAATGGCATGAGGTCAGACCAGCTGCTTCCTCCAAGGGCTAGCTCCTCAACATCTCAAGGCTGCATTGAACAGATAAGAAATAAAACAGAATAAATGCACATCTCTCTAAAAAAAAGACCACTTGAAACAAAATTCAGCAGAAATACAGATTTTCTAATTACATGTTTTGAGCATGGCAGCACAAGAGCTGTCTCTCAGAGACATCATAAATACAAGATAATAACAAAACATGGTCATTAAAGATCCCATACCATCTTTCCATAAGATTAAATACATTGCTAGTCGCAGTGTCTTGGCTGTGCTCCATCTTGAATGATTGAATTCTGGATAAGACACCGAAATTCCTCTGGCACTCAACATGACAAGAAAGTTTTCATCACTTCCTTTTGTAAAGCGCCAGCGGTCATTGCTATTGCCATTATAATGGCTTTACTCCACCAAAATGCCCAGGAGAAATGCACATTCATTCCCCAAATGACACAAACAAACCCATAATTCCATGTGTGGTAGTCTAGGCCTTAGTTTTAGTAGGCCATAGTTTTATAAGGCCCTGAAGGTGCTTTGAGATTAGAGAGAATCATAGAATTAGAATCGATTGGGCTGGAAAAGACCTCCAAGATCATCAAGTCCAACCCTTGGTCCAACTCCAGTCCGTTCACTAGATCATGGCACTCAGTGCCACGTCCAATCTCAGTTGAAAAACCTCTAGGGATGGTCAATCCACCACCTCTGCACAGCGCATTCCAATGCCTGATTACTCTCTCTGTAAAGAATTTTTTTCTCATATCCAACTTAACTTGTCAATGGCAGAGCTTAAGCCCGTACCCCTTGTCCTATGGCTGAGTGCCTGGGAGAAGAGACCAACCCCCACCTGGCTAGAACTTCCCTTCAGGTAGTTGTAGACAGTGATGAGGTCACCTCTGAGCCTCCTCTTCTCCAGGCTAAACAACCCCAGCTCCCTCAACCTCTCCCCATAGGACTTATGCTCCAGTCCCTTCACCAGCCTTGTTGCTCTTCTCTGGACCCGCTCCAGCACCTCAATATCTTTCCTGAACTGAGGGGCCCAGAACTGAACACAATACTCAAGGTATGGCCTCACCAACACAGAATACAGAGAAGGATCACTTCGCTGGTCTTGCTAACCACAGGATATAGGCCAGGATCCCATTGGCCTTCTTGGCCACCTGGGCACACTGTTGGNGCTGGATGCAGCTCCGTTCACCAGCACTCTCTGGGCCCGGCCCTCCAGTCAGCTCCTAACCCAGGAGAGGGTACACTTGTCCAAGCCATGGGCTACCAGCTTTTCCAGGAGTATATTATGGGAGACAGTGTCAAAGGCCTTGCTGAAGTCCAGATAGACCACATCCACAGCCTTCCCCTCATCCAACAGGTGGGTCACCTGATCGTAAAAAGAGATCAGGTTGGTCAGACAGGACCTGCCCCTCCTAAACCCATGCTGGCTGGGTCTAATTCGTTGTCCATCCTGAAGGTGCTGTGTGATTGCCCTCAGGATGATCTGCTCCATAACCCTGCCAGGCACCGAGGCCAGGCCTGTACTACAGGCCTGTAGTTGCCAGGGTCAGCCTTGCAGCCCTTTTTGTGGATTGGGGTGACCTTTGCCAATTTCTAATCATCTGGGACCTCCCCAGAGAGCCAGGACTGTTGGAAAATGATGGTCAGGTTCTCACCTAACTTAAGCAACAAAAGAACTATTTCATCCCATATGACACAAACTGGAGTATAAAAACCAGTGTGGGAGGTGTGTCTTTCTCTTTTCCTCATGGTCACTGATCTGGGAGGACATGTTGTGATCGTTCCTGGAGGACTAGGCCTCACTGCTGCCTCACCACTACTTTATTTCAGGGAAGTAAACATTTTATTGTTACCTTCTCTCTTTCTCTGTTCATGTGAGCCTTATTGGGGTGGTCAGAGTGGTAGAATTTGCGGGTCGGTGGGGAGTGTAGAGTTGTTATCTTTTATGTTTATGTGTGTGTGTTATATTGCATTTTATTTTTAATTCTCCCTTTTCTATTCAAATACATAAGCTTTTCCATTTTAAGTTCTAGTTTCATTTTTTTTTCTCCCTTTCCTGATGTGAGCTGTTGATCATGGTTCCCTAGCCTTGAACACTCATTCCACACACAAGGTGATGAGGGTGCAAAAGGCAAGTTTATTAAGCAGAACACCAACTTTTATAAGGTCTGAGGGTGAGGATCCTAGAAACTGGGAGGGAACAGGAATGTAATTAGATGCAAGCAGGGGCAGAGTGAGTAACCAGGGAAACCTAGAGACCAATAGGTAAATGGCCATCATAGGACCAGTGGGGGGACCAGGGTTTAGGATAAAAGTGGGAAAAGGACTCAGGGAAAGGAGACAATACGGAGGGCATGACTACAGAAAAAAGACAACAGGGGAAAATTTTAAGGGGAAAAACATACAACTTTCTGTAACCCATACAACAGCATCACAATACCTCAAACTCAACTTTCAACAATGTCCCAGTGAGGTTTTAAGTCCAGTCCATGTTCAATCATGCTGCCACTTGATCCAGGTGGTTCCACCATGCCATCATTCTTGCAAATCTACCTTCGACAGTGGTCTTTCCAGTCTGCATATGAAGTGTTCTTCCACACTTTCTCTGGCTGCATTGCTATCGTGAATACTTGGCATTTTGCCAAGGTCAAACAACAGCACCATGCTTAGCAATTATATAGTCTGCTATGCTAAAGTCTGTTCTATGTGTTCTGCTTAAACACACCAGGGTTTGCAAAAAGATGATAATAAAGCTAGACATGATTAATGAAAGATTAAAAAAATTATGGAAGAGCTGTAGGCAACATGTGCTCATTACAATTTTTGATACACCCCAAGGATTTAGTTAGAATTGGTTTCTGACATTTCATTGGGTCTCTACATCACTCATTATTACTTGGAATATGAGTTCAGTTTCTATTTCATGACCATGTTCTGGTAACATATGTTAAATATTTTTATTAAAATGCAATTAATATTATATTTTGCCTTGGTCATCAAGCATGGCTAGTGATAAAAAGTAAGTAAATTGCCTTCCTGGCCTGGGGGTTTTGAGACACAATGGCATCATCAGAACGTGGACAGACTCTTACTCTCACTATTCTGTTCCTGGTGTTTGTCTGATGGTGCCAAACCACTGTGTAACCTTACAGTTCACAAACAAAGCAATGGAAGAAACAGATGAATGCAATGGAAACAAAGCAATGGAAGGAACAGATGAAAAGGATGGACAAGGGAAGGGCTACAGATGCCCTTTATCTGGACTTCTGTAAGGCCTCTGACATGATTCCCCATAGCAACTTTGTCTCAGTATTGGAGATATATATATATGACAGGTGGACTGTTCAGTGGATAAGGAATTGATTGGACAGTAGAAGCCAGAAGATGGTGTTCAATTGCTCAGTGTCCCAATGGACACTGGTGATGAGTAGTGTCCCTCAGGGGTCCATACTGGGACCAGTACTCCTGCTGAATATTTTTATCAATGACATAGGTAGGTGGGACCAAGTTCACCTTCAGCAAATTTGATGATGAGACCAGGCTGAGTGGGGCTGCTGACACATCTGAAGGATGGGATGCCATCCAGAGGGACCTGGACAGGCTCAGGACATGGGACCATGGAAATCTCATAAGGTTCAACAAGGCCAAATACAAGATGCTGCACATGGATTGAGGCAACACCCAGTATCAATACAGGGTGGGGAATGAACAGATTGAGAGTAGCCCTGGTAAGAAGCACTTGGGCAGACTGGTGGATCAAAAGCCACTTGTATCCTGGGCTGCACCAAAAGCAGTATTGGCAACAGATCAAGGGATGTGATTGTCTTCCTCTACTCCATTCTCATGAGATGTCACTTGGAGTGCTGCATCCAGCTCTGGAGTCACCAGCACAGGAAGGACATAGACCTGTTGGAATGAGTCCAGGGCAGGGCCACCAAGTTGATCGGAGGGATGGAACACCTCTCCTGTGAAGAACAGCTAAGTTGGGGTTGTTCAGCCTGGAGAAGAGAAGGCTTCAGGGTGACCTCATTGCAGCCTTCTAGTACCCAAAAGGGGCCTACAAAAGAGCTGGATACAGACTTCTTACAAGGGCTTGTACTGATAGAACAAGAGGGAATGGCATTAAACTTGCAGAAGTAGGGTTAAGATTAGATATTAGGAAGAAACTCTTTGCTGTGAGGGTGGTGAGGCACTGGAACAGAGGCTGTGGATGCCCCACCTCTGTAACTGTTCAAGATCAGGTTGGATGGGGCTTTCAGCAACCTGATCTAGTTGAAGGTGTCCCTGCCCATGGTAGGGGGGTTGGAACTAGATGATCTTAGTTCAATTGGTTAAAACTTGGTGCTAATAATGCCAAGGTCACAGGTTCAATCCCCTGTATGAGTCATTCACTTAAGTGTTGGACTCAGTGATCCTTGTGGGTCCCTTCCATCTGAGAACATTCTCTGATTCTATAAATCTTTAACATCCCTTCCAGGCCAAAGCATTCTATGAAAAGAAACCATGACATTTTGTGACTTATTTACAATATTTGTGTTTACATATTGGCTTTGCTCTTGGTGTTTAAATCACTTGACATATAAGAACTACTGTCACATAAATTGTCTAATATGAGTATGGGAAGTTTATTAGCTTTCTTTCCCAATAGACCCCCTGCCCTGCTCTCATTCATTCTGGGATAAGAAACGATGGTGAAATAGGCTAGACTTACATAATTGCTAAAAGGATCACAATCTGTCCCTCGTTTTCTCTTTCTCTATTGTGACATATTCTGTTCTATAACTACGCACATGATGAGACGTAATTTGAACTTACAGCATGGAAAAGAATCCCTAAGCACATTAGAAACTCATCTGCCAACTGAACACAATGATTGTTCATCTCATTTCTGAAACACAACCACTTCTGCTGGGAAGCACACTGACTTTTAAAGGCATTGCAACTGTTTAAGATGGAGGAGAAGGTAGACACCATATCCAGTGGTAATATCTGAGAGATTTTCAAGTTGATCCACATTCCTACAGTGCCTCTCTTGGAGCACGTCCCGATAGCCCATGGAAAGCTGCCTCACTGTATTGTGCGGAACTCTTCTCCAGCTGTTTTAACCAGAATCCCAGTTTATCTTTGGAAAGAAAAGGCTGCCTGTTTTCCATTTGACCCATGTATGGGAAAGCTGCATCCAGATTGGGTGGAAGGGCAAGAAAGAAAAACCAACAATTTCTTACAAGATGAGAAAGTATAGAAAAAAAGAGGCAAATATTAGAGAATGGCACAAGCTGTGGGATTATTTAGGTCTCCACACTTTCTAGAACATGTCCACAAAGTGCTATAGCATTTGTCCCCACTTCAACAATTAACTGCAGGAAATATTTTTGAAGTCCCAAAGCAACCAATTAAAAGGTGTTCTTGAACTGGGGCTTGAATCACAATTAAGTTTCACAAGACTTTCTCATATAAGTTGACTGAATTATTGAAGAAAAAAAAGAGAGTCACCAGAAATGAGATTTTCTTCCCGTTTTGGAAGAAAGCGGGAAGCTGCAAAACACTCTGGCAGATGAATGGACTCCATGATCAGTGACTATAGCAGATGTAGAATTTGCAGGAATTTTCTATTGCCAGAAGAGGCCTTTTGCATATGCCTCACATCACTTCCCTTGCTTTGGTGGCATGCAGGGAGAACTTGGCTGCATG
Organism: Sakesphorus luctuosus; assembly: GCA_013396695.1. NCBI lineage: Eukaryota > Metazoa > Chordata > Aves > Passeriformes > Thamnophilidae > Sakesphorus > Sakesphorus luctuosus. The sequence continues at coordinate 105,405 of VWZD01006496.1, forward strand.
AAAGACAGGGTTTTGCAAGCATAGTTGCCGGGTATGCCTAAGAACGATGCAAGATACGTAATTGCACAGCATCTGGTTTGCCTAGGATACAGCAAGCTGTAGAAGCAAGAAAAAAAATAGCTACATGTCACCCTTCCCCCAAAGAAGCAAAGATTTGAATACATGAGGATTAGCAATAAACTGAGGAAGGAGTAATATGGAGAAGTTACACAGTGAAGAATCTGTCAAAAGAACAAATCCCTCTTTTGAAAACACAATACCTACCACAGTTGACAGGAAGGAGACTATGAAGGACTACGCACGAGGCAATCTCTTACTGCCAAGCATCAAAAAGATGCTGTTTCCCCATTAGTGAGTGCCTTAATGCCACAGAGGCAACGTCACTGAGGAAAGCAGAGCCAGCAATCTTCCATTACACTGAGTTACGGCATCACAGGAAAACACTGAATCAAAGCTAATCCCATGCACTTGTAGGCTTGTGACTTAGTGACTGATGATTTTTAAGGCATGCCACTATTCACTAAGCAGAAACAAAGTCTCTCTAAGCTCATGAGAAACCAGATCAGCTTATGGTCCCTGACAGCCCCTCCAGTTATGTCTCAGTCTGTATTCATGCAAGAAAACAGACAAAAGGACAAACATGAACTTATCCTCAAACCTGAAACCCTTTCTCAATTCCAGCCCCCACTGACTCTCTCAGACCTCGTTTTATCACTACATCAGAGCTGTGACAATAGCAGCAGAGAGTTGATCAAGGCTGCAGGTGCAGAATCTGGCACTTGCCCTTGTTGAACGTCATGTGATTGGCAATTGCCCAGTCCTCTAATTTGTTGAGATCTCTCAGCAGGGCCTCCCTGCCTTTGAGGGAGTCAGCAGTTCCTCCCAGTTTTGTGTCACCTCCAAACTTGCTTAGTATCCCTTCTAGTCCTGCATCCAAGACACTTATGAAGATGTTGAAGAGCACAGAGCCCAACATGGAGCCGTGAGGAGCCCCACTAATCACCAGTCTGATGTCACCCAATTCACTATTACCCTCTGAGTCAATTGCTCACCCACTACATGATGTGTTTATCCAGCTTTGCACTGGACATTTTATCCAGAAGGATCCTGTGAGAAAGAGCATCGAAAACTTTACTGAAATCCAAAAAGATTACATCAACTGGCTTCCCTTGATCAGCTAGGTGGGTTACCTTATCATGAAAAGAAATCAGGTTGGAGAAGCAAGACTTACCTCCCATGAAGCTCTGCTGGCTGTGACCAATGACTGTGTTGTCTTTAAGGTGTTTTTCAGTATTTCCCAGAATAATCTTCTCCATAACTTTACCAGTATTGAAGTGATATTAACAAGCCTGTAATTTCTGGGGTCTCCCTTCTTGCACTTCTTGAAAATCAGGATAAGATTTGCCAGCTTCCAGTCAGTTGGGACTTCTCTAAAATCCCAACACCACTCAAAAATTATCGAGAGATATTTTGTGATGACATCAGCCAGCTCTTTGAGGATTCTTGGATGAATTCCATCAAGGCCCACATATTTGAAGGGATCCAGCTGGAGCAGCAGATTCTGCAGAATTTCAGGTTGACTGGGAGTTGTCATTCTAGCAGTCACGGGCTTCCAGCTCAGGGCACTGAGATCTCCTTGGTGCATCATCCATGTCAAAGATGGAGACAAAGAAAGTCTTAAACAGCTCTGCCTTGCCTCTGTCCCTGTTTGTGAGGTGACCATCCTCATCCTGTAACAGGCCAACAACATTTCTATACTGCCTATTGCCATTTATGTATTTAAAAACCTCTTTCTGTTGTTCCCTACATTTCTGGCCAGCTTCAACTACAGCTGAGTTTTTGCTACACGGATTTTCTCCCTACAGTGGCAAACAGCATCTCCATATTCTTCTTGAGTTTGCGTCCACTGGGCATACAACTCCTTCCCTTTTTGCTTTTTTTCCAAGAGAAGATCCCTGCTCAGCCAAGACGGCCTTCTGCCTCACCTGCATGATTTCTGACATCTGGCAATTGTCTTTTCTGCCCTTAGGAGGTGATGCTTGAAAAGTGAACAGCACTGAGGAACCCCAGCACCTGCAAAAACATTTTTCTAGGGGACTTTACTTACCAATTCCCTGGGCAGCCTGAAGTCTGCTCTCCTCATGTCTGCAGCTGGGGTTTGCAGGCACTGTTCATCCTGTTAACAGAGATATAAAATTCAACCACTGGTCACTGTGGCCAAGAGGATCACCAATCTCCACTTCACTCACAAGATCCACTCTGCTGACAAGCAGCAGATCAAAGAGGGCATCTTTATGAGTCAGCTCCCTTAGGACCTGTTCCATCAAGTTGTCATCCAGGTTTTTAGGACTCTTTTGGCCTGGATTGTACCAGCTGTGTGATGCTCCCAGTTAATTTCTGGCAAGTTGAAGTCACCCATAAGGAGAAGGGCTGTTTACTTGGAAGTGTCCCTTAGTTCCTCAAAGTGTAATTTGTTGGCATCATCATCTGGGCTCAGAGGTCTATAGCGGACTCTCACGATGACATCCATATCATTTGTTTGCCCCTTGATGCTTACTCAGAGGCTCTCAACTGTGCCATTTCCAGCTGTAAGCTCCATACATTCTAATCCTTCTATTACATACAATGCCACCCCTCCACCTTTTCTACCCTGCCTATCTCTCCTGAAGAGCCTGTAACTATCCAATAAGATGCTCCAGTCACAGGAGCCATCCCGCCAGGTTTCACTTATGACAATGATGTCAAATCTCTGGGATCGGGCCAAAGCTTCAAACTCATCTTGTTTATTCCTCGTGCATGCATTAATATAGAAATATTTCAGGTGTGGTACATTATAGCCAACGCCTGGGGAAGCAGATTAAGGTATCCTATTAGTGCTCATTTCCCTGAGTTTTGGCATGCTATCCCATTGCTCAACACTGGTGAGCCTGGTTTTGTCCCTTTCCCTCTGCCAAGATAATTTAAAACTCTGCCAATGAGCCCCCTTAGCTCCCATGCTAGAACTTTTTCCCCTTTAAGACAGGTGCATCCCATCAGGGATCAGTAGACCAGCTCATTCCATGGTCAACAAACCCCAAATTTTTCTGCTTACACCAACCTCATATCCATACATTGACCTGATGGATCTGCCTATTCCTATCAATATCATTTCTTGTTATTGAAAGAATTGTGGGAATTACTACCTGTGCTCTCTCTACCAGTCGTCCCAGGGCTCTGAAGTCTCTTTTGATTGCCTTTGGACTTCTCGCTATGAAGATACTTACTATCTTGTTGCTATCACAGTTAAAACCTACACTACATTGTAGCCATGAAAGCAGCACCATTAAATAAATATTATAGCTCAAACTTCATTGAAAAACAACCTTTGTGAAAGACTACTGATAGAAAATACCTTCATCTATACTTTTATTTTTAATACAAAAATCAAATAATGAATATACATATATTCATTTCTGTCCAAAGTGTCAAGAAAAACAGTCAAGGTTCTATTCTGACTTCTAGATGAATCACCATTGTATGAAACTGCTTAAGGAAAAACTAACCTTCCAACCTTCACTCTCTTAACTCCACTTTTCTACTAGACACACACAAATCACCTTTCAGTTAATAAGAATGGCACAAATATAAAAAAATTATCTCTGAATCAAATCCATACCGAATCCCTGCTGAGATTCAAAATATTTCATTTTCACTTTTCCCATGACTCTTCTTATTTTAGATTTGCCCCTAAAGGAATATGTTGCTATAAATTGCCTTTTCTGAAAATAGATCCCATGGTAGAGAAAATGAAAAGTCCCAGGAGAAGTTCTGCTATGAGATTTCCACATGAATTTCCTATAGCCTGGAGGTTTGAATAAGAGCTTAAAATATGCAGTGTTAAATAGAAGGAGCTTCCAACTCTACATTGCAGAACTGAAAGGAGTGTCACTGATTCATGTCACCCAGTTGCTATTCTGCAATCTCCTTTGGATCAGATTTGGCAATTCCTCAGCACCAGGAAACTGATCAAAGAGTCTACCTACCAGTTTCCAGCAGCAATGAACATAAAGTAAAGCTTGTGACTCCAATAACTGCAAGTGGATATTAATATCGGATGGTTGTTTTTCAGCAACAGGAGACTCATAGAATCATAAAATCATGTAGGTTGAAAAAGACCTTGAAGATCATCAAGTCCAACCATTAATCCAGCACTGCCAATTCCACATCACTAATGGAATGATAGAACCATGTATATTGGAAAAAGTCTTTTAAGGTGATTGAGTCTCACACTAGTACAAGTCACCTCAGCATATGCTCCTCATCATGGGATAACACTGCATCTCATCAGATTTGCACCTTAGTACATCCCTCAGCTGTTCACTGTGACTAAGAATATAGCACATTCATGAGTGAAGAATATAAAAAAACTCTACTACTTAAGATTCATTAAGCTATTTTAATGCACCTGAAAAGGATGGACGCCCACTTCTCACTTCTCACACAGACAAAGAACAGTGTTAACATCCTGCAAATTGCGAGTCATCTTCATGTACAACAGCTCTAATGATTATTTTGCTTTCTGTGGTTAAACTGTCCCTCAAGAATGGAGGTTAAGAAGTACTAGCATAGCTAATGCAACAATCAAAAGGCAGAGTTTCTTTTCTTTTTCCCATTTTTTGTGGTAGAATTGAAAGCATTACGAATGAAAAGAAATGGCACACACTGCAAGGCAGGGAATTGTGGGGAGACAGATGTCCTGGCCGTCACTAGTTAGCAAAACAAACAGAACATGTACATGAGTGCAAGCTTTTTGTTAACAGATCATTGCACTCAGTGTCTACTGCAGATGGAGTTGTATTGATTTACTTTTTTTTTGCTTCACTCAAAAAAATCAGTTGAATGACAAACTAGATGGTCAAGTGAGCAAAGCTGAAACAAGAGGAGAATTCTAGTAACTGAGTACACACAATTTCTAACTCTATTTGTGAGAAGCATCTCACAGAGCAAGCATAACACTTAACATTAATGTGTTGTGAGACCCCAGCCATGGAGTGACAAGCTCAACCAGTGGTTATACTTTTAAAAATATACAAGGTTTCAAAAGTTCATCCCCCAAACTTTTGCACAGCCTTCAGTTCCTTAATGCCTTGAGATAGTGTTAAGAGAGAATGCTGCACACGTTTTCTCAGAAGCTACCTTTACAGATGAAATGTAGAAGAAAATAAGGATCTTAGCAAAAGTTCAAAGGGTAACATACAGCCTAAACAAAGCATTCCACCTGAGCAGCAATTTAGCACATGCTAACATACACAACTTAGCAAAAACCAACCCACTCAGTTTTCAGTTACCGAAAACATAAAGAAGTAAAGAAAGAAAGAGATTAAGAAAAAGAAGTAAAGAAAGAGGTTAAGAGAAGAATAAGAGAAAAATGGCTACCATCAATAAGTCCTATGGAAGTCCAGCTCCCCATGGTGGAGGTAGGTCCCAGGAGGGAGAGAGAGAAGAGGAAGACACATGTTGCTGGTTTTGTGTTCTGGCCCCTGTGGCCACCCCTCCCAGGCAGGACTTCCAGCTCACTGACCAGTTTGTAGCTCTGGACCAGAGTGAGTGGTGGTGTAGCCACTCGGAGGCTGGGCTAAGCGTTACAGGGGATGTGGTGTGGGTGGGCTCCCAGGTCCTTTTGACTTTTTCTGCCATATGGGCTCCAAGGTTGCCATATGGGATATGGCCTGGCTCTTCCTCACACACAATTGTGTTTGTTACAACCCAATAATTAAATAATCCTCTGTGAGATTGGAATCCAGTATCTAACATGAGTCTACATTTCAGACTTCAACATATTTTCAAACCAAACCTAACTTTAAACTTATTTTCTAGATGCTGGAAACAATGGTGTCATGACGTTAAAGTGATCTGGGAGAGTTATTTTACCATAGTTTAAATAGAGCCCAAGAATTGCAGGATAAAATCAAAAGGCTTCAAGTCAGCTCAAATGCCAAGCAAACAAGTCCTTTTTGTAAACACGCGTAAGACATGCAGCTGACAAATATATTATTATTTCCTTACAGTAGCATCTAGAATGGTCTTTGGCTGAGATAAGGACTTCCAGCTGTGCAAAACACTATGTAGGCAAAAGACAGGCTCCATTCAGAGATGCCTACCATGTACAATGCACTGTGCAACTGTTTACTCAGTTCTTCTTGTCAGCAACTCTGCACTCTAAAGCCCATATTTCACATGTGCATCTTAGAGCAATAACTTAAAGGATTTAATGTAAAAACACTATCTTGCCAATCTGACTCTATTGTATCCTCCAGACCCCTAATAATTGATTTTGATAAAGTACCTTAGTTAAACACAAGGAAAGTCTAAAATATTTGTATTTCTTTAATACAGTATTAAATACTATAACAGCATCTCAGGTGCTAATTAGCGTATTCTCCTTTACGTAGCTATATGTCAGTCTTCTATAATAAACCATGTGATGACTCAAACATCTAAAACATTTCCCTTGGTGCTCAGTATTTTATTACATTAATGCTAATTATGTTTGAGAAGCAGAGTGCACAAGCCTGAACAATCATCTGTTATATGAATGGTTCCATTGATTCCTATACTACAGAGGGATATACTTTCCTATATCATACTGAATAGGATTTGTTTCCAAAGACACTGTGGGTAAACTGTTCACGAAAGTGCTTTCACAGGTTATATGCACCACCATTGCACTCTACCTTACTCAACAGTTTCCCAGGCTTTGAATAACAGAACTTTCCCTCACTCCAATCCCCACTGCCTTTTTCTTTTAAAGCAAACTTTGGTATGGGGAAAAAATATTTTACAGAAATGAAGTAATAGTCATTGTGCCCAACACAATTTAACAGGACTGAGTTAAAGGAAGGAGCTTGAAAATAACCTAACATGAACAGTAGGTTGTCATCTAAAAATACCTATGTCATGGAGCACTCAGTAAAGAAAAGCATCCAGCTTGTGCAGATGTATACAATACAGGACCTTGAGATACAAAGCACACTGAAATCAGAATAATTGTCTGCATATTATAGTGCTCTGCCTTTAAAAAGACAATATTCAGAACTGTTTTCATTAACAAGAGATGAGGCACTTCTAACGCACAGCTAAGTGCAACATGGTCAAGGTAACACTGAAACTATGAAAACATTCAGTCACATACAAGACATCTGTTCTTGCAACACCAACATTTATCACTCACAAATATCACATGCCTGCTTTTAACAACTCAGCAGCTGTTGAGTGCTTCCTTGGAAGAAGTACGAGTTTGTGCCAGAGTATCAAACCACAGTAAGGAACTGTGTCCCATGAGGCAGGAGTGGTGGGGACATACCACACACAGGCACAGTATTGTCAGCATTAAAGCCATTGCAGAAGACTCCAAGAGGCTATAGAAAGAGGGTCTCCATTTCTCCCTGACCGCGTGTGCCAGGCTACGTGAGAGGTTTCTCTTCCTTGTCTCACTCCACAATGGGTGATCAAAGTATCTCCATCTTCCACCTCTGGGCTGAGTCTCCATCTATCACTGTCGGCATCTTTCTAATATACATCAGCAATGTTAAAATGGGTTCATGGGCCATTCTTTTTAGGTCTTCCCTTTAGCACCTAGTGCAATTGATTCCTGCCTGAAATACGTGGCAATTTTGGCTCTACCTTCAGTAAACTAAGAATTTCCTGTAAAAGGGATTAGAAGGTTAGACCAATCCATATTGTCCCTCCAAAGTGAGCTTCTAAGGAGAAACAGGAGCATAAATATCGCAAACCTACTGGCAAGTGGGGTGAGGAATTTGAAGATCCTGAATGAGGCCTCTTCCCCTACTGATGTGGAGATACAGGTGCTCAGTTCAGATTGAAATAAGACTGGGCTAAATGAAAAGTCAGAGAATGGCACAGAATGGCAGATGGCCACTTCGTTTTGTATCTGGAAGATCTGAACAAACTGATGCTTTATTTTCACTCACTACTTGTAGCCTGCAAACCTGAGAAGTAGCACACAATAAGAAAAAAAAAAATCATTGTCATAGTTTTGCCTGATTGATCTGTCTGACTTCACTAGAATTATATCGTTTCTTTTAAAATATTATTTTAAAGTGGAAAAATATCTTTAATCCACAGGTTGTTCTAAATGAACTGAGTCTCTGGGGGTAAAGTCTACTATTAAATAACAGATATTCATCAAATCTTCCTCAGTCTATCCTGCACATTCCTGCAGACACTCTCTCTACTGCTTATATATGATACAAAGCTCTCAGAACTATCACTCATGGTAAAATCACCTTCTTGGTGCTTTTTGGGTGGTCTTAGTCTTCCTCCACAAAAAATACCCAAATAATCTCATGTCCACTCAGCTTCCTTTTCTATTTCTCAGACTATACTTTTTTACCTTATCTCTCCAACATCAACATTTACTTAGCTTTCTCTCACAGAGGCAGCCTCAAGCACTAACAGGTGCTTGCATCATGTTTCTTCGCATTTTATCACTTCATCTCTTGTAGCTGTCCTGCCACAAATTATTTTCTGCCTGTCTTTTCCATCATTGCTTTGTTCTGTCTCAGTCCACTGTACTCTACTTAACTCTACTGGCACTTTTTTTTTTTTTTTGCATCTAGAAATACCTCTGTACTTGTTTGATGTCTGCAAGCCCAGCATCCTCAACAGGGAAAAAATGTTTTCCTACTACAGAGGCCACTGTTGCTCAGTGCTGCTTTATAATGACTTGTCTAGTCCATCGAAATGATATAAACAATGTATGGCCACTGGGCATTTTTAGCATTTTGGACGTAATCCATGGAAGGCAAAAATTCATGAGACTGTTTCATGAGAGATTGTGAAAACTCAGATATGTTGGTCATGAAGGCACCTTTAGAGTCTCCACTGCTCCAAGGTGCTGTTATGTTCCCTGCTTCAATTTATGTGGCAGTCATTCTTGGTTTTACTGAAAGTCTGCAAACACTTTATAAAATCTTAAAAGCCCAGAGGTTGGGAAATGACAGATATATTTCATTCAGATTGCTTCTAACATCTGGCCAAACCCAAGTTCACTTCTGCATCCTCCAAACACACAGAGATGGGCAGTATACACAGAGGCCAGCAATTCCAGAGAATGCCAACAGAGCTGCAAGAGGAATGGAAACAAGGAACACTCCCTGAAGCACGGCTCAACAAAGTGGTTGAAGATTAATCTCATTACATCTTCACCACATAGGGAAGAATGGAGCATAGAACTGCAAGAGTTAAAAGTAGATTAATTATTTATATGAGAGGTGAAAGAGAAAAGAGACAAAAAAAAACCACCTAGTTGTGTGAAATTTCTAATTCTGCTTTGCAAAGTGTTGTTTGCACAGCAGGGCTGCTGAACAGCATGAAGTGCTTTAGTCACTTTTCTTCTGGTACAAACTGTCTAGCAATTATAGCAACCAGTGTTCCATGTATTAGAAGCCATACATTAAAGTAAGCTAGACACTTCAATAGGATGAAATGGTAAGAATGCAAGATTTTGTAGAGTAAAAGCCAAGATTTTGCAAGTTTGACAGCTCATGTCATTGAGCAAAGAAACGGTGTAAGTCCAACAGTGATGAAGACACTTCAAGACCACCCAAGGGATGAAGCCAAAAGGAAAGCTCCACCCGTGATTTCACCCAGTCATTACTATGGAAATTAGAAGGTATTAACTATGAACTTAAGACTATAAATGGCTCATTTTNCCACCTAGTTGTGTGAAATTTCTAATTCTGCTTTGCAAAGTGTTGTTTGCACAGCAGGGCTGCTGAACAGCATGAAGTGCTTTAGTCGCTTTTCTTCTGGTACAAACTGTCTAGCAATTATAGCAACCAGTGTTCCATGTATTAGAAGCCATACATTAAAGTAAGCTAGACACTTCAATAGGATGAAATGGTAAGAATGCAAAATTTTGTAGAGTAAAAGCCAAGATTTTGCAAGTTTGACAGCTCATGTCATTGAGCAAAGAAACGGTGTAAGTCCAACAGTGATGAAGACACTTCAAGACCACCCAAGGGATGAAGCCAAAAGGAAAGCTCCACCCGTGATTTCACCCAGTCATTACTATGGAAATTAGAAGGTATTAACTATGAACTTAAGACTATAAATGGCTCATTTTACACAAACAAGTTAGGCAAGTTTTTGCCCTATATAAACTGGCTTGCCTCCAATGTTGTCAATAAATACCTTTGCTACTGATGCCTATGGGGGTTTAGATTTTTTTGATTTTTCATTTTTATGGATTTTGGAAGTACTTGTAACTGTAGTAAAATTTAGATTTAGAGTGCTAGTATTTCTAGCAGCCTAAGTTCATTGTTTATGTAACCTAACCCCTAGCACATATCAGTAGGTCAAATTCTTTTAGTTATTTAGTCTTGTTTCGACTCTCTTCAAGGTAGAATGCTGATGACTATCAGAAATGCCTGCAGAATGAGACAGACGCGGGGCAGAGTGACCCAGAAGTCAGAATTGGAAGAACTCTAGGAGCCCGAAGAGGACCAGGAATGATGAAGAAGTCTCAACAACCCCAGACTCAGATCCTGAGGGGTGGGACCAGGAGCAGGATGGGGCTGGACCGAGAGATTTGTAAAACAATGATTGACTGAACCATATTTTAAAAACCATAGAAACCAGTGTTCAGGAGGTGCATATGGATGTCATCATGTATTCCTGTGGCCCCTAGGCCTGATATTAAAGGACCTTCACTTTTTATCTTATCCTACATTAACTTGGCTCAGAGTCCTGCTTTGTTGGGGTGTCTCATGGCACCATTCCTAATGGAATGCAAAACTTTCTCTTAGCAGTTCTTTTTTTTGGTGTTTTTTGATATCGGGGTAAATGCTTCCCTAGGGAATCAGATTCCATGTATGCTTCTGCCATAGCACTTCTACCAAGATCAAGCAAATCACTTAAATCAGTCCTTCACTAATAAGTCACCGAGATCCACAAAGTACCTAAATATCCACTAAATATCCACTGTGTATGTCCATTTCCTAAATTGTCAACTGAAAATCACTGGATCTAAATGGCAGAAATTCTAATTACTCACATGTGGGGGGATGACTGTGTGTGTGTGGATCTCCTAAGGTCTGAGGTAATTAATGAATGCACCCTTACGAAGCAGAGAACCAGGTGTAGAATGTGTGATACCTTGCAACCAGTAGAATGTTTCCGTGTATGTTAGGTGAACTGACTAACCAATAGTATCACGACATACTGGATACAAGAGTATATAAAAAGTGAAGCTGTAACTAAAAATAAAGTCTTAGTTGTAAGCCTTCTGATCAAGCCTTCTGATGTTGCTGTGCCTGGTCTCTTCTGACTGTCATTAATCCATCCCCCTGAACCCTACAAATGGTGACCCCAATACCCACAGACCCAACAGACAACAACAAAAACATAATTTCAGTTTTACAAACAGATTATGTTGCATATTGGTTGGAAAAATGACCAACAACTGGTGAGCCCTTCTGGCCTCCAACATCTTGTCTAAATGCCCAATGTGTAAAACCAGAACTTTGTCATGACTTCACCCCCCAGGATAATTTGAAGATAGAATTAGCATCTATAAAGCATTCAGACACTGCACTGAGTAGCATCATACACAAATCTACCCATGGGATTATTAATAGTTTTTCCATCATCTTACATGTGGTCATTAACAAGTAATAAAGCATTGTTCACCTTTTCTACCAGAACAGAAAGAGGTCCTACAGGATATGTAATTCAAAGCTGAATTATAATGCATACACACAAGAGGACATTTCAGCAACAAAGGCAATTTCTTCTTCACAGAAAATTGAGGTATTTGTATAAAAATGTGTGGGGAAAAAAATCACTTCTGGGAAAACCAGAGCTTATAAGATGCAGTTCTTGGCTAACTTGGGCCTCCTTGTTTCTACCTTGTAAATCTAGGTGCCCATAGGGAAGCTGCTGATAGCTTAGCTTGTTCTGAATATATAGTGAAACATGTAGAAAGCATAGTAAGTTTACTTTATTGCCCTGTAATAGCTTGTGCTAACTAGTCCTTTGGGATTAGGAATTCTTTTAAAGGTAGCATATAGTGTTGCTGTAAGGCATAAAAAAGACTTTCTATAGATTATCATGTCTGTAAAAATCTGCAAAAGTGTATATCCTGTGAGGGGTGGGGATGAAGAGAAGTTATTGTGTAGTAAAAATGTTCTAAGTAACATGGCTTACTGCTTATGAGTGAAAACCTTCTTTTAGCTTCTGTAATTGCAGCAGATTTTGACAGTTTGAGGATACTAATTTATGTTTTCCAAAAGCAGTAATACGGCAAAAGCAAAGGAGAAAACTGGAATGAGCAAACTTGTCACAGAATAGTTTTATAGTGGATGACTCGGTTATGCAACCAAGCATATGATTTTATAGGGGCTACTGGGCTAGATTTTCTGAAATACTCACCTACAAACATACTTTGAATAAATCCAGATGCTTTTGCAACCTAAACTGTAGTAAAATGTTGGATATAGAGAACTGAGAGTTTGGGGTTTGTTTTTCCAAACCTGGCTTACAAACCAATACAAGTCAACACATGGCTGTAAATAGCCAGCAACTCAACTCTGTGACTAAAAATGCATCAGCAGTATTCATTGGATCTTAAAAGCCCATGATCTCTCTCTCACTGCTTCTGAGCCAAACATGCAGGCAGAAGAAGGTAAGAGATTAATATTTGCAACTAGGATCTGCCTTTTAATAAAAGGAATCCTTGGTGCATGCAAATAGCACTGTGCGAAGCAGCCACTTTCAGCAATGCAGATATCTGCTCCTGGGTAGGATGTGTCACAGTAATTATGCAGCAATCCCACATGCGCTCTGCATAGTATAGACATTTTGCTAACAACAGTATTAAAGTTAATTGTTCATTAACACAAAAAGACATTAGTGATGATCTCTGTTACTTGAGAGGAAGAATACAGCTAGGCAGGGCTCCTCCACTACTGTTATCAAGAATGATCACACTAGACGTGAGTAAAGAGGACTTGGAGTTGATGGGACTGATGTATTTTACACACTGCAAGGGGATTGAACTGAAATAAAATAAAGGTTTTTCTTAATTAGCTCACTGTATCAAAACTTGCCTCCCTCCATTTACCAGTACCCTACCTTCAAAGTAAGGTTTCTCCAGCTCCCACATATGCAACAGTCTGATTGCAATTTTTGTAATGTGCTAGATCATTGCCTAAAAGGCAATTACAGAAATACTGAGTATTACAAGATGTGTTCACTGACACAAAGTTAGCTTGACCCTTTTAATATTTGGCATCATGGGCATAAGCAAACACATTTACAAGGCATGCATGACCTCAAACATGAAAAGAGCTAGCAGAGAATAAATAAAATTAGCTGAACGGCACATGCTCATAAAGCCAAACAAATATAATTCAATACAAATACAAATTTTACTTGCCTTTTTTTTTTCCCTAACAGGAACATTCTATAATAGTTCTATTTAACCTTTCCAGATATTCTGTTAGCTGGATGGAGACCATGCAGTTTTAAATATATTTTCACACTCAACAAGAACTTACGTTTGTCTTTAAGAGACTACCATCCAAATCTGGATGGTACATGAATACAATACAGTTCTCAAGACTGAGGCCTTTGGAAAAGATCAGTTGAGATCTGCTCCTATTTAAGGATTTTAAGGAATGATTTCTACCCATCCCTCCAAATCTATAGGTGTTTTACTTGCTTCCAAACTAAATACTCAAATGAGGAGTATGCAAAGAATAGATTGAAACTAGATGCTAAATCCAGCATGAAGGCACCACATGCAACTGAGGAAGGATGAATAGAGTAGAATATACTTTAAGTATTATATAACAACATATGAATTAGAGAAAGGATTAATATTCAGTTAGGGATAACAAAAAGGCCTTCTATAAATACATTAATAACAAAAGGAGGGGCAAGGAAAACCTCCATTCTCTGTTGGACTTGGAGGGAAATATAGTTAGCAAAGATGAGGAGAAGGCTGAGGTACTTAACACCTACTTTGCCTCAGTTTTCACCAGTAAGACAGGTGGCCCTCCAGACAATTGGGCTCTGGAGCTGGTAGACAGAGGGAGGAAGCTGAATAGCTCTCCTGTATTCCAGGACTTACTGAACCAGCTGGATCCTACCAAGTCTATGGGACCAGATGGCATCCATCCCAGGGTAATGAGGGAGCTGGCAGAAGAGCTTGCCAAACCTCTGTCCATCATCTTCCAACAGTCCTGGCTCTCCAGGGAGGTCCCAGATGATTGGAAATTGGCAAAGGTCACCCCAATCCACAAAAAGGGCTGCAAGGCTGACCCTGGCAACT